>OZ029916.1:7619776-8219776 GCA_964023275.1 Norana najaformis | reverse complement strand
GGACGGCCTTGGCAAATCCCTCTGGACCTTTCTCTCGAAGCACGTCACGCCATCCTTTCGGAAAAGGATGCCCTATGAACAAAATCCACTATGTTACATAATCGTAGGAACAAATTCTAAAATGCTGTATTCCCTCTTTAAACTTTGTGCATCTCAGCCTGAGTGTTATGTTTTGGCTTCATTTAATTTTTTAACCTTTTCCCCTTTTTGTACAAAGCATGTAATTTCTGCATTTGCTACCTAATTCACACAGTCTCACTCCACTAACCTTTCTCTCTTTATCCTTATGTCATTACCCATTTTACAAGCACTCTCCAACCTTTAACATAAGCCTCTTTGGGGTCAGCATAAAAATTTAAACTTCCACACACACAACAGCCCACATGAACTTTCAATAACATGTCCTCAAAGCCAAATATTTTCAAACTATGGCCTCGTCAACAAAGTAAGGAAGATTTTTAATGCATACTTTCAAGCAACGCAAATTTCAGCCTGAAACACAGAGCCAAAATGATTTATATGCTTCCTTTGAAGCAATGCAAATTACAGCCTAAAGCATAAAGCCAAAACGATTTATATGCTTTGAAGCAAAGCAAATTACAGCTTTAAAGCACAAAGCCAACAGGGTTAACACTGTATTACAAACAGCATCTGCAACAAATTCACAAGTTTGGAATACTCTTGAGATATGTTTATATTATTATTATTTCCGCATTTATTAAGCGCCATTATCTAATGACCAAGCACCAATTGATGGTGCTAAGCAATTGTGAGTGAAGGAACTGCTCAAGGTCCCTGCACAGTAACCGTCTTAGTCGAGGCTTGAACCTGTCTTTGCCTTACAAGCTGAGAGCACTGTAACAAATAGGCTACTATGGCCCGCATGGACAAATCAACAAAAAGTTAATAGGAGGACTATATTTCACGCTGATTACAACCGGAATCTGTGGACTCAACAGACGGATGGATGTTTGAAATTATATTACA
This sequence comes from Norana najaformis, assembly GCA_964023275.1. Classification (NCBI taxonomy): domain Eukaryota; kingdom Metazoa; phylum Annelida; class Clitellata; order Crassiclitellata; family Hormogastridae; genus Norana; species Norana najaformis. The sequence goes on along the minus strand of OZ029916.1, from coordinate 8,218,789 downwards.
AGAATAAGAAGATAATCATAAAAGTGTACAGCAGACCACCAGTTCTTGCATTCATTTATCAATTAATAAAAGAAACTGACGAAACCACCATCTTAGCACTGCACAGCTCACTATATCTGTGAATTATCCAATTATTTAATTTATTAAGTGCACAAAAATTTACGTAATTACTTACAAAAGATTTGTTTATTTGTTTTAGTAGATCAACTGCAGTCCTGTTAGTAACCATCTTCCCCAATAACAAGCAGTACTTACCACAAACTATTGCCTCATCTTCACAGTATTTTTCAACAATAACAAATATTAAGGTCTGCATACCTCATCTTCACAGCCATGGCTGGTTAACAATTAAAGAAACCAACTTTCACTTCAATAAATTTCTGCTCTGATCACATCGTTATTGTTCATCCAATAGTCCAAAATTTTACCACAATGTTCAAGATAACATTGACCTAACCAGTTCAAATTTTGTTTAAACCATATTCTGATACAAAGCAAAATTTAGTGCTAATCAAGTTTAACACCCAAGTTCAAGTTAGATTTAGTCAGTCAACTAGATACTTCTGTTTAAAACTCACTAATCAGTTTAAGAACTATAGATCAATTTTTTTTTGTTTTGGTGAGTTTAACAATGTCAAATTTTTCAGTTATGAAAGATAATGATTTTGTTTCGATCAGATGACAAAAATTGAAATCACAAGGTTAACAAGAGAACAAAAAGGCGTCAGTAAAGGTTTATAAAAATTAGTCTAAACTGACATTTCTTGGCCCACCCTACAGTATTATGAAAACAAATATTAATCAACATATTGTCAGCTTTATGATTAATGGGCCTGCATTGGACATCAGTTTATAGTAAATTCTTGGCTTAAAAATTTAGGCATTTGTATTTCTGGCTACAAGTAGGTCTTTCCGTCAGAAGTTCTGTCCAGTCCGGAATTAGTATTCTTCAAATTCTGACTTACTAGGCATATTTTCACCCTCCGAAGATTCTGAATCAGAGCTAGAAGTTTCTGGGTTCTTTGAAACTGTAGAACCCAAAGTCAACCAGCCAAGCAACAAGATCAGAAAACAAAAACAATTCAGTACTTCACAGCTTTCAATATTTCATGTATGATATGTTATAAGCACTCAAAAAAGCAGGTACAAAGCACTCCTTTCACTGCAGGCTTGAACTTCTAACGATCAGGCTATTAGCAATCTTGTCAGGCTTTTAGCGATTTTGCAGTGATTCATTCATGCATCTAAAGAATTTCCTCACAGTCAACCAGTTCAATTTGGGGCATCATAAGCTTGAAAATGTAACAAGAAACACAACTTTCTTGGCAAAACCTTGGGGTTCATCTCCTTACAACATGTTGGACCACCACAGAAAATGAGTGCAAATACCCAGGCACAAGCAACAGTTAGTATTTTGGCTTAGAAATTTTCTTTAACCAGCAGTCAAAATGCTTTTGTGCATCATTAGAACCTGTTAAATGCAAAGGGAATATATTTTGTTCTAAAAAATTTCTTCAAGCACAAAAAAGCTGCATCAATTATTAGCAAATATTAATTCCATGCTAAGAATTAAAATTAAGCGGTGCTCAAAAAATTTCATGCTCAAGTTTGGACAAAGAAATCTTATATTATTAGCCAATAGTATTAAAAAAGTTTTAGTAGAAAATAATGGAAGTATAATAAGCAAATAGCAATAAGGAGTTTAACACAGAGTTTTTGTCTCTCTGGTCAATCATGATCCATCAGTAACCTCTCCAAGAGCTGTCCTATCCCTCATTCTACTGACCGTTCTTGCTTGTCATCTTAATAATGTCTCAGAGGCTCAAGTTGGTTAGTCACAGCAGTTCTGCTACTCCTCTCATCTCAGCTACTGATGCCTTCTGTGGTATTCCCTCTTCCCAGCTGCTGTTCCCTACCAAACAGATTATCTTCCAGGATGTCTGGCATGGTAAAAGCCCTCAATTATCATCCAAAAAACATTGGAATATCAATACATATCCTCTTCCAACCTTAATTTCTTGCTGGTGATATTGAACTTAAACCTGGGCCATCACTCCTAAAGACCTTAAACTTCAGTTATCTCAACATTGCCTCTATCTGTTCCAAAGCTCCTGCTCTAAAGAATTACCATAATGTGCAAACACTAGAAATTCTCGCACTCAATGAAACATGGCTACATCCTGATGACACACAGTCTTTCCTTTCCACTATAACTGCTTCTTCATTCTCATTGCTACATGAACCACGCCCTAATGGAAATGGTGGAGGATTAGCTTTCCTTTACAAGTTACACATGTCTTTGTCTCGATTTGTTCTTCCAATACCACCGACACCATTTTTAAAGGCTATGGTAACTACTTTAAACTAGAATAATAAACACATCACCCTGTAAAATTTATATCAACCCCCAACACTTTCACTGAGATTTTTTCAGTGAATTTCAGGTTCTTTAGGAGGTTATAATTTCTTCTTCGACCAACCTTATTATAACTTGCGACTTTAATATTCATGTAGCGACAAATGATCAAACATCTAGTACTTTTCACAATTACCTCTTACAATCTAAACCAGCATATTACTGTGTTGACACATCCTAAAGGCCACATTCTTGACTTCCTGGTTCTTGACTTCCTAATTAAAGAATCTTATCTTTCTGACCATCTTCCTGCTACCACATCCATTGAATTTCCTACCAAACCACCAACAAACTACACTGTTATCACTTTCCGTGGTTGGTGTCAACTAGAAGTGAAGACCTTCAAAAATGACATTTGCTCATTATTTCGTTCTTCTGTCCCAAACTTGTCATCAGATGCCCTCTCTTGCCAACTGCAGTCTCCGCGAAAGAACTGCTTGATAAGCACATTCCTTTTAAATCCAAAAAGGTTGTCATTAGTGACTCAGAGCCTTGGTTTATTCTGAAATTGCTGACGCTCAACGTCTGTATAGCCACATATCTCCAGTTTTGAAATTGTTACACTGGCTACCCATAGAAAAGCAATAATTTCCAAGACCAGGCTAATTGTCTATAAGGTTCTACATTTCAGCCAACCTCACTATCTTCATTTTATGCTGACCCCAAAACTTGCAAATACTCAACCAGGTCCTCAAAACGTTTCACTCTGACTATAACGAGGACAAGAACAGCTCTTGGTGAGTGTGCCTTCTCCATTGCTGGCCCAGACTCTGAACTCTCTCCCTCCAAATTATGTTCTCTCTGCAAAGTCTGTGTCGGTCTTTAGGTCTTGACTAAAAACCAGCTATTCCTGGACTCCTCTCCTTCCAGGGCTGATTTTATTTCCCTCTTGGTCTTTGACCGGAATCTCCCCTCACCAACTTTACTTAGCAGCGAAAATTGACTGATGCCTTTAGCATTATTACAATGGCACAATTGAAGTTCTTTATTATTATAAACAATTCTAGGAACAACCAGAAATATTATCCAACCCACTTAGCACTATATTTAAGATTCTTATCAACACTAACTGACTAATATTAGTTAATGTGTGAATCACAGTAAAACAGCACTTTGCTCTCCCTACTGAGGCAGGCCTCCCACTTCTCGCTTCTGTTCATCAACTCGAGCACACCATCCCTTTTCGTTTATCCGTTATCAGGAATGTTCCCCAAGAACAACACCATACACATAAAAAACTTTCTTAACAGATACCATACAAATGTCAAGATATATCACATATGTACAGATTAATTTTTCACCATTAATGTATGTACACAATATATGTAACTGATAAATTCTGCAGTATTTATTTATCTGTGTATCAGTTATTGACTTCCAAGTAAGAACTTAAATGATAAAGCAAGTGTTTTACCTGAACAGCAACATGGCTTACCTGAAGCCGAGACACTAGGTATAGCAGGTGTAATATTGGCAGGAGGAAGCTTTGTTGCAACGGGTGTCAATGGTCCATTTACCATTACGTTGCCAAGATAGTAAAGCAGTTTTTGTGCTCTATTCTGTGATGGAAGAAATTTGAACAGCTTTGGGTTCTCATCAATGAAGTATGTGTCGATGTTTCCGGCCAAGAATTTTGGATGGCGCAAAACATTCATTAAGAACGGTGTGTTTGTCTGAAAAACAAGAAATGCTCATTTACAAGAAATTATTCAGATGCCATTAACAATCAAATTAATCTTAGAACCACACTGTTCTCAAAAAGCAGTGTATTACCAGAAAGAACCTACTTATAGAATGAAGATACTGTAATTATGGACTTAAAGTAATCCTAGAATAAAACTATCTTAGAATCAATTCAATCCTAGGATCAATTTAATCTTAGAAATCCAATAATGTAATTAAGACATAATGTAATCTTAGGATCAAACTAATTTTAGAATCAATCCAATCATTGAATCAACCTATGTAATGTAACAAACCTAAAATGTAATAATCAGTGTAATCTTCCAATTTTTTAACACAATTAGCAATCAGCTTGGTGTGACAAAGTAGCAGATTGGCTGAGCACATGCTTTGCAGTGCAGACAGATTAATGTGCACAGACCAAGAGCAAGTCCTTCAAAGACAGCTGCTTAGCACCATCACATGAGGGATGCTTATTGTATTTGATAACTTATATAGCGCTTCTTTCAGAACAAACTACTCAGAGGCGCTTCCAGCGTGAGAGCCCCTGGGAAATAAGAACGTCTTTAAACAACGAGCTGACTGAGCTTTATCAACAAGTCATGAGACAGCTGTGCTACACAATTCCAGACACAATAACAGTAACTGTCATTTAGTAAAATAAATCTAATGCCTTTCAGGCAGGATGAAAAACAGAATGAAAGTAGTTATAATCATTAATCACTTTGTACAGAAAAGTTTAAGCGCCTACTGCACAACCTGTGAAAAATAACATGCCTTGTTTAATTAACATTCATTATGTAACATTTTCAAATTAAAAACCTTGAATGTCTTCTTTGGGGTCAGAGTATTCAATCCCCAGATGGCCAAAAGTCTACAGCATAATTACTCATCTATGGTACTTGAGTGGCCTAATTTCAAACTCACTTTGACGCCTCTAATACGGAATTCAGTCAAAGCTCTCGCCATTTTAGCACAGGCACGTTCGTGGTTCCTTGCATGTGCAATCACTTTGACCAACAAAGAATCATAATAAGGAGTAATGATTGCACCAGCAAATGCATTTGCACTGTCCAATCGTATTCCCATGCCCTCTCCGCTACGGTACACCTAAATCACAAAAACCAGCAATAACAGTTTATATGCTATTCAATTATATATCCACACGGTGCACTTGACTCTGTTCAGCATATACTTTTTTTTTAAATCTTTACATCAGATAATCGTAATCATAAACTTGACATTTCTTTAGCCCCAAAAATAGCACTAAGTCGTGAGAACCAGCTTATTCAGAGGTGCTTTGTCAAAACAAACTGATAGGCAGGAAGGGTCAGATTTGATCCCAGGTCAACATCAAAAGATCAGGTAGCAGACAGTCACATGGCTACAGTGGATAGTGTTAAGAATTGGAGTAGTAAGATAAATAAGGGGAACAGGAGGAATCAAGATAGGATTTCTTGGAGTGTCTGCAGTTTTGAGCAAGACTTGAACAGAGATGCAAAGGGTGAAATGTTGGTGAGTTCGTATTCTGGTGTGAATTTCTTCCAGCGGGGTGGAACTGCTATGGCTATTGAGCGATTTCCATAATTTAATGATTAGGAGACGGGAGGGCAGAGAACTACTAGGGTGGAAGAGGAGTGTGTTGAACAAATGGTCAAATTGTAAATAACTGAAGAACTTTGGACACCTGAGAGGTACTTAACTGATAGGACTTTGTACTCGAATGAATTTTAAGCCAGTGAAGTGATTCGAGCAATTATCATGTCAGCAGAACTTTTGGGAGATACTTAAGAGGTACTTAAAATGCAGTGTCAAGTGTATTGATACATGGTTGTATGTATGTATGCATATGTATGACTGCTTAAACAATGCCTGTTAAGAACCTCCCAAAAGCATTAAACATGGCCGCCCAACAGACCTAGAAAGGTGGGAGCTGAAAATGTTTATATTGATCTGTCTTAAGAGGTACTTAAAATGAACTATGTTAAGTGTACTGACATGTGTATGTATGTATGTATGTATGCATGCATTTGTATGGCTATTTATACAATGCTTGTCCCAACTGCTTGTCTTGGAAAATTAAGTATTTTTGAGGGAAGATTTTTCACAAGGACAGTTCAGTATAATATACGAGAAACCACCAAGTGCACACATCATCACACAGAAGTGTGGGATAAGCAGTTCCCATGGGCAGCAAAACTCACTGATCTTAGAATCCCAGTAATCTACATAAATACAAACATATATTACAACTAATCTACAATCAAGATTCAAAACTAAATTCCTACACAGCAGTTTTGTTCAGTTCTGAATGCCATCAACTGCATACATGTGGAAGAGAATAAATCATCATCTTCTGCTTTACACACATTTACAAAGTCATGGCTTTTGAATATTTACTCATCAGGTTTGAAACACAAAAACAGTCAAAGCAAAGTAAGCATTCGATACTTCAGCTCTCAAAAGTGGTTCTTCTTCTAACTTGACCTCTTTGCATACGACTTTCACAAATTTCATGCACCCATACTTCAGCAGATAATTTTTCTGCAGAGTTTAAACTCCACTGTTCTTGCAGTGTCCCAGTTTCTAGCCTTTAGTTTCGTCACACGCTTAAAATACGTGCTGGCATAGAATTTCTAAGCTAAGGTGAGCGGAGTTTCTATAAAAAAGGTAAGAAACATAAACCTGGGACTGCAGGATCATCTGCCTCAGGAATAAACAGCAAGCAAAACAGCAACCCACCACAAAATTATTAATTCAAATCAAAGCCAGAGCAAAGTTCCTCGAGATTAAGCAAACTTCAAACTATCCCTGAAGAAGTTACTTCCACAAAATTACCTCAATCCTTCCAGTGTCCGGCCGGAAGTCCTTAGCTGGATCCTCTGTAGTCATACGACACTGGATGCTGCTTCCATTCGGATAGATGTTGTGCTGGTTAAGACCCATTTCTGTCAGGGATTTTCCCTCAGCAACACGAATTTGGGAGTGCACCAAATCAATACTAAACGTACAGCCCAACAATGCACTGCTCACTGCCGGACTGTGTTTACTGATATTTTATTACAGGTAGCACAAAGTACTAACTTAAAAATCAAAAGCAAAGATTAAAAATAATGCACTGCTTACTGCCTGTTGTCTTTTACTGATACTTATTCACAAAGAATGCCAACTTAAAAAGGAAAATCTTAGATTAAACAGAATTTCATAATAGTTTATAATGTCCTCATGAACTGAACACCTCAACTGCTTAAATGATCACATACAAAAGGCTTTGTATCATAATATGGTACCAAAATGTTGATCTCAGAATTTTTAAAATAATATTCAAGAAAGATTGAAATCCCTAATGACAACTAAACTGTAAAGATTTCACATACCTGATACACAAGAGACCAAATGCCATCCACTGGATAATTTCCAATCCCAATATTCCATGAAAAAGCCCCAACATTCCAATAAAAAATAATTTCATGTACCTGATATTTTTCCAGATAATTAATTTTTGCTACTTCATAATAATTTTCATGTTTTACTCAATGATTTATGTAATTATAACAGTAATATTAATCATACAAGACAGTAAGGTTTCTGTTACTCATTCATTTATTTTTATATATTCATTGCACTTACTAGACAAACAAGGTCAGTAAATCAGAATCTGAGACGCAAAAACTACACTGCTAGACTGTACGAAAAAGCGACTAACCCTGTTATAGCTTCAGTGATTGTATGTTCCACCTGGAGACGAGCATTCACTTCAATGAAGAAATATTTTCCGTTTTCATCCAGCAGATATTCCACAGTTCCAGCATTCTCATATCCCACATGCTTTGCCAGCCGCACGGCATCTCGTGTCATCAACTCACTAATATCGGATGGCAAATTTGGTGCTGGTGCTACTTCTATCACCTTCTGGTGGCGTCGCTGAACAGAGCAATCCCTTTCATAAAGATGGACGACATTGCCATATTTGTCACCAATGATCTGGACCTCGATGTGACGTGGCCGCTCTATGAACTTCTCCAGGAAGAGCGCACCATTACCAAATGCGGCCAAGGCTTCAGAGTGGGCGCGTTCGAACTGCTCCTCAACTTCCTTTACACGAAGGAAAATCAATGACATTAGTACCACCTTATAAACAGTTAAAAGTGCTGTTGTTGAAAATGTTGTGCATTAAACAAGTACCTTTCTAATCTGCATCAACTACGTACCAACGAAGCAGACACACAAATGCATTATACAAAGTACCACTAACAGAAATTCATGCTTTTTTTCTGGTTCTTCAATTTTTCCTCTCACCTTTCTACCAGGCTCTCTATCCTATCACCCTCTATTAATTTCACTTCCTATTTGATTGTACATTTTTTTGTTGAAGCCACTATTTCAGCCACTAACTGAAATCTTGTTGTTGTATCAAATAAATGTCAGAAATAAATAATAATAAACAGGAAGAGAAGACAGACAATGTTGCAAATGATGACAGGCTCAAGACATAATAAACTGGATTGAAAAACATCACACATGGACACATTGGAGTGAATTCAGTACGTAATGAAGCCAATGGAAAGGATGGAATGGTATCATCCAAAAATTATAAAACAATTTAGAAGAAACTTCTGACTTCAAGAAATGGTGATTTAACATAACATAACAAGGGTTTAAAATAGTTCAAAAGTCATGCAATCTGTGTTAACAACAAACTGTGACTGACCCTGGATATTAGTCAGGTGTTTTGCACAGACTCAAGATGGAACCGAAGACCTTTAGATCTTCAGTCTAACGCTTTCCCAACTGAGCTATCTAGGCCAGCACTTACAGACATCTTCTGAACACGTCTCATTCCCCTTCCGCCTCCACCATATGCAGCTTTGAAGATGACCGGTAGGCCATAAGTCTCACAGAACTCTAAGGCATCTTCCACGTTTTCCACTGGACCCGGAGAACCAGGCACTACCTGTACACCTGGAAGGAATCCAACACATCCTATCAACTGTCTCTTCCCTAGTGATCAAGAAATAATTAAAACATCTACCTTGAGCTCAATCAAAAGCAGTCGGTCAAAAGACCTTCACACATCAAAAGTCCATCTAAATTGCACACTAACTGTGCAGATACACCTCGAGTAAATGTACACATCTCAACTGAAGTTTTACATCTCAACTGAACTTGTACCCTCAGGTGAACGTGTACATTTCAGCTGAGTGTGGTCGATGATACTACAAGTAAAGGCAATCCTGTAACTGGATTACAACCTTTGAACCATTATTAGGTAATGGTGAGAGGGTTTACTGACTTTACCTTAACTGGCAATATCAAATATTTATTTATTTATTAAAGGACTTATTATGCTTGCAATTTAAATTTTGAATTTAAGGTACAAAACTGAATAAGATATGATTAATGACAAGAAAAGACCAGCAGGTAACATTTTAAGAAGATCTTTTTATAGTGCTCACAGAGTCGGCATCTTACCTGCTTCAATGGCAGCCTCACGAGCCTGCACCTTGTCTCCCATCTGGAAAATGGCCCTTGGAGTTGGTCCAACAAACCGAATTCCAGCATCAATCACAGCCTGTGCAAAGTCACCTCTCTCTGACAGGAATCCATATCCAGGATGGATTGCATCTACACCATTCTCCTGGAAAGTATCATTGCCAACGACTAATAATGCATAAGCAGTAATCGTTACAACTGGTAGCAATCTGTGTTAACTGTTCACTGCATTACAGTGAAATTACTTAAATAAATGCATGCAAACATTCAACCATTATTCAAAGTAATTCAATCATAAACTTCTTCTATCACTGACATAACCATATATAGGCATTCATCAACGAGGCCCTAGCCATTACTTCGAACACTGACGGCACAATGGACGATCTGTCTCCATACGCCTCTCCCTGTGTCGCATGGACAGCCTGATCCAAGGTCATCCCAATCCATTCCTTTACATCATCAATCCATGCTCTGCTTGGTCTTCCTCTCTTCCTTGATCCCTCTGTTTCCCTCTTGACTATATGTTTTTCTAGTCTGCTTATTATCTTTCTTATAATATTTCCAAAGTAACTCAACTTTCTTTTTATTAGTGCTCCCACAGCTGACTGCTATTGGGCCTATAAGGTACGAAAAGGAAGTACACAGCAAGAATCTGATGGATAAAATGGTATAACATGCTAAGAGGCCGATGGTCTTAAAGAATAGACCTATAAAGGCCATTGTTGGACTCTACGCATGGGAGCCAGTCATTGGTGACTTTTCTCGTTATCTGAGAATTACTTGTTTATCGCTGAACTTTATCATTCTTAATGAACTTTAACTTCATTCATGCCAACATACATAGCACTTCCTCTGCTCAGTTTTTATAGAAGCGGCACTAGACACATTATGACTACAGATAAAATAATTTCAACAGACAATGCTAGAAAAATGGACAGAAGAATGAGATACCCAGGCAAAAACAGATAACTCACTTGTGCAATGCGAATAATGTCTGGTATGTTGAGGTAGGCGGCGACTGGAGGTAGACCCTTGCCAACCAGGTAAGACTCGTCTGCCTTAAGCCGATGCATCTGCTGACGATCTTGTTCTGAATAGATTGACACCGTTCGAATTCCAATCTCGGTACATGCACGGAACACTCGAATAGCAATCTCTCCTATAAGACAAAATCACTACCACTGCATTTAGCATAATTATTGGCATATTTGAAATTAATTAATAAACAATAACCAATAATATCTGTTACTGTCTGGATAGATATATGCTAGCCAACTTCCAATTTAACATCCGCTTCATCTGTACTGGGAAATGCCTTGACCGAACATATGGTTCTTCAGTGCCAATTCTTATAGTTATCCCATTTGTGCATTATCTGCTCCTCACTAGCATCTTGCCATCAACACTGCTTTGGTTTCCTGCTTTCATTTGCATAAGGATTCCCCCAGCTATGTCTAAAGAGGCATTCCCTCAGTGCAGGTTGCCCAGTGCAAATCAACCATCCGTGAGTTTGGCTTGTCCTTGAATCTCCAAATATGGACACATTTCTTACCACAGTAAATCTGATATTTGCTTCTATAGCCATTACCTTCTCTCTAGGAGCTTACGTGTCACCCTTATATGGTTTTGTTGGCCACAGAAGGCACATGATGAGGCACTTGCCATTTAGCTTTCATCTACATCAGGCAGCACTGCCTTTTCAGTGCAGGGAGTTTCTACCTGGAATTGCTTTCCTTTGGCGCCTGAACGTTCTGGTGCCAAAGAAACAACTGTGATCTACTTAATGCTACACCACAGCTGGTTCAGGAACTCTTCTGAATTGTCGCCTTGAAGTAGCACTGTAGTCTACACAATATGGCATTTTACATTATAACACAGAGACACATGAAAGGCCAATTTCAGATAGATAAGTGTGTTTCTTGTGTTTAATGAAAGTCTTTCATACATGTAACAATTTGCATGGCTAGATGGTCACTCAAAACTACTTTAATTTTTTTGAATAGCAACTTACCAAAAGTGCCATTACAGCAAGTTTGTTATTTTGTAAAATCACTGTCCTGGTCAAATATATTTTCATAGACAAGTTTAGTGTTTGCTGTGCCCATCTGCCCTTTACACAGGTCAAATGTCATGCTTTTTAGAAAAATCAAACCAAAGCAAAATAACAGTTAAGTATGTGTTATTAATTTACCTCTGTTGGCCACTAGTAATTTCTTGATAGGCTTGTACTCATGAACAGCGACTCCCTTTGATTCGGCAGAAACCTGGGAACTGTACTGTCGCAAAGAGGACAGAAGTGTCCAACAAGTGGGACATTTTCTCGTGGCATACAAGCCATCTGCAGCAGGTCGCGACAGTTGTCGCACCCGAGAACATAAGCGCAACATTTCAACTGGGTCGACTCGGACACCTAGAAGAAACGAGATCCTTAACAGTAACAGTAATTATCATATATCAATACGGTTGTTCCATAAGAATACCTTCACTGAACAAATACAATTCTTATTAAATATGTAATTGGTTATTTCACGTATGTTAACTATATGTATGTTGCATACATATTTACGTATGTATGTATATATGTATGTATATACATATTGTGTCTAACTCCTACTTTATTTTGCCTCGACTTGTGGTATTCCAACTCCTCTCAGGAAGAATGGAAAATAGGGCCCATGTCCCAGGAAGATGCCAAAGGCTCCCATGTCCCAAGATAATGAGACCCATGGTCAGTGGGTTACGTCTGGCTTTGTGAAGCTTGGCTCTAAGCCCTCCATATATATCATGGGACACAACTATGGGTGGTTGGTAATCAAGAAATACATACAATGGGGAGATTGAATTAGTTGAGGATGCTAACCCTAACCCTAATACCCAATCTACAACTGAACACAATTGTGATAAAACGAGTCAACCACTGAAGTGACCAAAATTATATGACATGCATCCTCTGGTCATACAATGAGCATAATTCTAATTCCTGGTTTGCAGATTCTGCAGTCAACAGCGGATCCACAATGTTAAAGTTTAACATTTAAACTTCAGCATCTGCACAACTACACCAAAATGTAAACCAACTGATTCACTTCTATACTTCATGTGAAAACTAGTTTTGAAGCTTCTTATTTGAATTAACTACTGCATGTCAGTCTTTGGTAGACAGACTGATTTGCATGGCAATCCGTCTACCTTCTTCTGCATTCCATCATAAAGGAATTTCATCATAAAGGAATTTTAAATATGTGTACTGGACATGGAACTCGCGCTCCACTGCCACAGTTCTGAGTACCAGGCGTGAGTACACAATCCGCCAAACTTTTCCACTAGGTGCATCAATGCAAAAATTTATCTTTGTGAAACTTGCTCGACCAACTTTCTACGAGCTAACATTTAAAATTATGCTCGAATTCGCAAGTGTTAAACTCTTATTAACACCTTAACCAGTTACAAACTCCAACAGTTCATCGATCTTATCCCACACCGATCCAAGAAACTAGTTTGTCTCTGCTTTGACGAGTGGATATATCGACCTTCACACGCAGTTGCGTCGCCTTCGAGTGAAGGAGTTCAGCTGGCGTTCGTAAAGTTCAACAAACAGGTTACTTGTAGACGCCGACTCAAAAACATAACACACACCTCTCAACCCTTAACTCACGTTTCAGACCTCAACAAAGTTCTCGACATTAAAGGTCACGACTCCGCGCCATCTAGCGCTTCTGTTATTTTCCAACTACCAATCGACAGATGGCAGCACTGTTCTTCTGCGCACATTTACATTTTCCATTTTCTATAGATTGTCTTTAGTAGGCCTTCCCAGTGGAGTTTCACGCTTAACGTGAATAGCTTTGTTTGAGGGAACGCTGTTACACGGGGAGATAGTAGCTCTATTCCAAGCCCGCCTATCAAAGACTTGTGTCACTTATTATGACCACAAATTTGGGAACAGAAACCAATCAACTCCCAAGTTTCTGCTTATGACCAATTCAACCATTTCATGACTTGCAGAAAAGTAAGCATTCTAGTCTACCCTGAAAATGTTGCATTTAGGCCTACTACAATTTATTCCATACTGCGTCACTGATTTCCATAGGTAATGCATCAGCCAACTCCTAAAATTTAAAAACCCATTAAATTGCTGTTATAATGAAGCGTATGTTTTCTGCCTGACTTTCGGTGGTTTAGGAAAATATCCATAGGAAGTAAGTCCCTCATTATTTTTACTGCAAAACTTGCCTTAATGTCAGTAATCACACGATAGTATTACTCGGTAGATTTTACTGCGTAATAAGTGTGGAATTTACACATATGTAATCGGTGTTGTGTTGTTGCTCAACTGGTCACGGTTGATAGTTTTCGACGAATACAGAATTACAGGTAAAACCTGCTGAAAACTCAAATTTAGCTGTAAAACAATTATTTTGCAAATTAAAGAAATTTTAAGAGTTACGCTGTGCCTAAGCTAAGATCTGAACGACCATTCGCATTCAACGCGTGTTTTAAAAATAAGGAAATCAGTGGTATTGACAATGTTTACCCTTCTGCTGAATGACGGAGGGAAGAAACGAATGAGTAAGTAGTAAAATATTAAGTTGCGCATTAGTTAAATTTCTTCTTAACCAGGAAGGTTGGTTATGAAACAGTTGAACGCAAAATTAAAGAATCGTTTTTATGGTCAGTTCTGGGTGCAGTTGGACCTTGGACTGAAGTGAAATTAGGTGAGATATTTTGGGAATTAATCACTTTGGTGTCCCGCCTTCTTATGCTGTGCAGTCATCTTCCTGTTGTCAGTGATGACTGCCAGTAGCACTGTCGCAATAACAGTGTTGGAGAAACTGACAAGATATGCATCTGCTTTATGCTTATGATTTTCAGCAGATGTGCAGACTTAATCATGGATGACCCCACAGATGCCATAGAGATCACAGATGAAGAGATTGATCGGTTGATCGCAGAAGGTTAGTCTTGTGAAGATAAAAATAGCTCATCTATAAATAGCTGTATCTAGACAAAGCATGGTTCACCCTTTAAAAGATTCAGCTATTCCTATGAATGGTTGTGTGCATTGCGTAGTGTTATTGCATTAGTGTCAAAATCAAAACTTTGCAGCATGCAGGTTATTTCCCCTGAGACCATCCTGTAGTCTTTCCTTTCCTGTTTCAAGGAATTGTTCTGAGACAACAGAGTTTGATAATGGCCACATATTAGTGTTCAGAGGTGTTCTTTGTGAACTAGTGGGTTGACTAATGCATAACACTCAGTGGTAACCCTAATGGTCAAAAAAGAGCTTACTGTAGGTTTTGACAGGGGCACTGGATTATAGCATGTCCTAGCTGGAAGTTATTAATCTATGTTGAAAAGTTATGACTCAAAATAAGTTTATTTGCCTGATCACCAGATCTTGGCAATTAGCTAATTAAGTATTTCTTTATTTGACAGACCTATAATTTCTAATATTATTCTTATTGTTATTAATAAAATGTGCAAAATCTGCAGTTGTAATCTGTGATGTAGTTGTGAGTTAGCCTTTCAGTGAACCTTAGAACAATAAACTTAAAAATGAAACTGCTGAAAAGTACCATATGATATGATGATATTCAAGAAAAATTAATTAGTTTGAAGTTTTTTTCTGTTCCAAAAATGCACAGTTACAGATGAATATGATATTGGGGATTCAAAAGACTTTGACGTCGTTCCTGAATTTGATGACGTCATCGTTGGTTTGGATCATGACAAGGTGAAAAAGCAGGAAGAAGACAAGACAGATGCAGACAAATCTACAGATGCAAAGGATTATGCTAAAGTGAAAAAGCAGGAAGAAGACAAGATGGATCTAAAAAAATCTACAAGTGATGTAAAGGACTATGCCAAAGTGGAAGAGCAGGAAGAAGACAAGACAGATGCAGAAAAATCTACAGATGCAAAGGATTATGCTAAAGTGAAAAAGCAGGAAGAAGACAAGATGGATCTAAAAAAATCTACAAGTGACACAAAGGATTATGCCAAAGTGGAAGAGCAGGAAGAATACAAGACAGATGCAGAAAAATCTACAGATGATGCAAAGGTTAAGATGAATCAGGTTAAATCCACTAATAAGAAGGACGATGGATTGCCACAAACAACTTCTAATGAAAAAGAACAAGAGATTAAACAAAAGAATGAAAGACCACTTGGAACGCTTACAGAGACTTCAAGTGGGAAGGAGAAACCAGCAGGTAAAAGCAAAGCTAGTGTATCACCCGGAGGTAAAAGCAAAGCTAGTGTATCACCTGGAGCTACTGGAAAACCTCTTGGTAGAAAAGAAGCTGGAAATAAAGACAAAAAAGAAGAGTCTCCGGTAGTTAGTGGAAAACATCCTGTTAGAAAGGAAACAGGAAATAAAGACATTAAAAAGGTACCAGCCAAGGCTGATGAACAGAATGCTGGTGAAAAAGAAACAGCAAATAAAAGCAAACCACCTGAAAAGACTATCCAAACTCCAGATGGCAAAGACACTGCAAGAAAGAGCAAAGAGGTGGGATCATCTGGAGGAAAAGGAGGGAAAGAACCTGGAAAGACGTTGGATGCCAGTGACAAAGGTCAAGCAGTTATTGCAGCTTCCGCAGAGGTGGCCAAAGCAGATGAAAGCAAAAAAACAGTGCCAGCCACTGCTGCTAAAAAGAAGGAGGCTGCAAACAAAGGTCAAGCAGTTAGCACAGCTTCTGCAGAGGTGGCCAAAATGGATGAAAGTGACAAAGCAGTGCCAGCCACTGCCAGTAACAAAAGAGAGTCTGCAAACAGAGGACAAGGATTTAATACAGCTTCTGCAGAGGTGACCAAAATGGATGAAAGTGACAAAGCGGTACCAGTCACTGCTACTAACAAGGAGGCTGCAAACACTGCTGCTGCAGACGCTGTTATCTTGAATCCTGTTGCCACAGCAGCGACTGTCTTGGATACTGACAACTTGAATTCTTTGATTGAGGTACCAAGCGCTAAGGTGACTGATGTAGAAGGGAAAGTTGATCTTAAGAGCAAGGATGGAAATATTGCAGAAAAAAGAGTCTTAGTTCCAGTCGTTGAGGCAGCTGCACCTGGAACAACAGATCTGGAAACTGCTGCAGTTAGACAGGTGCCTGAATCATCGTCCAAAGATCTGAGAGAACGTGTCGCTGCCAGCTTGGCATTGGCTGAGACAGAAGGTCAGGTCGAAGGTCATGAGAAGGAAAAAGCTGAAAAAGAAGGCCAGGTCAAAGGTCAGCAGAAGAAAAAGGATTCTGATGAAAAGGAGTCTGATGAAGACAAGTCAAAGGCTAAACAACCTGAAACAGTAAGCAATTGTCACCTTAACCTCTTAAAGCTAAGTTTGCTAGAATAGATTCTGTAATGTCAATGGGAGGACAGTTCAAACACATTCAGTTATATCGGTTGTATGTTTTGTAATAGATAAATGTAATTTCATATTTAAATATAAAGCAACATTAAATTACATGTCAGTAGGCTAATGCTAGGGCACAGTAGCTGATTGGATAGAGCGCTCAGCTTGTATCATGGAGAGTGCTGGTTCAAACTTCCCCCGAGACAATTGCTATTTAGGGACCTTGAACAAGTCCTTCACTCACAATTGGTTGGTGACATCAACAGATGCTTAGTCATTTGATAGTGACACTTAATAAATGCAGAAGTAATAATCTGACTTGGTGAATGTTTCATTAATTGGAGTGTTTGGGTTCAAGTTTCCCGTAACACTGCTGACTGTGTTGTGTACGGCTGGTCGTGGCTTTCAACACAGTGACCATTACTGGGTAATAATGTCCTTAGTGCAAAGCTACTTCGATGGTTGTGCTTATTAAATACAGAAATGATAATATTAGTATTATTGTTGACACTTATAAGGAAAAGAATATGAGAATATTAATGCAATATGAGAATAACCACATGATATTAACACATAAAAATGCTTTATAATGCTGAAAGTTTTGAGTATGCAGACGTATTATTTTATTAAGTAATAATTTGGAAAACTAATGTAGGAAGGTTTAAAATGCAAGATGATGTATAATTGCTTAATTGTACAATATAATATTTTTATGTGGATTTTGTAATCGTAATCTCAAGATTTCTATAGCATCCAACGAAAGCTAAGTTACGGGAACAAACTTATTCACTGGCATTCAGTCAAAACAAAATCGATAGGCAGGAGGGTCAGTAGCAGTTCCAGGTCAAGATTTGAGGACATTTAGTTATATCAATTTAATTGAGTAACCTGTTGCATAATAAAAACATAATATCAGGAATGTTGTACACTTGTTATGTGTTGGAGTGTTTTGTGACTGTTTTGTTTTGCAGAAGAAAGGAAGTTGGGGTTGGGGCAACATTGGTTCTTGGGGTTCTAATGTGCTGAACCAAGTGGGTGAGTGACTCTAACTTGAAATATCCTGCTTCCACTGTATTTCTGGTCCAAAGATTTGAAAAGATGCCAGAATCATAATATGCCAAAACCTCCTCATTATGCTACCCTTGAGAGCCGCATCAAGCACCATAGTATAGCAAGGTTGTGTTACACCAGGGTTAGGGGAAACCCAAAGGCCCCTATATCTACTTTTATTCGTGATTCACTTCATTGGCTTCCTGTCAGTCAACGGATCCAGTTTAAGATTCTTATTCTTATGCGCAACTGCCTTCTAGGCTCTGCTCCGTCCTACTTAACTTCTTTTTGTATTCCGGTTTCCTCGATGCCTGCCCATGCCTCCCTTCGCTCAGCTACCCGTGGTCTTTTGGTAGTCCCTCGCGTCCGCACTACAACTGCCCAGTCCAGGAGCTTTGCCTTTGTTGGCCCTTCCAGCTGGAACTCCCTTCCTCTTGACCTGCGGCTTCAGTTACTTAGTCTCTCTCCTACCCAGTCTCGCAAACGCCTGAAATCCTTTTTGTTTGTTCAAGTCGGGAGCGCCACTGTTTCCTAAGTGGCGCTTTATAAATGTTCGTTTACAATTACAATTACAATTGGACCATGAATGAATGTAGCTGAAACTAGGCCAAAAAATTATAATGATTGTTTTAAACAGATTGTTGTATTAATCAAGGACCAATGGCTTAATAATGCACACATGTCTGTCGCATGGGAAGCCATGGTTTTGGAGGTGTTGAATAGCAATTAAGAGTTAGAAATCAGTGAAGCATATAGAAAAAAAATTTCTTTAGTCTCTAGGAGTCAGCAGAAATTAGCGCACTGTCAAAATGAAAGATTGCTGTGGCCTCATGGGTAGAGTGTACTGCTTGACTGACCGAGTTAGGCCTAAGTGCATATGACCCATATGCGGCCTATTTGGATGATTGTTTTATGATCCAATAATGGCATGACAGGTAGACGAGTACTCGCTCAGAATAGAATTGAGTACAAAGGCCATACTTTACCAACATTTTGACACCTCTAACCAGGATTGAGTTATGATGAAGTTGTGTTATTAGCAAGTTTCATTCTAATGCTGAATTAAATTTGGGATCCAAAATTCTCGGCCATTACAATAAATGTAGGATTCTAATTGCAGGATACTAAATATTGGAAATTGTGTTATTAACTTATTATGAATTATGTCATAAAGAGGCTTTGGTGTGATTGTAATAAAATTTTGGTTTCTGGTTTGAAATCTTTCAAATTCTTGTTCTCATTAGTTTAATGCATATTGCTTAGAAACTTGAAACTATTTTCCTAAGATTTTTATATATTGTGATTATTTATTCCAGGTGACAGTTTGTTTCATGCCCTGGAAACGGTGGAATCAAGTTTAGTAGAGCCCGAGGAGGCCAGTTCAACTTCAATCGACAATTCCAAACAGCAGTCAAAAGAAAAAGAAATTGTTCCAGATGTTGTCCATGCTCAGCCTTCCACCTCTGCTGAGAAGGTCACTGCAGACACATCTACTGATTCCATGGCATTAGCAAACATGGAGAAGCAGAACATTGGTGAAGATAAGCAGGATACCAGTATTCTTTTGACATCTGGTGAAAGACAGGAAGCCAGTCTTGCAGCTGCTGATGCCTCTTTGCTTGGAAAAGACGAGAAGGAAACAGCAGAGCAAGATGAATCAAACAACAAGACTGGCCATGTTGATGCAACTGAAATTCCGAAAGGAAAAAAGAAATCACGGCCGTCCAAAGGTCAAAGTTCACCGGAACATTCGTGGTTTTCTGGATGGGGCTTATCAACAATTACAGGAGCTGTTCAGCAGACAGTATGAATTGATTATTTGTTTCCCCTTGTGATTGTTGAATAATTCAGGAATATGACAAAGCATTTAATATATATCGTCAGTACAGTAAAAGCTCTAACACTATTATAGGTTTTATTATGTTGGTATAGGCATTTCTATAAAACTAACCAGTGTTTGGTTTCAGTTGTGATTGTCATCTTTGGAAAAGTAGTGGGTGAAACTAGGTAAGTTAAGTAGTTAGGTGGGTGAAACTTGGTAAGTTAGGTAGGTAGGTAGGCAGCTTGGATGATTGGCTGGCTGGTTGATTTATTATTGTGGTAACTGACAATACATTTGTGCATAAAAATCACACTGCTCTAAACTGACAAGTGACAATAGCTGTAGAGAATTAGCGACAAATGATCCATGCCTTTAAAAATTTAATGCTCCTTCATGAGCTTGGCTGTGAATGACTGAATACAGGATTGTAATTAGTTATCAGTGTTTAATAGAAGAAATCTTTGAAACAGAGTTTTAACCTTTTGTACATGTCGAAGTAGGACTGCCTGTTTATCTAGTGGACAAACCTGCAGTTTTTAAATTCTTACAAATTGCTTTGGCGTGGCATCAGTGTTGAGTTGTGTATTTGATACAGATGTCACAGAATTTATTATGCCAAATTTAAATTTTGAAAGTTGAACTGTTATTATTGTCTGTTGCTGTTTGATATTGTGTTTCAAGGGCAAAAAGGTCGTCAGCACCGGATTGGATGTCCTGGAAAATATCAGTAAGAAGACAATGAGTGTGCTGGCGGATGAACCGGAAGAAGGAGTGATTCCATTGTCTCCATCTTCCAGCAGTTCATCTACATCTGCAAGGCCGAAAGTCAGTCCTATTTTTCAACAATACTGGCTCACTGGCATTTTAGCTTATTTGTTTATCACTTTATGCATTTTATTCTCTCAATATATTTCAGTAGGTTTCCTTCCTGGCCTTCATTCAAATACACTGGAACCTCCTTATGATGCTATCTTTTTGAGAGCTGTATTAGGACTGCCTTTTTATAACATCGTTGTGTTATAAGGTGGTCTTTTTCTATAGCTGAATTGAATTTGGGATATCCATGTACCTGACTGTTTTATATTAGATCTTGTATTATAATGGTGTCATAAGGACTGTCTGGCGTATATGGGCGGTCAGGTGGCAAGTCTCTGGCACTCTTGCAGCACCTCGTTGGTGGGGTAGAAATTAAGGCTTGGAGCACCTTTGCACTTTTCTGCCCTCTATTGCGCCATGCAGTGTTGAAAGAAGCATCAGTCCTGCGTATTTGTGGGTTTAAAGACGTTATAAATAATAGAAGATGGTAAGAAGAAAACGCTCACAACACAGGTGAAGAAAGTGAAAACCCCACATCAGATTTATCACCAGCCCTACCGGGTCTGTTTCAAAGCAATACAGAGGACAAGGTTTCAGTGACCTTCCACAGATGACAAAGGACTAATGAACATATGGGAAAATTTTATCAGTTTTTTTGTTACGAATAAACTTGTCAACCCAGTGCCTTGCTGTCATTCTTTGCTTCTGTGTCTTCCTTGCTGTTAGGATCTTTCGATTCCTTCAGCTGGGTGAATTTATGTATAAAACCCAGAAATACTAGTCAAATTAAAACGAACAACAAATGTTGGAAATGTTTAATTTCAAAGGTTCAAGCAAATTTTATTTAAAGAAAAAGCTATTTTTGAATAAGTATTTGCTAAAACTGAACATTTATTACGGCCATTATTAGCAAACGCGCTTATACGCATTTTGACAAAGAAGGTGCAAATTGATTTTTAAAAATTGCCATTTGCCACCACATCTTGTAGTAATAGTCTGGAAAATATGGTAATTGTTGAAGTGTTTCGCTGCAGAAGTCTTCATACATTATGTAGTTATGGCATTAAATTAAATTACTTTTCTTTACATAGAAACATAATTACTTTGGCTGAGAATGGATTGCCAGTTTTTTGCGCCAGGACTTGAACTAACATAGAAGTTAGAGACTGATTCATTAGCAATCAACTCCTGTGCCACCAATGTTGCTGTTGATGTTTTTGATGTTATTGTTGCTGTTGATGTTCTTGATGTTATTGTTGATGTTCTTGATGTTATTGTTGCTGTTGATGTTCTTGATGTTATTGTAGATGTTCTTGATGTTATTGTTGATGTTCTTGATGTTATTGTTGCTGTTGTCATGAAGAAATAACAGATTTTCTGTTTAAAACTGGTTATTTTTTTAAACATCAGAAAAAGAAGAAATCTGATGAAAAGGGTCAAGAGAAAGGAAAGGCTCACATGCTGAGAAAATGTTTTGATGACTGTCAGGGTAGGTCAGCCTTGCCTTACAATGTCTTACCTTAAGATCTCTTAGAGTTTATGTGAGTGATTTAAATCAGTGTAAGGTATTGTGATTGATCATTGCTTAAATGCGTTTATCTGACATTATTTCTATTGTTATACATTATTTTTTATTATTTTTTTTATTTTAAGTCAGTTGTTTACTAAATAAAGCATATCGTAGATATTGTAGACATGATAAAATTAGCTATAGTATCATACTTTAAAGTTTTTGTTCTTTGTAGGTTTGGCTCATTTTGAGGCACTCACTGACCTGTCACAAGTCAGTCAGGAGAAGTTGGACAAACAGGTGGGAAGATTTTCAGGAGACCAGCTGGTTGCCATCAAAACTGACCTGACACTAATCAGAGATGCCTCCGATCTTGGAGGCATGGACTGGGAAGCCAGTTGTAAGTGCGTTCTTTCTTAACTTTTTTGTCACAAGCAGTTTTGAGGGACCCACTTATGAAAAACTGATTCCAATAAAACGTCTGTGAATAAATTCTGTTTTGATATCATTTTATGTAGAATTTATACGGAATGCTTTGGCTGGATTTAGGTTGTCAGTATAAGATAATGTGGATGGCATGAGCCAAGCTGTCTAGGGTGTTAATGAGACTTGTGGCCAGTGGTCATGCAAGAGAGTTGTTGTTATCTTGGTTAGAATGATGATCTTTATTAAGACTAAAGATATATTTAGGATACTGCTAATTGATCTACATGAAGCTGAGTAGTGAGCTGACGTATTACCTGTTTGCTTGAGCCATAGTTGTTGAAAGTTCAGTCCCCAAGGACTTGGATCTTTGTGTTGAAATGAACAACAGCAGTAACTGTGACGACATGATGTTAGCTGATTGGTTGCACGTAATGATAATACAATTAAGAACTTCTGTGGTGCTGGTTTCTAACACTTGAGATATCAGATGTTGGTGCATTAAAATCAGACCGAAAATCATGTAAATTTTCTAAATGTGAGTCTACCGAAACAAAGAAACAGTATATGGTGGGTTAATTCACCAAAAGCAGTAGGCAGTCTGTGGTGGGTTAGCCTGTCTTGAAGTGCACAATGCACCAGGAGTCAAACTCCAGATGCTGCTGTGAACAGTACAGTATTACCACTTGCTAAGAGTAGCTTGAGTGAAAATTTTATTGTTTTTTGGTTGGATTTCAGTTGGCAACACAGAGCATGATTTCTGCCAGTTGGTCAAAGACTTTGTCAGTCAGCTCAGCCTCACCGTCAGTCTGCAGAAGCTCTTCACGGTAGGAGACGCTAGTAAAAAAACTAAAGTGTTTGGTTACATTATATTACATGTGTTGACAATTTCACGCTGGTTTAAGAGTCTCCAGAAAGTTCCAGTTGAAATACAGAATTTTCAAACCAAAAGAACCGTAATTATACAAATGATGCATTTATAACTGTGTAGTCCATAGGTTTTACTTTGATAAAAATCGAGGAAGTGTATTTTTTATAATTTTGTATGATGTGTTTGAAGGTTCAGGAAAATACAACTAAATGGTTGACATCTTGCCTCCAAGATAATGTTCGGGACAAGAAATACCTTGCTGAGGTAAGTATTACTGAAAAAGTCATTATTGTTAATATATTATTGTTAATGGTCTTCATATTTTTACGGCTGTTTTGTGGGTTATTATTGGATATTAACAATTATTGTCAACATTATTTGTTGCTGTGATAATCGTACAGTTCTTCTGTTTATTACAAATGCTGAGATGCTGTTTGCCATAACTTTGTGGTTCATAAGTTTTGACATTTTGTAAGTACAAATTGGCATTAGCAAAGGCATCTATTGCTATGGGAACCATGTCCAAATGTGAACTTGCTGCATCAGTAATTGAACAATAAAGAGCTTGAAGCATGTTTGGATTATTGGTAAAGAAAAATAGTCATACGACGAAGAGCCAGCCGTGATCATGGACAGTGATGGTTGTCACTACCTTTATGGCAAACTCTGATAATAATCTAAGAATTTGGCAGTGTGGCCAGTTAGTGTTTTTAACCGACCACAAGTTGGACAGAATGGAGTTTGTTTTGTTTAATCTCTGATCTGTAGTTTTTGGTTTTTAGGATATTCACAAGATGGCGATACTGATGCTGGCAGATTTCACTGCAACTGGTATTGCTCAGTTTCACAAAATAGCCCAACTGCTACTCGTTGACTTTTCAACTCCTCTGTTGTCCTACAAATTCCGAGCACTTAGCTTAGCCGGGTAAGTGGCAAAATATCCTAGGTGAATCTTGAGAATTTCTTTGCATATATGTGAATGTAATATGTAAACATCATCTATTCTAAAGGCTGTCAGAGATGTGAAAAACCAAACTGCCTTAGAACGTGAAGTGGCTATCACTTCATATCCACCTCTTGAGTGACAAAAGGGAGTGATTTTGTCTTCTGTATTGGATATTCATTTTAGATTTTAAAGAATTCTTTTGTCATTTATTTGGCTCTAGGCTGACCAAAGTTCTGTGTACAGAGATCTGGATTGAGGCCCGACTTTTTACTGAATGCTTGAATCAGCTTGAGGTAAGCAAACAAAGGTTTTGTTTATTTCTTACAATCATGTTTAACTGACAGGTCTTAATTTTTAGTCTTTTTATTTATTGTAATGGGAAGTTGAGTTGGGTAGAGTTCACTTTAGGATGATGCTTAGGCTTTGTTTCTCTATTATCAGAATGAAGTCACTGGTGTAAAAAAGAACATTCTTTTATTTTGAGTCAGTCCCATGATCTATGTATTGCAAAGGACTCTCAAGGCCAGTTTGACCTTTACACGTTGTAAAAATCTTACAGTTATGACTGCTTTATGTTACTGCATTACTTTACCTTGTGCTGCTGTAGTCGACAGAGTCTGGTGATGTGGTGATGTCGTTGGTAACGAATCTGACTTTGGAGGCGAGCAACTGTAGTTCCTGTCTTCAGGATGGCTACCACCTGTTGCTGCCAGTCATCCAGCTGGCTGCCCTCAAAGTCCATCCTCTGACCACAAACAGTGCTGGTCAGTAGTTAATTGCAGATGGGGTCCTGTTCTTGTAACTGTTTACTTGTTTTAGTTTGTCAGCTACTCTTTGCTAATTCAAGTTATGCATGCTGTTGTTGGCTTCACTGTCACCATCAGTGTGTTCATTCATTAGTGTCATTGTCATCATAACTGTCATTATCATTAACTATGCCATTGTCATCATCTTTGTTGCTGTGTCAATATCAACGTCATCACTGTCACTGTTAGCATCCTTATTGTAACGATGGTCATCATCACCATTGTTTTCATTATTATCATTATAGTAGTTATCATCAACTTTGTCATTCTTATCAGCTTCATCAGGGAATTGTCTATTCACCTGTTGGTTACTTTGTTGACAGACGTTCCCAATTTGGAGGTTTTGCAGATGATGTCTGGTATGAGTCAGAGCAAAATAGGGAAGATCTTGAACCGTCTTTCTGGTGAAAAGCAGACGGTTAAGAATGACCTGTCGACAGTTGAGAATGTCTTTGATCAGTCGTTTGTTACAAGTGAAATGGGTAACTTCTGATTATCTAATAACTATGATCTCTGAATAACTATGTCAGCTACTCTGCTATTTCCATTTATTTCTCTAATGTTACTTCTTACAATAGTCTCATTTTTAGTCTCTTTATCATTAGGATTTTACACCACTTGCGTATATGTTGCGTCTACATTATACTAGTATTAATAAACATAAAAATTTAATTAATGACAATACTAGCATTAATAATGTTGATAATGGTTTCAGAAGATGACAGGTCTGATCAAGACTTCAGTCTGCATGTTTTGGAAAGTCTTCATGTGGTTGGGGTTGATGTCACTGCACAGAAATTGTTGCAGGCATGTAGTACATTGAGAAATCTAATCTCAGTTCTGTCTCTCTGTTTTATGATTGATCCATGTGTTCGGTGTTTATGTGGTCTGTCAGTATATGCAGTGCACCAGGCGAGGCCCATTTCGAAATGGATAAATTCAACTCTTTTAAGTGTTATTTCCAGTATATTTGCAGACTGCTCCTTGTGGCTTATCTAGGGATGGACGAGTTTCTGTGGTATTATACGGTTGTCTTTATCTTTATAAGCACTTGAATTTGTGCAAACTTAGGCACAACAGCGAACTCGACAATGGCTTACAACATGTGAACAGGACCAGCAAAATGCAACAAACATCTTGGCAAAGGTATGTCCCATACATACATTTTAGAATTACAAGTAAATTAAGGCAGAATCAGTTACCTTTAGGAATATTAACGGTAGAACTTATCTAATCTGTTGAATATTGACATCCATGAAACGTTTCTTTACTGGTTAGCATACAGCAGCAGATTGCTACTGTGTTTGCTATGTTCGTGTTCGGAGTTCTAGTTCTGGTGCATCATTTGAAATTGACGGTTTGCTGTCAGGCCATGTAACCCTAAGCTTCTCCGGGTGTTATAGTGCTATTGTCATGTCAGCACTTCAGCCACAGGACCATGATGGAGGACTATTGTTGTAATTGAAAGAGGACTCTTGTTGTTAGAGGCATTAGGCAGTTAAGCAGCAATCCTCAAAGTACATCGGTTCTGTTTTCAGGATATTCACCAGAGGGCCTTGCAGTCGCTGACTGACTTGACGCTTTGTTCAGTGGAGTTGTTTCACCAAATTGCTCAAGTTATTCTTCTCGAAAATCCGCGTGAAATTGCTGCCTATGCAAAGCGAGCTGAAGGAATCAAGGGGTATCTACTTTTATTAAATTCTGTTCAATTTGATTTGGTAGATTTATAACATAAGGAATGCTGAAACATGCCGTGCCATTCAAGATTTGCCCCTTCTGTTTACTTTCTGAATGGCACAGTATGCTGGACTATCACCCCAGGGGTCTACACCGCAACAGATGGCTTACAGATACTCTGAAGATGTTTCAAGATTTCTCTTCCCTAGCGCCCCTAAGTGTGAACTTGGCTATAAAAGGAACGCATCAACTGCACACTGTAGGTGGAAAGATAAGGCAGCGAACAAGGGGACTGGCCCTCCACCGTTACGAGCTGAGGCTAACGAAAGGAAGTTGCTAACATTTCTTACCCATTGCTGCCTCTTGAATTTAGCTTAATTAAGAACCTTTGCTTGTCTTACTTCTTGCACTGATTCATTTGCAGCTTGTGATGTTCAGTATCTAATGAGCTATTGCGTTAATGACATTTATTATGTAATTATTTATGATAATTAAATGATTGAATCTTTGCTGTGAAGACACCTTGTCATTCCTCCATCTTGTACATCCATGATCTAACTTAGCAATTTTTTAATTCTGGGATGGGTTGCCTACCAGCCTGTGTCGGGAACATCTTTGTCTTCTTTCCCTCTGGCATTTGAAACTATTCTTTTGAAGGCAGTTTCATTTTTCAGGTCAGGAGCACTTATAAGCATTAGGTATATAAATTTCTTGTTAAGATTCAGACTTGTATTATAATTAATGGATTAATTGATTTTAGACTTGCAAGAGCGCTCTGCATGGAAGTTGGGTTCCAGTCATCGAAGTTCACACATTGTCTTAATGCAGCTGCTGTAAGTTTGCATGATAATGTTCTCTGAAAACTTTGTTGTTAACCAAAGAATTCTTTAAAATGCCTACCAGCAGTTATACAGTAAGTAAAAATGTTATGGGATTTGTAATGTGCTTACTGTACTGTTGTTGAATGCTATGGTTATTTTTGCACTTTTGCGAAAAGATCCTTCACATCTATTCAGCTAAGGAATTGTTCTCTAAGGACATCTACAAAAAGGGAGGGGGTTGGGCCACCCAAAAGCAGACAAATGCAGGGAGAGGGGTTATGCACAATGTGGACTTCTGCATGTAAATTTGGTACGTGCCCTTCAGTACAAACTGTGCCTTAACCATCTTCAGTCAGACAGCAGACAGGCGGTACAGCATTGGATCTAATGCTCTCTCTGCTGGATGTGGAAGTATCAAAGTACATGTACTCCATCCCTTGACACAGTTAGCCCTGCAAGATCAACAGGGTAGGCTAATCTAGGCCTTAGTACTCTGCTGGAGTGCAGACATCCTAAAGGGCAGTGTATAAATGTGGACAAGGGGAGGGAAGGGTCATTTTTTGTGGACGACCTTTATGTGCGATCCCTAACCAGCCAATTGATTGGGTGACTTACTTTTGGCTGATTAATTGACTTTGCTGATTGATTTTTGGCCAGTTGATTGATTTTGGCTGATTGACTTGCAGGCAGTTGGAAATAAAGCCGATGAACCGACCTCAGCCAGTTCTCCTGCGGACAGCGGAATTTCCGACTGCATCACGCCATTCATAACAAACATTTACCTGGAGGCAAGCAACAGCACAACCTACATTCAAGATGGCTTCCAACTTCTGCTTCCCATAATTCAACTGGCCCTTGTGAAAGCACATCCTGTATGTGCAAGCATGAGCGACTGATCTCGTGACGAGAAGCTGAGCTTTGTTGTTGATATCTGGCTGCTTACATCAGTTTATTCAATTGCATTTATTACGTATGTAATCGCAGGAGGTTTGGGAAAATGCTTTGACTCTTTTTTAAAATATGTAAAGGATTGTTTTGATGTGAGGTAACTAAACTGTTGTCAGGGTTACATATCGCAGCCGAGTTGTGCCTTTAGAATCTGCTTTGCTTGGTAAGGAAGTAATTTCGATGAGATTTACACCAGTATTTGCCGTTTTCCTTAAGTGAGTTGTACCTGTTTTGATGATGTGCTTCTGAGGAAATATAAAATAATGTTTTGTGTGTATATAAGGCCTCTGTTTCATGTCCTAACTCGTAACTGTTGACAGGACCAGAGAGGGGATAGTGGCTTAGTGTTAACAGCACTATGGTGTGCATAGTGGCTTACTGCTAACATTTCGATCTTTCTCCTTTATGTCTGGTCTTTTGAGTCCTGATATCAGTATGTGAGCTCAGGAATTCATCATCGAGTCATGTAACCTTTGAGAAAATCTTGTGCAGAATTGTTGTCATATTTACACGAGGCAAACGTTCTGTGTCCCCAGGCGCAGCTCTGTCTGAAATAGATATAGGGCTACATGTATTAAGAGTTCTTGATAAGGCACTATATAGCTGAAGATTTTCTTATAAATACCAGCTCTTCTAGGCGTTTCGAAGAAGGTACTGTTTTGCTGTCCACATACGTACAGGTGCATATGTGTATACTGGTACATACATAGCACAGTCCATATGGAGGAACCTAAGATGGTGTGGCACCCATTCAAACGAACAGCAGTGGTCAAAGCTCTCACCTCATAAATTCATTGAAAAATGAGTGTGGTAGAAGCCACATGTTTGCTATTGAAAAACATGTACAGTTACATACCGTTACATACATACATAACACATGCGTACATAAATGCATGCAAGTCTATGTGATAGATGAGCTGCCAGTACCTTTAGAAGTAAATCTTTAAGGTAGACAAGAAGGTAAGCAAAGCTCAAACAAGGCAACTACACACTTTTGCTGTTGCCATACATCGATCAGTTGAGATTGGCTTCCTCCAAATGATTCAACATAAACACCCTGCTGAAAAATCCTGCAGACTTCCTTAACAGTTACAGGTGTTTTGGTCCAAATAATTGGCTACTCCTGGCTGGCTTATTTCTGTGTTAGTTGCTTTCATTCCTAACAACAAAGTAATGGAACAGGCCAACAAAAAACTAAGTTTCATGGAACAAAACAGACAAAATCAATTTAACTGTAATCTCATATATTTTTTCTGCTGAGTAGTCGTTTGCTGTGCGTTGATATTTGGCAAAACTAACTGTGTATCTTTGGTAAAAAGTGATTTCGTGTGTAAAGTAACAGAGGATTAATTGTATTAAGTGAAATCTCTGGAACTCTGACATGCATTGAAGTATTTTTGACCAATGTTTACATTTGACTGCAAATTTATATGATTAAATGTACCAGTGATTTTGTGCTGAATGTCATTTTTTGTGTACACTGAAACCTTGATATATTTCAATTGGTTAAAAGTCCAAATTTATCACCAAATCGTACATTTGTGGACACTTAAAAAGTTAGTGTTCAGTGTATTGTTGCACAGAAATAAGATTCATTATATGTTGGTTTTATTTGTAATTACTGTTTCATTAAAAGTTTTGTAAATATGAGCTTATATTCTTCGTTTTTGTCCTGTACTAACAGTTGTGAATATGTTAAGAGTTTTGGCCTTTATTTTGCAGGGCTTCGACTATTTTCTTCGTATGCACTGTTTTGGCCATAAGGTAGATGCTGTAAATGTAAAGTATTTTCTGTCTGTGCACATTAAATTTAAATAGTAAGTTGAACAAATTTCTGCCTTTGCACTATTGTGACAGTACGAGAAACGTCTTGATGCTGTGACAGGAAAATTTGCCTTCTCATAGCCTACTTGAAGCTGCTTATCTGCCTTTTCTGCTTCGAGTCCTGATTGGACACTTGCATAAGTAGTAAGACATTTGTTAACAGGCCATGCGTCCATCGGCTGAGCGAGGAATCGTAGGCGATAAGCTTTAGAAAAGAATCCGAATTTTGCAGAAATCCCTCGTGCTCAAGGAGGACCTTTACACAACTCGTCCTAAACTCGGTAAACTCCGGCGCACGTTAAAGCTATAGGTTAAAGAACGTTATCAGGGTGTTCGGGCAAACTTCGACTGCAGGTAAATGGTAAGTTCACATAAGAGCGATTTGAGCTTTGACGTCCACTCCCTAAAGGGTTGGAAGAAGGAGTGGTTTCTGTGTAACGGTGCTGTGTCAAAGCGAAGACGATTAGATGATTTGAAACGTGTAATGAACAAAGCCGTCATATCGAGACGATTGGCGTCATAACAACACACAGTACGTAAACCACTGCGTGCTAGATTTAAACTATGGGGTCGGGTACAGGGAGCTGACGGCCGGCTACCCAACCATAAAACCCCAGTGGGGTAAGATTTTCCCAATGCTTTTCAAGGTTACAAGTTATTGGGGCGTGTCTTTGGGAGTTATTGTAAAAGTGCGATAATCTGTAAGTGTCATTGGACGTTTTGTAATGTCTACAAAACCTGTAAACATTTAAAACTAAATGTTCGTGAGTGTTCTTGATCGGTCTTTTTCTCCTATATCTTCTGTGTCTTCGTTCTTTATTTCCTCATTTATGGTATAAGGGCCACCAGAGTTAGCCGAGGTAACCTCCCTTGTTCATTGGCACAAGGGCCGCCAGGGTTAGCTGGGGTCACTTCTCTTGTTTAATGGCACAAGGGTCGATTAGCGTCATCGTTCTCAATTGTATTGGCTTCCAACTGTCACCACTCGAGTACGAAAGTGGCGGAGTTACCCGAGGACAACAGACGGCTTATAGATGCTGCTGCATAAAACCTGAACGGTAGCTCGCGCGGTCTGGCCCAGACTGTGCCTGCTAATTAACTTCTGGCTGCGCGAATAGGCCTATGTAGTAGGCCTATGCAGTAGACTTCCGCCAGAATTACTGCACTTACCTGACCCATTCTACGAACTCGCGAACACTTCATCACTAAAAACTGAAAACCCTCCTCTTTCACAAATCCTACCTTAATTCCTCCTCTTCTGCCTGCCTGACCTTTGGATCTTGACCTGGAACCGAATCTGACTCTTCCAGCCTATCGATTTTGTTTTGACTGAGCGCCTGTGAATAAGCTGGTTCTTGCAATTTAGCTTTCACTGGGCGCATCAGAAATCTTGAGTTTACGATTACAATTACATCTGTGTGAATTACATAGATGATGCACAGACTCCTGCAGTCGGCCTAGTAACGAAGCTCCAAAGAGGATTAGGTCCTACTGTATACATGTGCTATGCTGATGAGCCGCTTGCAATTTTTTGGCCAACCCTGTACGAGTTCTGCCAACAACCAGCGCTTGCTGGATTGAGGCCTGATAATAATTGTTGACCGTACGAGTCACAAGACTCACTCAATTGGAGTTGGTGGGTTGGTCTGGCCGTTTATTTTGCCAGACTTTCTGCTGTTCTAACGGTTCTAAAGTCGAAGGAATCACCGCCAAAGCACTAAGAAGCAAGACAGGACTGTGTGGACGTGGCAGAAAATTTTCTCTAACAGTAACTTATTAAAATAAATGGATTCGACTAGTGATCCGGACGTTCCACCTGAAGCTCCGCCTTATGCTCCGTTCTTCGGAATCATGGGAGCCACTTTTGCGATGATCTTTAGCGGTCAGTATAAATTACTTACTCAGTACCTCTTTCTACAAAGCTGAAACCTTTCCCGAACGCTCCAACATTTTCCACATCAGTAGAACTTCATCGCGCCCGTGTCGTAATTAGCGTACAGGATGTGCCAAAAATGTTTGGCGTTTTTTGGCAAGGACTGTTTCGAATGGTTTTAATTATTGAGCAGTTTAAGACATCCCCGCATTCGCAAGAAATGTAAAAGGTTCTGCCTTACTCCACCAGTGACTTAGAGCATTCTGAGGTGGAAATTTAAGTAGAGAGATTGGGTTAAATTTCTGCGTGCAATTGCCTCTTACACTGAGTGGCATAATGTAGTACCAATCAGTCAGAAAGTAAGTGCCAAGTATCATGATACACTATATTTCGGGCCAGTTACTTTGTTGTTTGACTTTTTAGCATATATATTCAGGATAAAATTCACGTCCCTTTAATCGTTATCGTAATCCCGAGACTTCTACAGTTCCCAATGAAAGCCACGTCATGGGGACCAGCTTATTCACAGGCGCTGAGTCAAAACAAAATCGATAGGCAAAAGGGCTCGGTTCCAGGTCAAGATCCAAAAGTCAGGCAGAGAGACAGCGTGGCAGCTAAGGTGGGTGGTGTTTGGGATTGCAGTGGAAAGAGAAATAAGAGGAAGAAAGGGAGTTGGGATAGGATCTGTGAAAGAGAAATGCTTTAACCAGTGTTGCGAATAAAGTATAGTCCCTCTAAATCTAATCTGGAAAATTCTATAGCACCGTTGACATATTGCACAAGGGTCAGTTCATGGTTGCTTGGGCAAACCGCATGTGATTTCGTAATTCAGTTCAGGGTATAATTTATGTTCCTTTGGTCTGTCAGCTGCCTAAAGAAAGTCTGATAATGTATTCAGTTGCCTATTTACAAAATAAAGACAAGATGGAATCTAGTTCTGCCTTCTTATGTGGAAAAGATTTTTGAACCAGCAGTGAGCTTGGTAATCAGAGGCCAAAGGCAACAAAATTTTCATTTTGCAATTTCTTTGCATCTTAATAAAATGGGTACTGTTTTAAATTCCCAATGTTAATAAGCTGATTGCTTCCTAATCATATTATGTCGAAAACTGCTGTATTCTAATCCTTAGTGTTTTATCAAGATGTAGAAGTCTTAAATGTTGTGGGTTTTCTTGTTTGTAGCACTCGGTGCTTCCTATGGCACAGCAAAGTCTGGAACGGGAATTGCTTCGATGTCTGTCGCAAGGCCGGACTTGATAATGAAGTCGATCATTCCTGTTGTCATGGCTGGAATCATTGCTATCTATGGGCTCGTTGTTGCAGCGCTCATCTCAAACGACATCAAGTCAGCCGCTCTTGGTTACTCGCTCTTCAGGTTGGCATCTTACTGTACATTGTATCACCTATCATCAGTGATATTCGGCTTCAAGGCTGGGCCTCAGCTTTGCAGCCAATCTGGCAGCCTTGGCCTTGTCTTGTTACACACTGGCCTTGATCTCAAGCTTGTATTATCTGGCATTGTGATTTTTTACCTCAGGCCTTGAGGCTTGCATTTTGGAGTTGCAGTGTGTTTTGCTGTTTGCTTGTATTAAGTGCCTCAACACTACAACCTGTAAAAGTGATTCATGGAAATTGTAATCACATAAGGGGGAGTACACCTTTCATAGCATAGGCTCTAGTATAATTTCACAGATTAAATTATACAGACTCACTACCCCAGGAATTCTACTGGGTGATGGGAGGATGGATGGATTGTGTACTACAGGAAAGAAAGAAGTCTGGTTATGAAGGAGATAGTTTTAACAAAAGCTAAATTATTCTTGCATGGTATTATTATTGCTGGTATCATTGATGAAATGTATTCGTAACTGTAATTGTAATCCCAAGATTTCTGCAGCGCCCAGCGAAAACCATGTCACAGAGACCAGCTTATTCACAGGCGCTCCAAAGTCCAAAAGTCAGGCAGAAAGAGTACATGGCAGCTATGGTGGGTGATGTTTGGGATTGGAGTGGAAAAAGCGATGAGGAAGAAAGGGAGTCGGGATAGGATCTGTGAAAGAGGGGTGTTTTCAGTTTTGAGTGAAAGACCAGTGCAGAAATTGCAGGGGATAGAGCACAGATGAGTTTGTATGTTGGATCAGATAACTGTAGCAGTTATGGGGTAGTTTATTCCAGAGTGGTGGGGCAGCTATGGCTGTGGAATGATTACTAAATTTTAAGGAGAAGGTGACAGACAGGCAGAAATTGTTGTATTACTGTAAGAAAAATTATTTTAAATGTTTGCCTTGCATAATTTCGAAGTGTAGGACCACCTAAAATTGTTGTTGAAAGGATTAAACTAAATTTCATGCAGCATATCAATTCCAAATGGCTTTGTTTTTTGTTGTCATCTCAGGAGTTATGTTCATCTCGGTGCGGGACTGAGTGTCGGAATTTCTGGTCTGGCTGCTGGCTTAGCCATTGGAGTTGTCGGTGATTCTGGCGTTCGAGGAACAGCGCAACAGCCTCGACTTTTCGTTGGAATGATCCTGATTCTGATTTTTGCTGAAGTTCTTGGCCTCTACGGACTTATCATAGCATTGATTCTCTCAACAAAGAACGGCTAGAATGTTCAGCTCAAGAGTACATACTTGATGTGACAGAAATTTCACGGTCAGAGAATAAAAGATTGCTAAGTTCACATCGCCAGAATTGGTTCACATTTTGAAAATGTCACATTTGAAAACTTTGTAAGGCCTTGGGGAAATATGTATTCAAAGAATGATTAGATATAGAAAATCACATTTATGGTTGAATCAGTTTAATGGTGTATTTAGAAAATGTCAGTTGGGCATTTAATTTAATGAAGTAACGTTTGAGGGAAGTAGTCCATTCAATTTTATGAAGTTTGAAATCACAGTTCAACAGTGGAGGTATTTCATATTGCTCTTTACCTCATGTGATGTGTCATCTAATCGTGTATATGGTAATGTAACAATTTATGAATTAATACATTCTGTCTTCCTGCCTAATTAACCTAGTAATTCAAGCTTTTGCAGCTTTATTATGGAGGAATTTTTCTAGATCCTAGACATTGGCAGAACTTGTAGAAGTATTTTTGGATTTTGACTAAGATGAAAATATTTTTTATTAATTGTGATTATGCATAATGTCACATTAAAGAGAAGTTATATGGTTATGATTTATGGTGACTGTAATCAGAGCTGTGCTAACTTTTATAATAGTGGCATTTGTTGAAAAATATGTAATTGAACTGTAAATATTGAAACATGGGGTGTTTTGCATACGTGTATGTCATGTTGGATTGTGGAAGTTCACTGTGCGGTTGAACAACTTCTTCTGTTGATCAAACCTCAGAAGCTCAGTTGCCTTTGATACCAGCAGTCAGCCTAGTGTAGTTTGGGATCTGGTTGGCACTGCTCTGGACCGTGAAGTCTGGCTCAATCTGGTTGACGGAGTTAAAGTGACACTTGGCATGGCCTTTATTATGCTAATGACGGCTACTTGGCAATGTTCAAACAAAAGCTTGTATGGCTATGTCTATTCTACTAGCTATCACTCACACGCACGCACTCACACACACACACAAACTGGTGAATAATTAGGTGTTGGTACCTGTGTATACAGACCTCTATGTATGGTCAGTTTAAGTAAGTGCTAAATAAAAAAATAGCTAAATGGTAAAAGGTAGATTTCGTTCATCTGTGGGACTTCTGTGCTGCACTGGTTACACTTTTCATGCTTCCTGTGTATGGACATGTCTACTGTGTATACAGCACTGAGGAAAGACATCTAATTTAGAGTTGGAGTTGGCTGTGAACTAACTTTACACTGTAGGTCTATTTTGCATCAGTCACACACCAAGTACAAGGCAAAGATTAAGGTCGCAAACGTAACTCTTGCCTCGACCATCATTTTATCATGGTTCCTTTTCGTTTTGCGGAGCTTCAAAGTGCATCTCTCAACTACTGCAAGTAAAAAGGTTATGGAATGTATCTGTTGATAACTCCAGTTACTTTAGAGTGGGTTAGACCAGAGAAATTGATAGCCACAAAAATAGCTTTTGGGTAGAGTAGTCAGTATGTGAAAATTGTTAAAAGTTACAGCTTTCATTTAAAAACTCTAGTTCTTTATAGCCAAGTTTGAATGACTACAATAACTGGTAGAGAAATACAGAAGCACAACTGATGTGGATGAAAAACTGGAACAGTAGATTGTATTTTTGTTCATTATAAATCATCAATTTTTTTCAAATAAGCCATTCAGTAGACTCTCAACTTGACAAAAACAAAACATTCCAAAAACTGTGAAAACTCTAGTCTTTCATTGCTAAAGTTTAATGACTGCAATAACTGGTAAAGAATTACAGAAGCACAACAGATTTGGATGAAAAACTAGAACAATGGATTGTATCTTTGTTCATTAGAAATCGTCCAATTTTTAAAAAATAAGCCGTTTAATAGACTCTCAACTTGACAAAACATAATATTCCTAAAAACACGACAGCATTTTCTTACGCAATCTTTCCAAAACAACCACGCAACAATCACAACAGCTATGGCATGTGGGTGTGTCATTAAACAACATCTAGGTTACAACACAAGGCAGCTTCTGAACTTCACGTTTCCCAATCTATGCATGACAACATCACAACGTTCAAAACTACAATGTGATAGGTTTTCTTCACCTGATTCAACCCGACACCTGAAAAAACTCAAGTAAATCTGAAAGATTGTATTCTTTTAAGATTGCCATTAGCTGGTTGATTTGCTTTCGGACATCTTGGCCTTTGAACTGGTAACTGTCGATGTATATATCAGTTATCATACCTACAACGCCACCATCACAAGTTCAGTTATTTCAACCGCAAATGAACATATGTAAAATAACATCCACTTATGTTTTTAAGAAAACACATTATAAATGCCTGCTTAATAATGATTGCAACCATACTAAATAACAGCAATAATAATAGTACAGTAACAAGTTGGGTGACTGATAATAGATGAATAGCTTGAATAATGCCAATGATGACTTGCCATGGAGCCTTTCAAGATGCCAAGGCTGTCTGTTATACTCTGCCTTCAGTTTGTCTGCATCTCGAAGAATTTGCTGGTATTCATCAGACATGAACTGGGCGTTTCCTTCCTGTAGCTGGACATCCTGAGAAGTCATATAAAACAACCACAGATGGTTCAACTTACATAGTTTATTCAGAAATATTTTATCTAAAGTAATCTAATCAGGAAATGTCTGTAGCGCCATTATCACCAGCCACCTAGATAGACCAGGAACACATCACTGTTCTGGCTCACGGTACAACAGTTGCATCCATCAGAGGAGTGACTGCAACATATGTGAGCCTGAGGGGTGAGCAAAGATGAAACAGAAGTTGGCTGGCCAGTGTGTGTTACTTTGTCAACTATGAGACACATTTTAAAATGGATTCTTTGTTGAAGAGGAAGCCAGTGCAAAGATTGCAGTAAGGAACTGACATGTAAGAAATGGGTATTTTTGTTATAGCCCTGGCCAAAGAGCTCTGAAGTATTTACTGTATAATTTGTGCAAAGTGAACACCTGGCAATGGTAATTACTGCAGGTTTCAAGCTGTCAAGCAATTGGTGTGGTAATTACTGCACAGTTCAAGCAGTGAAGATATTGATAATTCATTATTTATGCAATTACTTGAAAATATACAGTTACTTATAAATATGTAATCTAGTTAGGTCAAGTAAAATAAAGTAGCTGAAGTAAACTTACAATACAATTGCTAAAGTGAATCTTACCTTAAGAGCTTCAATGAGATGAACTTTCTTGGCCAGTGATATCTGATACTCGAGCTTTGGATCCAACAGTTTCAGGATATGAGGAATGGATTCTTCTTTGATATCTTCAAGGAATAAAAGCAAATAAAATACATCAAGATATTTAAACTAATAGTATCGTTCCTGTTAGATGACTAATACACCGGACAAAATGAAACAATAAACTGAGTCACTGAAGTACAGCAGCAGTGTCTGACCGGAATACTCCATCATAAATAGATTTTAAACACTAATGAAAAAAACAGCCAGCAAGCATCTGCCAATCATAGCTCAAGTTATTATAGTTAGAGTAGCAGAAGTAAAATGACATAACAATACATTTGTTGTATTGGTTCCTTCGATTTTTTGCTTTTGTTTCATTTGACTTTTAGTTGTATTGGTTCCTGTAATTCCTGACACAGGTGCATATCAAGTAAATGTCTGATGGCACTGCATCACGTTACACGATTATTTCTGTTATTAAGCACCGCCATCTAACGACAAATCATCAGCAAAGCTGACAGTGCTTAGCAATTGTGCGTGAAGCACTTGCTCAAGGTGCATGCACAGTAACCATCTCTAGGGAGGCTCGAACCCACACACTCCA
Source organism: Norana najaformis (assembly GCA_964023275.1). NCBI lineage: Eukaryota > Metazoa > Annelida > Clitellata > Crassiclitellata > Hormogastridae > Norana > Norana najaformis. The sequence goes on along the minus strand of OZ029916.1, from coordinate 8,180,043 downwards.
CGTTACAAGGCAAGCGTGTATACATAATGTCTTCACATTAAAAAACCATGGGCAGAATTAGAAAGGGGTACATAAACAACTGTAGGTGCATATCAACAGGGGTTAAAACAGAAACCGATTCATGCTCGCATACAGGTGAACTTTTGTTCTTAATGAGCTTTAACACCACTTAGGGTAGCATAGTGAGGTAGGTACTTAAAAGGTGCTACATCAAGTGTCCATATACATAAATTTATACAAAAATTGGGTCATACACTTAGCTACGGTACTTCCCGATAAAATTTAAATTCTTCCCACTAGCAGATGGATACTTTTCCATAGGATTGCAAATATGTTTTCCATATAATTACCATAAGTTATTTCCAGTCGAATACCCTTCTCTGTTGCTTTCTTTGTCAACACGTCCTTCAAAATGGAAATTGTAGAGATATTGTCTGATCGAAAATGAACCTCTCCTCTCCTAAAAACACTAATGTTTATATAACCCATATCTTCCAATAAAAAATAAATTTAAAAAATACCAAAAAGCTTAAAATAATTATTTATTTCACTGCATATTGTAAATTACAGAAGCTAAAGTAGCAAATCAATATCAGGAACCAAACTGATTTCCGATTATTTACTCTGATTCTTTTGCACCACAGATCTGTTACTTTAAAGATCAATAAACACTGAGTAAGTGTATAAAAACATTACATAATACTAAGTAGTTAATAAGTAGTTAGTAATAACAGTTACTCGTAGAACCATTCTAGGATCCTCACACAACACAAAAACTTTTTAAACTGAGAATAACATTTACTTGTAAGAACATTCAAGGATCGTGTCAAGGAGCGTCGACGAGAAGTAGAAAGTGGCACTGTCACCTGCAGGAGTTCGATCTGGAAGATCAGGCAGGCAGAACGAAACCCAGGAGTGCATCTCTGCCATACTGAAGTTACCTGTCAGGGAAAGCCGGTTCAGTGGCCTGCAAATTGCAAGTGTGAGTTATAAACTAATAAATATATTGTTAGGATATAATACTAACATATTAATATTACATTACTAGTACGAATATTTATTAATGCTATTAAAATGTAACAACACTGATAATAAGATTATGTTCACTGGAAATTATATGACATTTCTTAACTAACCTAAACATAAGAAAGAGTTAAACAATCATTATTTTTGTGCATTTTTAACCTACACTTCCAAGTGCTAAAAGCATAATTTGTAAAATGAACCATATTTGCAACACTATGGATTTTGTAATAATAGCAGACTCTGGAATTTCGTAAAACTGAAGTACATGAAGAGGTACAGAAATCAGTCTGCAAGTGGGAGACCTGCAAATGTTCAGCAAAATACCTGGCCTTTAACAAGCAAAACTCAGTCTGCAGATTTAGTCTGGCAAAAGATTTAGACTGCAAGCAGATATTCATTTGTAAACACACTGGTTGAGTGTAAAATTAACTCATGAAGACCTGCTTTCATTGAACGTGTTTGATCGGCAGTGCAGTGACAGAGGTTTAATCTGGTACTGTCTGACTTGGCAGACTTTGGGCTGCAGTTTCGGAGTGACGTAGGCCAAGACTGTTCCGTGCTGGCCCTCAATTGTTCGCAGTTTCAACTCCATGCGAGTTGTATTTGCCTGACATCTGTATGTTGCCAAAAGACAATTTGAGTCCTGTTCAGAAAGCAACAGGTCATATTAAGGATGTAAATTCATTCATTTAGTCATTAATTTATTCCAAGAATTTATACTGTGCCCTATCCAGATATCTAGAGGAAGAGAACAGTTTTAAAGGAATATGTAGTGACCAAGGTTTTAAGGACACTGAAATCCAGGGAAGGGTTTTCCAGGTAGATGGCCTGACCATAGTTTAAACCCAATTGCTTAACTCATACACTAACCCAAAAAATTCAACCAATTTTGAAATTCAGCACCTAAATTCTTCATTGTTGGATACCCATATTATATTTCTATTCAATCTTTTGTAAAATAGCTCCAAAAATACCTAGGCAAGTCCAGTCTGTAGTTATCAAGGTAATTCATCAACTCTACATGGCATCCTTGATTTAACTGTTTCACTGTGCTTAGTCGTGTTCAAGCTATTCACGAAACCTCATCAACCTGTTCATTTTGTAAACTTTGTACAGTTCAAATGGAAGAGTCTTTGATAACATTCCAATAAGCAGTCGACAGACGCCTTTTCAGGTTTTTATACTCATTGCTTGACCATCGATAAGAAATAATCTTCCTATGGATCTTCATTTGGGTCTATTAAACATGTTTGCAGCAAAGGTGCTATATAAATAAGCCAGATAAATACAAATGTATTTTCAAGACACATACCCTTCAAACTTGACTGACATTCATGTACTCACTGTTTCTGAGAGGTTCTTGAGAGGTGTTTCATAATAATTTTAAAAATCAAATTATTATGACTTTTTGACAGTCTGTTGATAGTGTAGGCCTAGAATTTGTATGGGGTCATATTAATTTTATACAATATTTATACAATATCATTAGCTTTTGTTCACTTGTTTTAGGTTTATACCTACCTTTGGATCACAGTTGCTGAAACTGATAACAGCAGAATTGGTATTCACATCCAATATATCAAGTGGTACACTACTCTGTAAATGATGAAATGCAGAAAGAACTTATTGAAAATGCAATAAACCCATTAAAAACTGACCAATAGCCACCAAAGTCATCAACAACCACAGACAAAATAATTTTATGTTTTACTGCAAAAATGATCCCAGTACTTCACTCAGGTCTGAGGCATGAGGCTACCAAACAGACAACAAAACCAACATTAAAAATAAATAAAAATTAATAAAAATAATTATTCACTTCTCTTCGGATCAATTTTGCATAGCCCATGGCTGCATAATACCATATGATACTCAATAATAACAATATTTATAATAATAATATTATTATTATTCCAATTATTATCTCTTAGGTCTTGATCTTTGCCAAACCCACATTTGTAAATATGGAGATGCAGAGGGCCCATAAGGTCACCATGGATTTGTCTGAAACATGGCATTTCGATGATCCATCACATGCCACAAATGCATCATTTTGTATTTTGGTCTTCTGAGGACCGATGGCATGTGACCTGATGGCAATACTTAGACCTTGAGCTGGTGGTTAATACTAGGCCTGGGATGACACAGGGATCCATACTCCTAGCTGTCACAGACAGCAGTCTTATCAAGGAGCTTCAGCAGAGCAGGCTGCAGCACATAAAATTGCAACATATGGCAGGTTGCCGGTTGCTCTAGAAACTTTATCCTATTACTGCCAAAGGAGTAGATGCTCTTTTCCATATGGTTCTGGGTATGAGGCCTGAGTTTCCAGATGCATTTCTACCTGTATTGTAATGTAATTTTTTATTCCTGAAGGATCATTCTTACTTTGAGTAAAATAATATTAACAGAATATTAATAAATAATGTTAATAAGTTCTAACAGACATTACTAGGCACACCTTAAGGCAGCTTTAAGATAACCTACCAGGCAGTGCTTTTTCAAGTACCATAACAAGGCACTGTTTTTAAACAGAGATATCCCTAATAAACCCTGCAGAAAGGTAAAACAAATAATAATTAAATATGACCATAAAACTGATATTACTAAATAAGTGTAAAAAAAGATGAACCTGAATTAGTACACTGTCGATGGCCATCTGCACTTCAATGCTTAGCAGATAGCATCCATCTTCCCTGCTCAGCACGAACTTATCGTTGATGCTGAATTTTGGAATGGCTGAGATTCGATTTGAGGTCTGGGCTGCTGCCTGGTACTGCTCTCGTTCACACATGACTCGCTTCTGCAACTCATCCACTTCTCTCCTTAACAATCAACCGATTCATACAGTGAATTACACTCGTTTAACTAAATTTAAATTTAAATTAAAAAATTGTCGTCTCTTAATTTTTAGTAACTGTAATTGTAAATGGAAAGTTGTATAGTGCCTCTTCAAGAGAAACTACTCAGAGGCGCTATCTGTGCTGGCCTTCACAAAGTTAAATGTCATTATGAATGCAACATTCATCCATTAGTAAATATTGCTTAGATAAGTACATGTAGAAGAGTCACCAGTGGCAAACTCGCCCACACATGCAAAGTCCAATTAATCAATTTCCAAAAACAGAAGACCATAACTTAAAATGCACTCAAATTTATTCAAATTTAGAAAATGTTAAAATAATAATACGTCCTTAAGGATTGGTCAATATTATAATCATTACCCAATTAATTTTAATTTATAAAATTTTCAAAAACTTAGTGCTCCAAACAGATCATCCATTTTCCACAGTAACTCTCAGACTAATTTGAACTGTAAAGAATAAAATGTTTGAGATTCATTGAAAAACAGCATCAGGTTCTATATAGATAGTTTATGCATTAAACAGATACAATTTCGTTGCTAGCCATGTTGTACAGAAGCAGTTACCTGAGAGCCTCCAGTTTCTCCGCGGTTAAGTTATCCGGAGAAACTGATGCCTTCCTTGACCCTAAAGACTTCTCAACTGACTCCGTAGTAAGACCCATCACCCATCCTACAAAAATGTTATCAACAAATTCTCTTGTAAATATAAATAATTAGACAGAGATTGCAAAAAACAGTTGTGCAAAACTCCATAACATGTTAAAAACACACATGACCTGGCCCCCTTGTCCTTGATATAACATTCATTTAATCTTTATTTCCGCATCTGGATGTGGTATATGGGCAGCACAGACACAAGATTGGCCCTTATATAAAACAATTCTTATCAAATTTGGGTGGTTCAGGCAACTTAACCTCATAGCCCATCAAACCTTATATGTTGGGATAATTGGAAAGCATGCTACAGTAGGCAAGCAAGTTGAAACAGATGAATTCTGAGCTGAGACCTGAACAATATCAAAGAACTGACAGAATAGAGAAAAACTGGGCATAGCTTTGGACCTAGCACTGAGAAACTCCCAGAGCCTAAAACTGTTCTGTAGTGAGATGAAGCACGAGTCAAAACATTATGAGAAAAGCGCAAGATTCAGGCAACCAAACAACTTATCACCACATGGATTACACGTCTGCCTTATGTGCTCAGCAAGAAACCATTTCTAAATGCTAATTGGGCAAGAATCTTTATTTATGATGTAATTTCAACATTAATAATCTTTGTTCAACCCAAAACAAGTTGAAATAAAGTGCTGCAAAGTCTGTTATGATGAAGTTGCAGAACAACGCAATCTGAGAAAGACACACCTGCATAGGTCGAAATGACAAGTTCACGATAATCAGGTGAGGCCACATGACCTCCTTGCACTGATGTAACACTTTCACTGCAAGTCTACACGTATGCAGAAAATATCACAACTAAGAAATCTTCCAATAAAAACACCAAATCTAGTAATGCAGACAACAGGAATAAAATGGGAAACAGTCAGGAATCTCAGTTGGTAGACTATCTAATCTTAGAACTTCTGTAGTGCCACTATAACTGTGCATTAGCCAATACTGATATATATATATAATATATATATATACAAATGTACATATATGTAGACCTATATATAGGTACATATGTATATATGTGCATATTTCTACTGGTGGTATGGCAGTTTGAATTCCAGTGGATCATGTGAAATGAACAGTTGATATTCAAGCCATGGACCTTATAAGGAAAGGTCATCCTGGAGTCGAGAAATTCTTCGACTAAAGCATGAACACAAGAACAGCAAATTCGTCATCCTCGGTGCAAACAGATCAGAATGCTGAATGTGGTGCCAACTGCCAGCTCTGCATGGGGCTCTGCTGGCTGGGCTCTACGTGTGCGCAAAAATCCAGCAGTGGAGAATTTCTCCAGTTCAGATGAGCATCAGTTGCTTATAACACCACTTATTCCAGCAAGTGCAGTGCTTTTGAGAAGCACTTAAAAGTCACTATGTATATTATGCCTAGATACATACACAGACAAGTGATTCAACAAAAGATGTTAACTTCATATCATACACACTTTGCATAATGCATCATAGATGCAGAGGTGAAAGCATGGCATTTGTGCAGTTCACGTTAATAATTATAATTAGTTAACTGTCTACGTAATAAAGGTATCTGGACGCGACTATGATGCTAGGCCAGACTTCCAGATGAAGGTTGATCTCTGTAATTACATGTGCAAATCTTTTGACAGGTTCATCTGTATCTGTAAATCCATAGACTTCGACTTGTCCATCATCTCGGCCGACCAGTAGATCCAAAACACCATCGCCAATGATGTCAAAGTTGCCCAGACAGAGGACACCTTCACATAAATAAGACAGATCAGTCTCAAAGAAAATGTGCTAGACGCTACTTTCCACAACACTCAGAGTCCTCTTCATCATTTAAGTGAAAAATTAGGAGGAATTTGGAGCAACCACCTATAAGTGGCACCCATTCAAATGGTAGTGAAGGATCTCACCCCATTAATTCACTGCAAAATGAGCATGATCGAGGTCATACGGTAGCTATAGAAAATCGTGTACATTTACATTTATTTACATCTATATGTTGACTGTTAGCAATACTACAAACACAGCCAAGCATATCCTATGCATAAAAATGATGCCTGAAAGTGTACTGCATTATTAATGCAATTAGTGCATTGTTAATGCATTCTCAGCACATCATAAGATGCACCTTTTTGGAACTGCTGCATGGTCATCTTGCAGCACCTTTGTGGGGTTCTTAAAAGGGCTACGTATGTTTCTCAATACATAAATACATACAAACATACATATATACATACATACACACATACACATACGTACATTAAGAAACATAATCAAGAAAATACAAAGCAAATGCAACAGACACCAAAAAGTGTTAATAGGTCAAACAATAGTAACTCTTAACATGTTGTAAGAACTTGTAGGCCTACAGTTGCTTTTGAAGGCACAACGTAAATGGTCTAATACAAGAGCAATAATATTAAAATCATATTTTATTATCAAATGAAAAGTATAGAAACTAATCAACCTCCACTTCTGCTTTCATTTTCCACTTCCCACAGATTGTCCTGTACAAGTCTGAATAAAAATAAACCAAAAACTCAGATCTAATCTAATCTAATCCAAAGGCTTATATATTGCCACTGTAATAAGGCATCAATCGATGGTTGATACTAAGCAAAATTAATGTAGAAAGGCAGTCCAGGAAGACAAGTGCAGAAGGCAAGCAGCTTACAGATTAAATGCATATTTGTCTTCATTTAGGTCAGAGTTAGACAATCAGAGGACCAGGTCAAGCTGTGGCAAGTCTTACGAATCAGCGGGGAGTGAAGGTCATGCAGCTGGCTGAATTGCTAAGCCATGCAGATGATGAGCCAAGTACAGGTACACTTAATGAAAAAGGTGAAATGTCAGATGTAGGCAAAGCATTATCAACTACTATACACCTTAAAATTATACAATAACTGAAATGACTAATCACTGTAATGCAATAATATACAATGCAAAATGTCTTTCTTAGGAGTTGTAAAAATTTCATCATCCAGTCAAAATCTTACACCTGTTTCAGCAAAAAGGACTTTTAAGAAGATTAAATATAATTATGACTATAAAGAATTATTATGACCAGAAATGATTATGACTTGCTATATTTTATGCCATCAAACAGATGCTGAGGCTAATGAAACCTCTGTATGTTTGGCCACTGACAAAATAATATTACGTAGTTGAAAATGATCCCAATTTCATGAGCAAAGCATCATTAATGCCTCTGCCTTCTGTGAACAGAGTTACGTCATGGAGGCTACTGTTAAAGTATTCATGGTACCAGTCTTACCTACTGATCTGTACAAGTCCAAGTCGGCCGTCTTTTGTGCCATAAAGGACCTTGTCACCGAGATCACCTGCCAAGAAAAGTTAAGAGTGAACAGAACAGATACCATGAGAAGACACAAGCCTCTTTCAACAACAGTTCTTAGAGGCATGAGCAAATATGGTAGCTTTTACATGCATTTAAAACACAATTTTACTTGGGTTGCTACAATTGGAGTCCAAACATGTTCAATACACGTCCAAACTTGCTTCTTTCACGTTCATTCTTTCTCTTTATCCTCAGCCTCCTCCACCTTCTCTTCTTTGTCCTTGCTCTTGATCCAAGTTCTCCATCGTAGTTCACATTTTCCTAAGGGCATTCATTGCCGTCCTATGACAGGTTTTCCTTTTTCTAGCTAACCATTATCTACAGTAAATATAATGCCCTGTATATTACATATTATTTAGCAAATGATTTCTTTAATCTGACGGACAGCAAAAAACAGTGGCTCCATTAAGGTACCGTATAAATTTCTTTTGTACCACATCACACATCTCAAAAGTACTGTCTTCAGCTTTTAAGTGAAATGTCATTTAAGGGATTACAGTTCAAGGCCACCTGAAACCAAAGCAACGGGAGTTCAGTTGGTAAGATTGTTAATTCTACAAAAGGCAATGAAACAAGGGTATTGCTTAACAGGTAACCACGTTGTGATAACAATGAGCAGCACATTGACTTCAAGTGAAAGGCAGACTACACAAATCTGTACTGAGGCATTTGAATTCTGATGCATCAGGTTAAATCAATTGGCAAATCATTGCCAATTCATATAGTTTATCATAGATCAAATTTTTCTTCACTAACCTCCATCATTCTGGTATAAGCACAGAGTCTGTGGTGAACGTGCCACATCCACCTGGCACGCTGGCTCAGCATTCTAAGATAAACAAGAAAAGACAATACAACACAGGTACAGTTTGACAATGATCCCACTTGAATTTAGCTCTGTGGTTCACCATAAGGGTTAATGATGCTAGTGCTAGGGAATAATTCAATTAAGGTTCAATCATTTCAAGTCAAGTTATGTTCAGAGCAGAAAGACTCAACTGGGAGGTGCTCATAGACATGTGACACAAAATCCATCCATGTAAAGTTGTTACTTAAACACCGCTAAATGAACCAGTGCACATCACTCATTTTTTCCAATATGCGACCAATATGCAAGAAAATTATAAGTCAGCAAAAACATGCTTCCTGCAGCCATAACCTCAACCATTACCGCTATAACCATCTGCACAACTGTCTCAATATATGATTCTTTGTTTGGCTATAAAAGGAGTTATATAAATGTTCAGTCACATCGATTTACAACGTTTGTTGTTTAAATCAGTAGCATAAACATTAAACAGGCAGATTTTGAAAGTACCTGAAATATGCGCAGTACTCCATCGTTGCACGCCAGTACTGGTGTAAGATCTGGTACTTTCTCCTTAGGTAGGCAGATGATGTCATTAATCTTGTCATCACAAAGAAAGTAACTGATGTCCTTACAATCGCAATAATGATGGTAGATGTAATCACCACTGAGAAACAGATCAGATCCCTCTACATACCTGTTAAATTGACAGAAGGAACGAAAGAAGGAACGATAGAAACGACAGAAATATGGTAACATGAAAACAATATTTACATTAACCCATTATGAAATAAAAAGAATAACATACAAGGTAATTAAAAAGATAAATATAAGAAATTAAGATGACATAATAATAAAATAAATAATAATGTTCTTACTTAATGAAATGTGATTCATTACATATTCTGCATCAGCTAACCAAAATCACTCATCATTTTCATTGCAAATCCAAGCTTTTTACTTTGGCACATGTGAACTTATTCCACCACTCTACATAAAATATGTATATTATATATATATAAATATATTAAAAATAAATATATATTATATATTCCACTATTCTATATAAAAGAAACGATTAGTCATTGCACTCATTAACTCTAATTTCAAAGTTTCCTCTTTCCGTGCAATCAACAACTCATTTAAGTTCTCTGAAATAAGAAAAAGAGCATCTACATACATTTCAGCCAAATCTCTAATCACGACTCACATGTTTTTAATGGATTCCGTTATATCTGTATTGAAATCCAGAAACTGTTTGCCCTTCTTCGAGAAGCCTCGTACAACTGAGCCACTGGAGACAAAAATACGATCTCTAGGCTGTCCAAGAGGACCACCGAGCTCCAACCGAGTCACGGCTAATCCAGGCAGACTCTTAAAAGCCGTCTTTAAAAATAAAGAGGATCACATTATTTTATTACCAAAAGCATCAAAACTAATGTCAAGAAATAAAGCTTTTTCAAATCTAACCTGGAAAATTCTATAGCACTGTTATCATAATGCACAAGACATTAACTGATGATTGCAAAAGTAAAACCACATTCCAAACGCATAAATCACTGGACAAAATTGGTCAAAGTCCACAAATACTACCCCAATTGAGAGTCAACTGAGGTAATTTGGATTTTTATAGTAGGGGCATTTTATGCAAAATTCTGCAAGCATAAATTTTATTTAGAAAACAAATAGCCTTATGTGTCAAACAACACTGCTGGTGTGTTGATATGATGCTAGGAGGTACAATGACGCTAAGGACCAAAGAGTCAGTTGGTAACCATCTGTGGAATACCATGCCATCTGGTGCTCAAACAGCTTCAGATGGTCTAAGACTTCCACACATAATTATGAGGGTCAGCTGTGTCTGCATATCAGGCTTAGTATAGGTATATGTAAATAAATTTGGAAAGGTCAGCTAGATCACAAACAGAAGGAGCGATAGGCAAATTTAAAAGGTAAACACAAAACTGACAAGAACAAAACAAATGAATATGACAGACAGATAATATGTTTTCATCTAATTCTAAAGACACGTATGAACTATGAACTATTGCTCAGTGGAAGATATATAGTTTGGCAGAAGAAGTAAAAACACACAAGAAGGCATGACTGAATATTATCCAAACCAGTAAACACTCACAAATATGAAAACTTGCTATTTTGCGCAATGGTTTCGGCTGGAAAACTTAATGACTCTGCCGAGCCATAATCTCTGCTTCATGGAGAGCACCGGACGACTTACCTCGTTCAGTGGTCCTTACATAGATCATCATTATCAACTCACTTTTATGTACCTCAGAATGCTTTTGTGATGTATTTAAATTAAGTGTTGATACATAAATGCATAAAAACATACATACATACACGCATTTGTTAACATTTAAGAATAAAGCAGATTTAAGATCAAAATAGAAACACAGTTTGCCTGAATTTCTTTCTTTTTCATGCCAAACACGTGAACAGTTCCACTGTTGTCAGCCAAAGCCACCTGCCATTTGCACAACACAAAATATACCCAATACATATTTAAAAACTCAACAGATTAATGATGATTCTTATATCTAATAAACGTACACTTAGAGTTAAATTCAATGTGATGAAACACTTGGACGTCTTTTCTTCCAAGTGTTTTTGTTATAAAATAAGAGTCATCTAATTTTATTTGTATATATGTCCATCTGTTATGTATAAAATAATAAAATATATTTATATGGCTTATTCAAGAAAATCTTTTATCTCTAGCAATAATCTAAGGTTAAATTACAAATATGATTATTCTGCAAAGCTCATTCCAATTACTATTACTATTACTACTTTTTTAGAGCCCCGAGGTACATATGATCCCTCGGGCTTAACAAGTTACTGGAGAAAAGCAGCAACATCTGGAACTACTCATCAAGATCTGGCACAGAAAATGTGCTGCGGAAAGCAACTGCACTGAAGCATTGAATTGTCAAAGCCAAGCACTGAAAGAGACAAGTCATCTCTCTTACATCTCCAGAGACATTACTGAAGCTTTGTCCCATACCTCATTGTTTATTGGACCAAGAGTTTTGAAGGCCACATGGACAAAGTGATAAGTGGCAAGAAGTTGGCTGTATTATTATTAATTATTATTATTAGTATTATTATTATTATTATTGTTGTTGTTGTTGTTATTATTATTAGCATTATTATAAGCATTTTTATTAGCATTAAATACAAAAAGCAACTTATATTCTTAACATTTCTACAAACAATGAATTTCAACTTAATGAAATTTACCTTGTTGGTGGATTCCTTTTTGGCGAGTGGAATTAGACGCAAACAGTTTGGAGAAGTTATTCCAGCCTAAAATAAAAAAAAACAGGCAAAAGTAATGTCATGTGATGTTTAGTAATAAGCACGTGTGTCAAGGATCATAATACAACAAGGTTAATCTAGGGAATGCATCAGCAGAGACAGGGTGTAAAGGTAAGATAATCCTTAATTAATTACAAATCTCTGTTGACAGTTCTGTTAGTCCTCTGAGGCATGGTACAGCAACAATTCAACTGCCAGTCAAAGGTTTTTCCTTACTGGGCCATGGGATTCAAAGTGAACGTACCACCGTGAGAGGTCAGCCAGCTAACAAATGCCCCTCAACAGCATTAAGGAAGATAAAAATATCTGTTATGTCACACAGAAGCAGACAATTTATCATCGCTATACTATCTATCAGGTAATACAGTAAACATTCAGTAATGCATCATCCTTTCATGCTGCCCTAACAGGCAAGTGATCGATCAGTCTATGCGTGTAATCAAACACAGACCTGCATGTAGTCCACTCGATTTAGCTGTAATTCCATCATTTTGGCAGAACGTTCAGTGTCTGTTTGAAAAAGTAGAAGTAAATAAAAATGTTATTTTGACCAACTATTATTTTTGTTACTTATATAGCACAAGTAACTAAGAAATACTGGTGCTAAGCAGTTGTGCATAAAGAACTTGTTCAAGATCCTCACACAGTGACCATCACTTTGAAGGCACTTTGGAGACAAACTACCTCAGACATAATGGATTGCAGCAGAGGCACCTTCACAAACTTCAACTCATCCTGCATGTTGAAAACAGCTATACCCTCATGATTCAGGTCAGAATGATGCAGAGTGTCAACCACTTAGTAATAATCTGGCACAGCTTGTTGCAAGCATATGTCCTCAGCCAAGTGATGCTACATCTCAGTCCAGCTACATTTTGATGATCTCTTCAGGAATGGCACACGTCTTTCCATGGAGAGAACACATATTCAGCCAAAAGACATTCAAGCCCCCCTCGTTGCCCTGCAACAGCCCAGTAATTCCATCATGTGGTGCAATGGTCCTGACCTCAAAAAGCTGCCACAGTCTCTATCTAAAATGGTTTTATGTGTCATTCATTTTGGAGGCTATCTTAAAGGAATAAACTCTGAAAATACCTCAAACTCTGAAAATACCTCAAACTGAGCCTGAGTAGCCACAGGTGCAACACATAAGACAAAGCCACAATGATGATGACGAAGACCATGATTATGATATTGATGTTCTTGTCATCCTCATCACCACATCATCATAAATAATTTGCACCAACTTAAGTTATCTAAACTAATCTATCACAGTGCAGTATAATGCACAAGCCCTCAACTAATGGCTGACTTTATCCAAAATGGTTTCACTGCATATGTCTTTCACTTTGGTGGGCTGTCTTAAAGTGACAGGAATAAACTCTGAAAATATGAAAACTCTGAAAAATGAGTTTGCACCAAAGACAGTTGTCAGGAAATTTAAAAGACCTTAGATCATCTACCTGCAATTACTTAATTCTGACGAAATAATACGCAACAAAACACATTACAACTAACTAACTGCAAGTTAAACATCATTCAAAAGAATTTGATCCACATGGTGTTGCTATTAAAATTAGCAACGAGAAACTACCATAATGAAATTGCTAGGTGGCCTCCTTCAAGCCCAAGTGGGACATAAAAACACTGAACATTATTTTTGTTATTGCAAGAACTTCTTGTGTTAGGTACTTAAATGGTTCTAATTAATAATTAATACATGTAATTAATTGCCCAAATACAGACACACCTAATAAACTGCAAAGGAAATGATAAATGGCATATAGTAATACATCTTAAGCAGTCTTCAATTTGTCTGCACAAGAGGACCTAAAATACGGCATGTAATCATTTCATACAAGCAGTGGTCGTTGTTGCATGAGACTTGATGTGTACATATTTCAAACATGACTGTGGAGAGGCTAGACAGTGGGCAGACTAGATGTTCCTAAGTGAATATTTAGACAATTGTGAAATTAGGTGATATGTAAATTATGTAAAACCTAATCTCCAGTGTAATAATAAACGCAACTTCTAATGCGCCGGTGTCTAATGTACAAATCATCAATTGAAGGCACACCAAAGCCAAGCCACAATCAGATCAATATCCAGAAGGTCAGTCTGCAAGACAGAGAGGCAGCCTACGGCGGATAAGCAAATGGAAACAGGTAAGTTTTAAGTTGAGAACGAAATGACAGAAGCAAGTGAGCAGAATGAACAGACACAGGGAGAGAGTTTCAGAATTTAGATCCAGCAACTGAAAAACCACGTTTACCGAGAACAGTTCTAGTCCAAAGTATGACCAGAGAAAGACAACCAGAAGACCTTGCAGAATAATGGTAAGTCTGGGTAATAAGGACTGAGTTTAAGTAATGTGGTCAGCCAGAATTCAATATTTTATAAACTGTAAGTCCCAATTTAAAACAAATCCTTTCCTGAACAGGAAGCCAATGCAAAGATTTAAGCATAGGGGTTATATGCTCATATTTTGAAGTAGAGATGTAGTGTATAATGTAAACAAATGAGGACCAAGTACAGAACCCTGTGGAACATCACAAGTCAACAAAGCACTAACTGAATAATGGCCATTGAAATATATGGACTGAGTGCAAGGGCTGAGATAAGTAACAAACCAATGCAGGGCGGGACCAGAAACCCCAAAACCAGTGCTGCAGACAATGCAAAAGGAGAAATTGGTTGACAGTATCAAAGGCAGCAGACAAATCAAGGAAAACAAGTGTTGTCACCTTACCCTTATCCATGGAGCACATGATGTTGTCATGAACATCAAGCAGGGCAGATTCTGTTGAATGAAACTTGAGGTATGCAGATGAAATGGAGAGATTAGTGGATTGGAAGACAGGTGAGCTTGCATACGATTCAAAACTACCCGTTCAAGAATTTTCGATACAAAATTTAAAGTTCAGATGGGTCTGTAATTAGATAGTTAATCTGGATCGACAGAAGGTTTCTTTAGCAGAGGATGAACAGGCAACAGCAGTAAAGAATGTTGCAAAAAATCATTTAAATCGATAATGGTCGATGTTATAAGCTTGTTTCAAAAGGAATCAGCACAAGCATACATGCGTACTCAGTTGCGCGAATTAGGCATAGATCTATGCCTATGCCCCTTAAGTATCAGGTACTCGTTTCACTGCTAAACAAAACTTATGAAAATTAGCAATACGACAAACAATGTCAAAAGGCAACGAATCGACAATAATACACTTTTACTTTCAAGTTTGGAAGATCTTTTTGAAAAAAAATTCTTTGAAAATTATCTTAGAAACGCATAGCAACCAAAACGATCTTGATTGCAAGTCTTTATGCCTTAGGCCTCACTAGGGCCTGTTCCACTACTGCTAAGAGCATGCTCTGTTGCATCGTAATCGTAAATTCGAGATTCTCCAGCGCTCAAAGAATGCTAAGTTCAGGAACCAGCTTATTCACAGGCGATCAGTCAAAACAAAATTAATAGGCAGGTTGGGTCAGATTTGGTTCCAGGTCAAGATCCAAGGGTCAGACCTTTCCGTCACCTCAACCTCAAAACTTGGAAATCGCTACATAGCCATTGGAATAAACTCCCGCCAGTTATTCCAATTATCTGACCCATCCTATATATTCACCAACACTTCACTTCTTGCAATTTCTGCGCAGGCCTTTCACTCAAAACTGAAAACACCCCACTTCCACAAATCCTATCTTGATCATGCCTCTTCCCATTAGCTCTCTTTCTGGTACAATTCTAAGCACCATCTACCGTGGCCGTCTGACTGTCTGCCTGCATGACTCTAGGGTATTGACCTACAACCGAACTTCTCCTGCCTAAAGGGTTTGTTTTGACTCAGCACCTGTGACTAAGCTGTTTCCCGCGATCTAGCTTTCGTTGGACGCTATAGAAAACTCGAGTTTACGATTAGGATTACTTACTTATTTGAGCGGAGTCTATGGTACCGGATGTTTATACACTTGAACCGGTATTAGTGATAGAAAGATGGGAGGAAAAGGTACGCCGTAATTGGAGACATTTTTCTATTTACTCTACTAAATTTTGCCATATCCTTGTTTTGAAAGTTTCCGATAAATCTGATTTGGCGACTGAACAAATAAAAGTGTGTGTGTGTGTGTGTCTGAGGGTGTTAAGTATCTCCACTGCGCTGGTGTATATTAGTCATCAGCGGATGATCAAAATTTAATCTGGTTGAAAGTGCTGTGTATTTCCATAAAATCAGCCCGAATCTAAAACGATTGAGATTTTATTTTAGCCATCGTGATCAAAAAGTATTAACATAATTACTAAATAGCCGGACATTTTATACAGGGCTCTACTTATGTGGTTAACTGACACACTGAAGGCGTGATGTAGTCGATGATAGACAAACCATCATTTTAGGTGCTTGTATTATTTGCTGTTATGTATGACGCCATTTTAACAGTTTTAATTTTTAACTGCAACAGAGAATCAGAAAGAAGAGACCCATCTATGCAGGTCTCCCTTTGGGACGCTTGGGCAGCTTATGTGCCTGCTGCATGCAGCTGCTAGACTTGTTGGGGGATTTCATTATTTGCTCATGTTTTACATTATATGATTGACGTACTTCATTGGCTGCCTGTTTTTCAGTGTATTGAATTTAAGATTTCAATGTGGTTCTGGCGATACCAGTTGGGGTATGCCCCTGCTTACTTACGGGACCTTTGTTGCCCCATGAGTCAAGTTCATCAGTCACAGAAATCTTTGTTCCACAACCCCAAGTGAACTCGTTCCATTTGCAGGCACTTTGACACTGCAATGTCGAGCCTTTTCTGTGGTTGGGTCTTCCGTCTGGAATGACCTCTCTTTAGATATGCGTGGCCTTTTAACAAGGGACACCACATGCTTCTTCTGTAAACTCTTGAAAACTGTTCTGTTTCACTGGGCTGGGCTGGCAGTGCCTGTGATAATGTATCTTGGGGGAGCACTATATAAATATTCTGAATGAATGAATGAATTCAGATGAATTACTAGCTTCCCATTTCCAGTCAACTGACAGCTGTTATAAGGAAAGTAAGTGGTTGAAATGTTCTGTCTGTCAATTTTTTTCTATGCTTTTACTAAACTTTGACTCATTGTTGCCCAGATTGAGTCAAAACAAGTACACTTAATAGGGCCTTGATGAATGCTGAAGTCGTACTTTTTTGAAGCCAGGATCAGGATATTAAATTTTATCCATTCATTTGCAAGGAAACAGAGCAGTTGTTAAGAGATATATTTCTGTTTTGTTTAGAATCCTGCTCAAAAGAAGAATATATTTGAAATGGTACAGTCTGAAGTTACTTTAGCAGCTGGCTTCACTGGAAAGGAAATGTCAACCGATTTTTACATTGGCTTGGGTTTAGCCATGAGTTCAAGTCTCTTTATTGGCACAAGTTTTATACTGAAGAAAAAAGGATTGCTCAGGTTATCAGTACGGGCTGGTAAGTACAGTACTTATAATCGTAAGTAGCAAAATAGCCTGAAGAAGTAATAAATAAACGTTGTGCAAATAAATAAATGTTATTGTTATGTAAAGATTTGATTCATTGCGCTAATTCATGAGTCGATGTGTTTCCCATTTGTGGTTAGTATGCTGTTGTTATACGTGATGTTTAAAGCTTCTTAATTTAATGCAGTATGGTGTCTTCTTGCTTGTTTGTTAATACTTTTAAACCACAACGAGGTGGTCTGTCTGGTTACGCAGTTTGTCTGTAATTCAGAGATTTGGTTTTGAACCTGGTGATCATAATAATAATCATAACAACTCTGATCAAGTTGTTTGCACACTGAAACCCAACATTACTGCTGGTATTGCTTTCATTGTTTATTAGAAAAGCATTTATAAATTTATAAATCACTAGTACAAATGCTGCTTGAACTGCTGTTGGTCCTGGTAACCGTAAACACACGAAGTCCATCAAAATTAGCTCTTCATTCAACTTTGATTTACCAAAAAATCATAAATCTGGTCTTTGTTTGCCATTATGGTTGTAAAAAACAATTGTGCAATGAAACAGATATCCAGCTTTCAGGCTCAGTATCTCCACAACTGTTTCACATGTGTGTAAATGACCAGTGGGTATATTGTAGCTTATTTGTTGCCCTAATTAATTAGTAATTTATTTATATAGGTTGAATGCTGGTTCTGTACCTTCCAACCTCTTTAATAAGCCGATAATGTCGCAATTTTGTGCACTGGCAGACTGACAACAAACGGGAAGGATGCTGGCTCGAGAAGTAGTGCAATAAATAAAATTAAGGTCATTGGTGCATGTAGAAAGTTTTTTGATGTTGCAGTTTCATTTGTATCATGCAAGTACCATTAACACAAATTTAAATTGGCTTTTAAAGGCTGTAAGCTTACCAGGTGACTTCTAGTCTAACTGCCCAAGAGTACAGATATATTTACATATTTCTGATTTTTAATTGTAGGCAATGGTGGATTTGGTTACTTAAAGGAGTGGATGTGGTGGGCAGGATTGGCTCTAAGTAAGTTTTCTGCTAACACTGAACAGTAGAACATCCTTTAGAAACAGATCTGCTCACTTTCAAAAATGAACAGTTATGAACAGGTGTTGGGTGCTTAACACCTTATGAAAAAATGATGATATAACATTACCTTTATATAAGGCAGTATTTGCTATGACTTCAAAAGATAGTGTTATCAGCTTTAGTTTAATCCTGAGTTAGGTTAACTGTTATGCTATGCATGTACATAGTTGAATGTTTACATAGCATCTCTTAAGAACCTCTCATAGGTACTATGACAATTATCAATTGACTCAAATGTTTAGCTTTAGGACTTGAACGTCAGCATAAATCTGTCTGTCTGTCTCTGTCTGTCTCTCTTCTCTGTCTGTCTCTTCTCTGTCTGTCTGTCTGTCTGTCTGTCTGTCTGTCTCTCTCTCTGTCTTATGTAGCACTGTTATATAAGTAGGAATTGAATGTAGCATGCTACAGTTTCTACAGTTTTGTGCTAGATCTCTATTAATCTGTATCATATAAATTCTTGTAGTGTAAAACAGGATTTATCTTAAGCTTCTTCTACTCAAACACTATTTCTACTTTCTTTAAAATAATGTCGGGACTAGGCAGGCACTAATATAGCCATATTGCCCATAGGCTTATGGCTGTCTGGCAGTATGTGCATGTATCAGGACACTTAAATATAGTGCTTTTAAGTACCTCACGGTAATGCTTTAGTTTATTTATTGTAGCCTGTAGCCAGATGGCAAAGTAGCCTCTTGTAGTAGTTAGAAAAACAATGGCAGCATTAAATGTGCTTTGTTACCAGAATGTTCGTCTATGATTATTATGTCCAGACTAGCGTGATCATCCCATAGGACCAGATATTGAATCTACCTGTGTGTTGTTAAATAAGAACCTCAACAAAACTGCTAAAAATCCTGATCACGATTGGATAAGCAGACACCAAGAAAATAAAAGTGACATCCTTTAATTATAAGATAGAACTATACATGTAAGATAAGAGAAATGCTCATGAATTACTTCTTAGCTCCTGCTTTAAAGAACTTCATTATTGTAATAGTTTTATGCCATGTTGAAAGAATTTGAATTTTCCTCTTTAGCTGTTATATTATCTGTTATATTCATTGATAATGATAATTAAGATTTTAAAAGAAATAAAGTTATGTTTACTGTTGCATTAATTTCAAAATGTTAATCCCATGTTGTTCTAGTGGGCATTGGTGAAGGTGCAAACTTTGCTGCATATGCATTTGCTCCAGCTACGTTGGTAACGCCGTTAGGAGCCCTCAGCGTACTAGTTAGGTTTGTATTTAACAATTGGACCAATCTGTGAATTTAATTCCAGTTTTTAATTCCAACTTGATTAAATTAATTCCAGTGTTTATTTGATGAAATTTAAGTCTAATGTTTATTCTGTGAATTTAAATGACTTATACATGTATTCTCTGTTGGTCTGGTTAGTCCCTGACACAGTGACACTGACCAAAAGATTGGTCAGAGGCATGATGGCTGATTTTTAGCACTTAACTTTGCAGGTCTGTATCTGAAATTCAGATCAGATTATAAAATTGACATATTGTTTGTAGAAAGTTGTTTTAAGCCATGCACGTAACAGATGTGCAGATGTCTTTGCTCATCTTACCTATTTCCATTCTGCTATTTTAGTGCCATTTTGGCCTCACGCTGGTTGAACGAAAAGTTAAATCTCTTGGGCAAAGTTGGTTGTCTTGTCTGCATTCTTGGTTCAACGGTTGTTGTAATACATTCGCCAAAGGAACAAGAATTGCAGACAATGGAAGAACTGTCAGAAAAACTTCATGACACTGGTAATTTAATTTCATCTAATCTAAAACCTTCTTTTACAGCACTGGTAATAAAATCTTAAGGTTTCTCTGCCTGCATAATGCTAGTAATCAGATCAGTTTCTTAAAAAACTCTATTTCATGCTAATATATCTAAACTAGTGGTATATTGTTGATACTTAAATAAGATGTAAGTACTATGAAACTAACATGCTTACATAATTAATAATAATAATATTAAATAATAATAGTAATAAAAGTTTGATTAAATAATAATCACAATAGTAATAAAAGAAATAGTAATTATAACAGTTATATTGATATTGCCAATAGGAATAACAAGAACTTGTGGTTTCTCTGTAGAGATGTTCTGTTTGTTTCTAAATAATTTGTTGTTCACTGCAAATGTCTTTCTCTTTCAGCGTTTATTGTGTACGTGATCTTAGTTATAAGTGGAGCTTTGGCTCTCATCTTCTTTGTCAGCCCACGATATGGACAGAGCAATCCTCTGGTCTACATTGCGATCACAGGCACTATTGGATCTCTTTCTGTCATGGGCTGCAAAGGCCTTGGAGTGGCCATCAAGCAGACACTTAGTGGTCACAGTGAACTGACCAACTCATTGACCTGGCTCATCATTGCATCAGTGATCACCTTCATCACAGTCCAAATGATCTACCTAAATCGAGCTCTTGACGTCTTCAACACTTCTGTTGTGACGCCAATCCTGTACGTTGTCTTCACAAGTTTCGTGATCCTCGCCTCTGCAATCCTCTTCAAGGAATGGGGTAACCTGGGCCCAGAAGACATCGTCGGAAACCTCTGTGGGTTCCTAACCATTGTTGCTGGAATCTTCCTTGTTCAGGCTTTCAAGGACATGAATGTGTCGCTCAGCAATTTGCCAAAAGCTAGGAAAGATGTTGACAACAGAAATGGTTGCCATGCCAGCAGCAGTCACGGAAACGAAAATGGCTTGTATTCATCGCTACTGGATAAAGTTGAGCTGGGCATTAGTGAAAAGTACATTTTGAACGGAAGTGCAAAAGCAAACAAAGACTATCAGTTTGCATACCACAACCGGACCAGTTCTTTCTCGTAGGATTTTACCTCTCAGAAATGTAATTGGTTGTCTTTCCAGATAAAACTGTGTTGCTAATTGTGATTACACCCTCCCCATAAAACGCTTTACTGTAACACAAATTTTTACATAAAATGGTTTGGGTACATGGACTCCAAAATTAGTTCAGCTTTAGAAAACGACCTCATTATAACACAACCTCAATATAAAGCTGTTCTTGATGTGGCCTCCAAAGACAGCATTTTTATGAGGTTCCAGAGGGATTTAATTTCTAGTGTTATTATTGTCCCTTGCCATTCAGAGAATGGTCCCACCCACACTAAATATTACAGTAATGATACCTTTTCCGAAGATCTGTATCTGGTGAATCTTACTCGAACCAGATGATTTCTAAAGTGAACGGTGTTGGTTTTGTTTCTCAGCTTCTGTTAAAGAAAAATGTGGCTGTTCGTATAACCATTATGGTGTGCAGATGCATTTATCACCTTGGCTTTTTAGGGGATTCACAAGTACAATTGTTTGTGATAAATAATTTGTTTTATATAATTCATATTATTACTGATATTATCACTAATACTGATTGTTCACTGCAGTCCATGATAAAACAATTCCTCTGCAGTTTTCATTGTTGTAGAGTGAATGAATTATCTTTAAATCGGGTTTCAAAAATTTGAAGTTTAGTGATCATGTTGTCTCCAGAATTAGTTTTTTTATAACAGATAATGCTTGAAGGGACACAGTGCAGTGTGTTTTGTGATCTGCAGTTCAAAGAAAAATGTAATTTCTGCTCTGTACAAATGAGAAGTCCATGAGCAGTTCTACCAGCATATGCAGACCTATCAAATATAAAAGATTTTAATTTGTCACATATGCACATTATGGGTATTTAGGTTGGACCTTAAATTCAATTTTCCTACGTAAGTGTGAAGAACTCACTTGTGCTTGAAAGGGAATATCGGTACTGTAGACTAATCAAGGCATCGTGGAATTGATTTATTTTTACTATGTTTATTGTGATTATTATTTTTTTTACCCAGGATTTGAAAGATTGAGTGTGGTCATTTCATTGTTGTTTGTATTTTTATTATAATTTTATTATTACTACTACTAATACTATACTACTTATTGTGTGCATCTATGTGTGCATTTGGGCATTTATTCAACCTCCTCTCTAAAGCAATATAATTTTACTATTATTACTTTTCTGTGGTATTATTAGTATTGATGTCTTTATTGCGTGCTGTTACCTGGAGCATTTTAAGCATGATGGCCAGCTGATGGGATCCATAACAGCAGTATGGACTGTACAAGAGCACACCAATTTTCTATTTTTATGTTATTTCCCCCATTTATTCCCTTCTTTCACAATCTGGACATTCTAAATTGAAAATCTTTACTCGCGTATAGTCTGTTCTTCCGAGTTCATCTGCTATATACCTGCTCAGTCTTCTCAAGCTCCGTCATCTAGGCTAGTGAAGAAGATTATCTAGTGGTTTTATAAGGTGTTTTACAAACTACCAGAAGGCTACACAGTAGATCCATGGTTCATGGTACATATCTGGGTTATCCACTGCCAAGGATTCCAATCTTGGTGCAACAGGTTATGTTGGACTATACAACGTGAATGGAAGAGCTGTGAGGTTGTTGTGTTGCTTACTTGCACTTCGCCAAAAGAACCTTCAACCCATTATATCAATTGCAAGCTAAAGGCAGTGGCAATTCACCTTCTAGACCATAGCTTTTGCCTTTTCTTGTTTGTCTGCATCCGGTTTCCTTCAGTTTTTGGTATATTTTGGTGCTTATGATTAAGCATTGCAAACAATGCTGGCTGATCTTAACCTGTTGGAAAAATTGTGTTTTACATTCCAGAGCATTTCTTTGCTCAGTTTTCATGCCGTCTGCATCCCAGACCTTCAACCTTCTTTTGTGCATCCAAGCAGCTGCCGGATAAAATTGCTCAGGTGTCAGTAAGTTGTTTTCAGCTTTGCTTACTGAACGAAACTTTGTAGTAACTGCTCAGCCACAGTCTTTATAAATATGGACTCTGATTCTTGTTTCTAATTAAAGGCAATTTAATGCTATTACTAATAAATCTGACTTCTTCAGTAGTTTGAGAGTTATTTATTATTTTTTAAAAACCATAATTAATTATGAAAATGTGGCATTTTCCTCCTCATGGCACCAGCAGTTGGCACATAACACGTTTCCAAATTTGTGATGGTAGATGTGCCTGCCACTCCACCATGAGCTTATTGCATTTCTCTAGCTGCATTGTGTACAGCTATTGTCCTTGAATGTATGCAATACAATACAATGCTCCCAGACCCCTCCCTAGTCAAGGGATGATGTTAAATGTAAATGTACTCGGGTTTTCTATAGCGACTGTATGGCCTCAACTCTACTCATTTTGCAATGAATTTATCGGGTGAGATCCTTCATCACCGCTGCCCGTTTGAATGGGCGCCACACCATTTAAGGTCCCCGTGTACGGACCGCAACAGCCCGAGATTTAAATCTCTGAAATAAGCCACGACGGGACGCGAACTTGGGATCCTCACGCACAGAGTCTCCTTGGCGTACGCGCTTACCGATGTAGCTAACTAGGCCAGTCAGTTATGGTCAATTCCCACTGAGTAGACATTCCCTTGTGCAAGAAACTCCACAAGCTGTAGGCTGGGGTTCTAATATTGTTCACAGACACGGATCTTAAGGTTAAATAACAACTGAAGAAGAGACAACTGTTGCAACTACCAGAGGCCACAGCCGCCACAGTTTACGAGTACAGGGCAAAGACGTTACAAGGCAACGCGGCAGAGCCGGCTGAACCACTAGGCGGCCTAGGCACATTTCTGGGGGGGGGGGAGAAAAGCTACACAAAGAAATATTTTTTTAAAACATTGCCGCCGTTTTGCCACCATTTATTAATAAATGAATTATACAAAAATTTAAAAATTATTAAGTGCCATATTTTTGTTTTTTAGAAGTAATAATGATTCGTAGATGATTATATAATGAAAGACGATACTAAATTAAAGATGCAGCATTCGGCCGCATTCCTGTGCGAAAATTATATTCATCATCATCAAGATTATATTAACTTAGTTAATTTAATATTAATTAGTTATCGCACTGCCTAAAGGCGCCAAATACTCTGGCGCCGGCCCTGCAACGAAGCCTACAAATTTAACTCGGTCTAGTGGCGAGGCCTCACATCACTGGAAGCAGAATAAAATTAATTTGAAAAGTTTCTCAAGCATTTACTTTACCCAAAATTCAATCTGTCTTAAAGAGCGAGCGGGCTGGCTTTCCAGGAAGAAAATCTCGGACGACGGTGTAAATAGTCCGTAAAACATGTGCAGACGAACTGTGTATACGGACAAAATTTACCTGTTCGCAGTAGACAGAGTTAATACCACCAGTCCGTCGCTTTCGGGAAGGTATGATCAGGTGGATTGCGACTCAGTTTCTGACTTGATCTGTTACCTCGATGATCCAAGCGGACCGGAAGACTTCTAATTTCAGATGCATTGTGAGTTGGCAAGTCAAGCATGGCGTCCTCTGCCCTGGGAAAATACAAATGTCGACGGCTCGAAGGCAAAGTTGCAGTCGTGACAGCTTCTACTCTCGGGTAAGTATCGATGTCCTCTCAAATTGTGCAGGGATGAGACGGTCGATTGGGATTATGCTTGGGCTCACAGAAAAAGCAATGATGGAGTTCGAATACCTAATAAGGAACGAGCCAAGTTCTGCGGCATACTTATAGTTTAGGGGACCGCTCTATTTGGGCGTGGCTTTCGGCCTGGCTTCTGCTTACTGTGGTTGGTTGTAGTGCCGCTAAGATGAATCTTTTCGAGCAAAACACTATTTGCAGTGCAGCTGGTCCTTTCCAATTAAGAACAAAAGTTAGATTTAGATAGTTAAATTCATTTGCCTGTGGCTATTGGGTGGACCTTTGAGAGGTTCTTGGAAGTTGCTTTATGACTGTTGAATTATATTACAGTACAAGGTATACATTATGTGAGAAATAGACTAGCATGATTTACTGTGATATAGTAAATCATGATAGTCAGTTTTATTAATGCCATTTTAAGTGGTCGTATTATAGGCGTTTATTAGTTTTAAATTGCCTGTATTAAGGAAATCTGAAATAGTAATAATTTATTCAGTACCCCAGTTGTCATTTTCAAGAATAGACAACTATGAAATACTTCTAGGCACTCAGAAACTTTGTCATTTCAGAGTTTGTGTGGACTGAGGTTAGTGTGAATTGTATTATTAAATGTGAGAAATATGTTCATATTGTGGTTTTTTATCTTCTTGGTTCAGTATTGGTTTCGCAATTGCTGAGCGGCTCGGTCATGAAGGTGCCCATGTTGTCATTAGCAGTCGCAAGCAAAGTCAGGTCGACAGTGCTGTTCAGAACCTTCAGAAGCAAGGACTCAGTGTTCTTGGGATGGTGTGTCATGTTGCCAATAAAGAAGATCGAAAACGCCTTCTGGAACAAGTAAGATACAACATTATTCATATCTGTTATATGTAGGCCTTTTGTAGGGCTTCTATTTTTGTATCATAACAAGTATCTGCTTTGAGGCATGAAATGCTATTAGACATCTTTTGATCCAGAGATAGAAGCAGTTTACACAAAGAACTTGTACATTGTCGTGAAAAGATATGAACCATCAGCATGATGGCACACCATAGTATATTTGCAATATTTACAACTATAACTTACCAACTGTTACTATTACATTGATCTTTGATACATGGATGTTGGAGATTTCAAGCATTGAAAGCTTGCTCAGCGTTATTAATTCATTCATTGATTACCATTAATATCACTGTTGCTAATGGTTTGTTATTAATGTGATAATTAAATGCCATTGATGATGATTATATATGTAGCAATTAATTATTGTTAAACCTGTTGTGGTTTCTTTTTAGACTGTAGATAAGTTTGGTGGGATAGATATCTTAGTCTCAAATGCAGCAGTCAATCCTCTGTTTGGACCAATCTTTGAGGTAACCTGTTCTGTGTACATAGTAGATCGACTAAGGTATAAGGTAAGGTAATTGCTTAACTTTATATAGCATATGATATGCCTCTGTCTGCAGTAGTCCTCAGAAATATGGTCCTGAATTTGAAGAATATTTCAGCCAAATTACAAGTATGGACGCCCATACATTTTATTATTCATCTCATAGCACTCAAGCTGACAATTGATATCGTAGAGCATCCTAGAAGTAGTGCACTTCATGTGATGTGATATAAATCATCACTATTACAATTATAAGAGGGCATGATGGAGCACTTGTCCCTGCTTGAATTCACAGCTGAACACTGTTGGCCTACATCAGGCTGGGATGAAGTGTTCCATTTTCATGTTTGTCCTCTCCTGCATGCCAAAGTTTCTGTTGGTGCTTAGGAACATCACAGCAGCATTCCAGCAAGTGAACAACGTGTCTCTAAAGGTTTCACTGCCTGATGACTAGTTGTCAGATTCACACGAATCACTGGCGTTTGAATGTTGGACACAGAGGTGAAATGTAGGTCTGCCCCATATCAAGTGTTGGTCTTTCCAATGACCATGCCAAGCAATGGGCAGTTTTGAAGAACTGTGCATCAAAGGTGTTGTTATTTATATCCTTACCTGCAATGACTTATTTTGTTTGAAGACAGTGTTCAAACTCTTGCAGACATGTACAGCTAGGTTACTTTAGAAATTAGTCTCAGCTGTAATGTGCAGTCTAGATTACTGAAACTATGCAGTGTACGTTATATTTCAATGAAAGTTTATTGAACATTTGATTAGAATTTACTTGGAAGAATTGAATCTTGGCAGAATTTTCTCAACATATTGGTGGTAATAGATAATAGATAGGTAATAAGAAATGAAGGCTGAGGAAATGTACATAAATATTATTAAGTTGCTCAAAACTGATGTCGTCAGCACTCCAGCAAGTGAACAAAGTTGCTACCATTTTCACCTAGACAGTTTTAAATCACATAAATTGAATATTGTTCAAAAAACACCTAAAATTGTCAAAGGTATTCAAAATTTTTTAACAAAACATCAATATTCTATGTTTCCCAGTACTTTGGAACATGTTTTATTGCAGAAGTTATTACAGTTGGTTAGTAATAGTGCAAAGTCACAGCCTTTTGTGTGTTTGGTATTGAGTTATTAAATGTTCTTTAATATGTGTCTTTACTTTTATAAAGGCATCAGAAGAGTCCTGGGACAAAGTAAGCATGAATAAACTTTATTAATAGTCATTAAAGTGAATTATTCTATACTGGTTAATTATCATATTTTTTGTAATTGTTTTAGTATTTTTTCTGTGTTATGCTGCCCTTTATTAACTTTTACTTAGCCCTTTATTTACTGTGTGCAATCATTCATTGTCAAGTTCTGTGTTCCTTTAATGTCCTCAAAGACCTAGGCTGTGTTTTAGGGAGGTATGTTGAAACACACAGGCCCTCTAACTAGCAAGGGTTAAATCCCTTCTATCTGACATGAATGTATAAACTGCGTAACTTGCCATATACTTCCAAGCTGAAACTGATATATAACTTCTTTCTTCTTTTCACTTAGAACCAGCTGTAACATGCTTCTCTACGTTTTTGATTGTTGCTATTTATGTTTTTGTTAAACACGTTTTCTGTTATTTTTTTATGAATTGCTAAGCTTTACGAAGCTGTAGAATGTTTTCTTTGTCCTGATGTTATTTCATATTTTTTATGTTTAACTTCCTGTAAGCATTGTTAAGTTGTTTTTATTCAAAACTGTATATTTGTTATTGCCTATTTTAAATTAGAGTTTGTTCTGTATTATTATTGTTGCTTGATATGTTCATTTTCAATTTTTGGCATTTGTCCTATATTATCAAAGGATTACTGTACTTGTTTTCTGCTTATAAAAATAACATTTCATATTGACCAGTTTACTCTGTTTTGCATGTAGATATTTGATGTGAATGTTAAGTCGACCTTCTTTCTGTCTAAAGAAGTCTTCCCATACATGGTGAAGAGAGGGTAATTGACTGAAATTACAATATTTCTGTTAACTATTGAATGTCCCTTGTGAATGTGCCTGAGAAAACCCGATCAAGTTGGAAAAGCAAACTATATCAATTGGGCTAAGAAGGTAATTGGGCATGAAGCTGGCCCAAAATAGTTCTGTGCATAATTTTAACAGATTCACAATATATCACTCAAATGGTCTCATGTTAAAATTCAGACTATATAACTAATCTCACATAGAAAATATCTTTAATTCACACCAAACAGCTAAATTTAAAGTAAATCTGAATTGTGATTTCTCAACAGTTTTTTGTGGAGATGTACATTTAAATATTTAACTTTTTCACTATTTGTGATAAAAGCTTGCAGTTTTCAATTTTTCAAAGTGTGACAAAGTTTTCTCAGGCATGTACACAGTTGCCAACATCATGAGAGAGAAAGTAAATAGAAAGGTATTCTTATGTCAATTTTTTAAATTTTGTTTTTAATTTTGTTTATTTTGAATTTGGATACCTTTGCTCTGGCAGTGAGTTGCAACGTGTAGATTTATTGTTAACTTCTTTATGTTTCCTTATAGTTTCATTATTTTTATTTATGCATGTGTTACGATTGGAAAATGCAGTGCTAACTAAAGATGCAGTGTTAACTAAAACAGGAAATGTTTCAAGGCAATGATTATTTGTATGTATCTACTTGAAGGTTACGATGATGACAGTGCTGCTGCTGCTGATGATGATGTTGACAATGATGACATCATAATGAGATCATGATGATTGTCAATATTGTTTCTAATGCTAATATTATTAACTTTATTTTTCATACAATGTTTCATGCTTACTGTTATCTTTATACATATTATTTATTACTATTATTACTACTGTTATTATTGTTGTTGTTTTGTTGTTATGCCCAAAGGATTGTGCAGAGACTAAGGTAAAAAATTGAGTTAGAGAGATCTGTTGGATCTGGAATGGCTGATCTTTGCATATGCTAGGCTCAGAGTGTGCCATAAGAGCAATTACCATGGAAAGATATTGAAACAAAACTGAAGTCTCTCTTTAATATCCTGATGCTTGGGCTAGGTAGTGACCAAGCTTTGTCACACGGGCAAAGTCTTCCTGATTTATTGGCCCACGAATTTCAAAGGTCAGCGGAACAACGTGGTTTGCTGACAGAATGTGACTGCATTTTGCCATATTTCATTCTGCTGTCATTTCAGTATCAGTAACTTTGGCAGATCTTGATTGGTATTACTATTATTATTATTATTATTATTATTATCATTATCATTATTATGTATATGTATATGCTTTTATTGTTACTTTATTTGTGTTGGCAGTGGTGGATCTATTGTTCTTATGAGTTCCATTGGTGTCTACAAACCGAAAGAGGTAAGAGGAATTTCAAGTGGCAGTCGTCACTTATGAGTGAAAAATTCAATAATTAACTGACACATCCTTTAACCAGTTGAGCCAAAGAAGAAATAAAGATTGTATTAGAGTCAACGGAGAATAACCATTCATGCAGTGTCTTTGTGGGGTACTTGATGCTTTTTGTAATTGTAATTAGAACTTCTGTAGCGCCAGTGTATAATCCTCAAGGCATCAATTGATGGCACTCCAAAATCAAACAGCAATGCAGTCAATTACCAAAAAAATCTGTTGAAAGAGAAAGGCCGCCTAGGGTGGATAGGCCAACTGAAAAAGGTGAGTCTTCAGGTGAGACTGAAGTGATGCATTAGAATATGCAGAACGAACAGATGCAGGAAAAGAATTCCAAAATTGTGAGGTTCTTGCAAGACACTACATGAATATCCATATCCCAGTACACATGTATGGACAGACAATGTTTTTGACGGTTACCTGTTTATTCATTCTCAGTTATGTAATTGACAGTTCATTTTCAAGCCATGTTACCCATGAGGAAATTTTGTGTGTGCTTCAGCCAGAACATTCTGCAGACAAAGCCTCTGAGGAGAGTTGCTGAAAGAGGCAGGTAATAAATGAACATTTGCCTTGCTTTACCATACCTGGTTGCACCGCTGTGCTTTGGTCTGGGAAGCATGGTAAAAATCAATGGACAATGAGAATGACTTAAATTGTTGTGTTATGCCTGCTAAAACTAATGCAGATTAATAATAATGTAATTGGTATAGTGCTGATGTGATGTGCAATTTTTCAGACTATATCACTTTATTCAGTCACCAAGACGACTGTGATAGGACTAGTTAAAGCAATGGTGGCACAGTGCACAAAGAACAACATTCGCGTCAATGCCATTGCTCCAGGACTTATCAAGACCAAGTTCAGTGAAGTAGTATGTTGAACAGCTTTTATTACAACACTACAATTTTATTTTAATAAAAATAATCCTGATGCTGTTTAGTGTGCTATAATTAATTAGTTATCTCGGATATTATTGATATAGGAAACATCTTAGACGAAAAAGTGATGTATAAGTAGTTTATGATCTTTGATTATTCATGTTCAGATCTTGGAATAATATTATTAATGACAGAACATGACAAAATCACGACGATTATCACTATTATTACTATTGTTAATATTTTTAATGTTATTTTGTGTATAATGGTATTTTATGTATGTTATTTTTATACAAAATGTTATTTTGATTACTAAAAAAGTAATTTTAGTCATTAAAATATAAATTATGATAATTGTAACATTAACAAGATGCAAAGAATCATGATTAACCTTAAGGCAGTCTGTGGTTAGTTCAACCAACTTCCATTACGAAGTGTCGGTTCTTCATTGTCCGTGCTTTCACATCTTATTTTTCATCAAGACTAGCTGAATTCTTTAGAGAGCGCTAAAATTTTAAGTCCAATATGGAATGAAACTCTGCATCTGGGGTGGTAGTCTAACAAGCTGACCACAAGACTATTGTAAATAATGTATTTGCACAGTGACTTTAGACAAGGACAGGGTAATTAATTTTGAAAAAAATTATCTTTATAGTTTTACAAAAAAGTAAATGTCTAAAACGAGAGATGTACCTGAAGCATAAGGATATGATTTCTGTACGTAATCCATTTCCTTAATTTTCTGTTAGCTTTGGAAGGATTCCAATGGTGAGGAGGTGGTTGATCCGGACATACCTATGCAAAGGTATCTGAATGAAGAAATTTGGAATTTAAATGAAACTTCATGTATGATCGACAACTGTGTGGAATCGTTGTCTTTCACTGAAACAAAAACTTTTCAGAAAGTCTTGCCTGTTTTGGTTCTTGCAGCAAAAGTTCCCTACATTTCGCCTTTCTTAGCACAGTACTAAATATGACGAACCCTTTGACTTGGCAATGATAATCTAATCTAAGAGAAGACTGTTCCAAGTGATTATTTTGAATTTTTTAAAATTATAATTGTAACAAGCATTATGTTATGCAGTGCTTCTTAACCCTTAAGTTCCTTCTTAAAGGACTTAGGAACCAATGACTGTACTGAATGATTGATTTGTTTTCAGATTAGGTATGCCAGAAGAATGTGCTGGTGCTGTTGCATTCCTTGTCTCAGATGATGCGTCTTACCTGACTGGAGAGACGATTGTCATCGCTGGTGGCCTTCAGTCCCATCTCTGAGACATTCAGTGCAAACTGAATGATAGATAGGATGTCTTGCACCTTCTGAATTGTAACCTGTGTGGCAATTAACTAAACATTTTATTGAGAATTTTGACATCGCCTTTGGAACTTGCTGTAGTTGTTGTTGCCAGAATCTTGGAATGGCTGTTTTCGATAATCTGTGACTGTGCATGAGAAAACCTTTGCAAAGTCAGAAAAGCCAATTTGATGAAATGCAC
This sequence comes from Norana najaformis, assembly GCA_964023275.1. Classification (NCBI taxonomy): domain Eukaryota; kingdom Metazoa; phylum Annelida; class Clitellata; order Crassiclitellata; family Hormogastridae; genus Norana; species Norana najaformis. The sequence continues at coordinate 8,147,774 of OZ029916.1, read as the reverse complement.
TCCCAGGCAAGCTGGTGTAAAATGGATCAAAATGAGTTCTTTGCATATTTATGTTACTTGTATTAGATCTCAAACTTGTAGAAAGTCTCGTCTAATTATTTTTATTTCAACTTTATTATGATGCCCTGCAAGAAAAACAATTGAACATGTGCATTTGTGCCCAAATTTCAAGTCATACATAGACTATTATGCAAATGAACAAGTCATACAAATATTTTTTAAACCAGTTTTTTATATAAATTTTATTGTTGATAGCCTCAGAGGCTTACGAATATGCACCAATTTACAATTCTTGTGAACATTCATGACCCCTAGGCACAGTGACTTAGGTCGAGTTATGGTTGTTTAACTTAGATTTCTAACAATGAGCAGTTTTGATTTTTCAGACATTGTGAGGGTTTCTTCATGCACAGTCACATTTGTTTAGAGAGATGAAAGAAAACATAAATTACTTATAAGATAACTATAATAATTATTATGTTAGCCTATAATAAAATTTAATTATAATAAAATAATCCTTCAGTTTTGTAATACTGAAGTCCAATGTTTGTTTAATAATAATAATAATAATAATAAGACAGTTTATGATGTTACCACTGATTCAGCTGTATATGTTTGGGTCTGTGTATATACTGTATCAAGGTACTTACTCTAGTGCCTTGTAGCATGTATCAAAATGGCTAAGGAATTTAAATAATAATGACCTGATAGTGCGTCTGCATGGTTCAATTTCTACTGTTTTGCTAGTATAACAGCTCTGGGTCATTTTGAATCTGGTGTAAGTCACATCTTAAATATTACATCTCATAGCTTGCCAGGTTGCCATGTTTTGTTGGATTGCTTACATAAACAGAGCCCATTCTAACAGCTCCTTCCCCTCTTCTCTCTCTCTGGTCTTCTGGCAACCGGTCTTGGTTCTTGACATTACATCTTTGGACAACCCCAGCTTATTCACGAGCGCTGCATCAAGTCAGGTGCAGCTCTCGTTAATAAGCTGGTGTCATGAACTTAGCTTTTATGTAGTGCTTTAGAAATTTCGAGTTTACATTACAATTACTTGCACTTGGCCAAAAGAATCTTCGACCCATGATATCAACTGGGAGCTGGAGGCGGTGGCGATTCACTTACTAGACTTTAGTTTTTGCCTTTTCTTGTTTGTCTGCTTCTGCTTTTGCTGTTTGTGTGCTTTTTTGTTCTCCCATTGCAATGACTTTTCTTCTCAGTTAAATGCTCAGCTAAGAAATTGTCTCTTGCATCTTCTGTCTTATTCTTCAACTCTAGACCTCAGATTTGGTGTTTCTTTAAATGTTCTAATACGTTTGAACGTGATTGTACATTGTAAAATATTGGTAAACAACGTTGGCATATCTTAAACTGTTGCAAAAATTGTGTTTTACAGTCCAGAGCATTTCTTTGCTCAGTTTTCATGTCATCTGCATCCCAGAACTTAAACCTGTTTGTGCATCCAAGCATCTGCTGGATCAAATTGCTCACGTGTTGGGCAGTTGTTTTCGGCTTGCTTACCAAACAAAACTGTGTAACAACTGCTCAAGCACATTTGTTGTAAAAATAAACTGATTTGTATTTTTGGTTAAAGGCGATTGAATGCTATTACTAGTAAATCCGACTTCTTCAGTAGTTTCAAAGTTGTGATTATTTTATAACCATAATTATTTATGAAAGCATTATTTGAAGTTTTCATCTTCCTAGCACCAGCAACTGGCACTTCCATGTTTCAAATCTGCGATGGAGGAGGTCATCCTACCACTCCACCTTGAGCTTATTGCAATTCTCTAGCTGCATTCTATACAGTTTGTTTGAATGTATGCAATACTGTTCAGTGCTCCAAGATCTCTGGTCTGGCGGTGATGTTGGCTCCCAGTGAGATCTTGGTAGCACTTTTAGAATTAGCTACAGAAACAGTTTCAGGACTTATGTAAATCAATCTATTTATGAAGGTTTCGTGAATATTTTGATTATAATGAAACTGACATTATACTCTTCATTATGAAAGCTTTCATCATTAAAATATTAATAAAATATGAATTTAAAACAATGCTAACTTCGTCAAGTACTTCACATCAATTCCCAGTTACACAACATAAAATATATTTCTATATTGATAATTCGTTTCACATTTTTAAGTATGCATATTGCGTAACGGACGTCTGGGCTTGTCCATTAGGGATTTCACAAAGACGGAAGGGAATGTCAACCAAATGCGGACAAGGAATTAGGGGGTTATGCCCAATACTGGCCTCCGCATCCAAATTTGATACTATAGTGATTTCACTACAGCTTAAATAACTGCTACAGTTCGGCAACAGCTTTAGGCCATTGTACTCCGTTGGAGGGAGATGAGGGTAATGCCAAATGCGAACAAGGGGTGGGTCAAAAGTAGGTAGTTATCGCGGACGTCCTTTATGTACGACCTCTATTTCATCTAAAGATTATGAATGCTGTAACTGACCTCTATCACACTGCAACTGGCAGTAGTCTTATTTTCAGATATTTATATAGGGCCTACAGCTGTTTAACTGGTACATTTATTTGCACATGCAAATGAAATGTTTGGCTGTTTTGCAGCGATTTTCAGCCAGATACAGTAGTGGGTTTACGCATTTAAGAAACTGGTGTTGCTTTTTCTTGTTGAAAAATGTAATAAATACACTGTTTTGGGGCCTAACCCAGCCAAAGGATAGTTTCCACTGAGAAAAACTTTGGTATGGCAAAGTCTCCTATTTCACTTGCAGAGAAATGCATCTACTCTAGATGGTGCTTATACTAAGGTGCTGGAAGACTGCCACTCTGATACTATTGACAATTATTATTGCTGAAATCGGGATGCTAAAGTCCAGTTGACTTTTGTACTTAAAAACAGTTATACAGCACTTCTTATGTTAAGAACCTTCAGATTTGCTGTAATATTAATGGCTAATTCCAACTGGTAGGAAAGTCTCTGTATCTATCTAGCAGAGAAAATGGTTACTTCCCACTGATTGGACATTCCCTTCTGCCAGAAACTCTACTAGCTGTAAGCCTTCTGTTCTAGTGCTGTTCCCAGCCGCGGATCTTAAGGTGAATTAACAACCGAAGAATAGATGTCTGTTGCAACTCCCATAGGCCAGCCTCGAGCTCCAAGGCCACAGTTCAAGAGTGCATGGCCAGACGTTACGAGTCGCCGAGGCCGCCAAATTTGACCTGAAGCCAAGTCACGAGGCCTAACATCGCTGGGCGTAGAATGAAATTAATTTGATAATAGTTTTTGAGACATCTACCGCACACTCCGTCTGTCGTGAAAGAGCTGGCTCTCCCGCAAGAAAATATCTGACGAGGTTATTAAATAGTCTTCTATTACCTCGTTGTAAATAGTCCATAAACCTGTGTACGTGAACTTTGTTTGCGGACGAAGTTTAAACCGTTCACTAATACAGACAAAGCTAATACCAGTCCTGTCCATCTTTTCGAGACGGTATGATCAGGCGGGTAGCGACTCAGTTTCTGACTTGTTTCAGGCCGAGCGGAAATTTTCTAATTTCAGGTGCATCGTCAGTTAGCATGTCCAGCACGGCCGCCTCTGCCCTGGGAAAGTACAAATGCCGACGCCTTGAAGGCAAAGTTGCAGTTGTGACAGCTTCTACTCTCGGGTTAAGTATCGATGTCCTCTCAACTTGTGCATGGATGAGAATGGTCACGAACGACATTTATCCCATTGATAGGTCGACCGGGATTTCGCATGGCCTACTGAAATCAATGACGGAGTTCGAATACCGAATAATGAACGAGTCAAGTGGAAAGCTCTGGTCCTTTCGACTTAAGAAAAAAATTAGAAATTGATTTGACTGTGTTTAGTGGGTGTACCTGTGAGAATTGTGTTACAGTACAAGGTATACATTGTGTGAGAAATAGACTGGCATGATTTACTATGATATAGTAAATCATGATAGTTTTTTCGATTAATGACATTTTAAATGGTTGTATTATAGACGCTAATTGGTTTTAAATGCCTGTATTAAGGAAATTTGAAATAGTGTGAAATGCCTGTATTAGGGAAATCTGAAATAGTAGTAATTTTTTCAGTACCCCAGTTGTCATGTTCAAGAATAGACAACTATGAAATACTTCTAGGCACTCAGAAACTTTGTCATGTTAGATTTTGTGTGGACTGAGGTTAGTGTGAATTGTATTATTAAATGTGAGAAATATGTTCATATTGTGGTTTTTTATTTTCTTGGTTCAGTATTGGTTTCGCAATTGCCGATCGGCTCGGTCATGAAGGTGCCCATGTTGTCATTAGCAGTCGCAAGCAAAGTCAGGTCGACAGTGCTGTTCAGAACCTTCAGAAGCAAGGACTCAGTGTTCTTGGGATGGTGTGTCATGTTGCCAATAAAGAAGATCGAAAACGCCTGTTGGAGCGAGTAAGATATAGCAGTATTTGTACCTGTTATTTGTAGGGCTTCTCTGTTTTATGATAACAACTATCTGCTTTGAAGCATGAAATGCTGTTCGACTCCTTTTGATGACGGTTGGTCTTACATTGATCTCTGAGACATGAATGTTTGATATTTCAAACATTGAAAGCTTCCTTGCTGTCATTAATTCAGCAGCTAATTACCATTAATGCTACTGTTATTGTTGTGGTATTAATCATCTTTAATTACTTTTTTCTGAAGGTTTTTACCTAGTAAAAAATTTAGTAAATGCCATTGATGATGATTATATATGCAGCAATTAATTATTGTTAAACCTGTTGTGGTTTCTTTTTAGACTGTAGATAAGTTTGGTGGGATAGATATCTTAGTCTCAAATGCAGCAGTCAATCCTCTGTTTGGACCAATCTTTGAGGTAACTTGTTCTATATACATAGTAGATCGACTAAGGTATAAGGTATGGTAAGATAATTGCTTATCTTTATATAGTGTATCATATGCCTCTGTCTGCGGTAGTCCTCAGAAATATGATCCTGAATTTGAAGAATATTTCAGCCAAATCGCAAGTGTGGACGCTTATACATTTTATTGCTCATCTCATAGCACTCAAGCTGACAACTGATACAATTACATGGGTAAAATGGAGTACTTGCCCCCACTGGAATTCACATGTGAACACTTTTGGCCCATATCAGTCTTTGCCAAAGTGTTCCATTTTCATGTTTGCCCTCTCCTGCATGCACAAGTTTTTGTGGGCGCTCATGATCATGAACACAATGGCAACACTCAACAAGTGGAGAACAACATGTATATAAAGGTTATACTACCTGACAACGGGTTGCCAGTTTCAAACAAATCACTGGCATTTAAATGTTGTATGTAAGGGTGAAAGGTCTGTCACATCAAGTGTTGTTTTTTCCCAAAGCTATGCCGAGCAGTACAGATTTTGAAGAACTGTGCATCAAAGATGTTGTTATTTACATTCTTACCTGCATTGCCTATTTTTTAGATTGAAGATATGGTTCAAACCCTTGCAAACTTGTACAGCTGTGTAACTTTAGAACTTGAAGTCATGGATATACTGTGCAGCATAGATTCCTGAAACTATGTAGTGCACATTGCACTGAAATGAAAGTCTATCGAAAGTTTGATTAGGGTTTACTTGGAGGATTTGAATCTTGGCAGAATTTTATCAGTTGATGGTAGCAGATAAGAAATGAAGACAGAGGAAATGTACATAAATATCATGCAAGGTTGCTTAAAACTGCGGTTGTCTGATCTTGGGAAAAGTGGCACTGTTTTCACATAGACAGCATTAAATCACAAAAATTGAATGTTATCTGTGAAAAACATGCCAAATTATCAAAGATATTTAAATTTTTAAAGAAAGCAAAAATATTCTGTTTCACAGTACTTTACAACATATTTCTATGTAATTGTCCAATAGTTATTACAGGTGGTTGGTAATAGTGCAATATCATGGCCTTCTGTTTTTTGGTATTGAGTTATTACATGTTGTTAAATATTTGTTTTTGTGTTTTGTAAGGCTTCAGGAGAGTCCTGGGACAAAGTAAGCATAAATACATTGTAATAATAACTACTAATTGGAATTATTCTATATTGGTTAGATTATTATCACATTTTATGTAATTATTTCAGTATTCATTTATTTATGCTATCTTTTATTAACTTTTATTTAGCCATTAATTTACTATGTGCAGTCATTGTCACCCAGTTCTCTGTATTCCTTAACTAAGGCCCAAGCTATGTTTTAGTTATACATTATGAAGGACATAGGCCTTGTAACTGGCATGGATTAAATTCCATTTATGTGTTATGAAGCTAGAATGCTGCATAATGTGCCATTTACTTCCAAACCTAAGCCAATAGAGTCTTTCTTCTTTTCACCTAGAACTAGCAATAATATGCTTCTCCATGTGTCGTAAGTGTTGCTGTTTAGTTCTGTTATATTTTTCTAGGACTTGCTAGGGTTTATGAAGCTGTAGAATGTTCTGTTAGTGCTGCTATCATTTCTTATTTTTGTATGTTGTATGCTGATGTATGCATTGTTCAGTTGTCTTCATTACATGCTGTATAATATTTTGCCTGAGGTACCTATATTCCTCTGGGACTTATAAAAATGGCTCCAGAGAAATAAAATGTCATGGTTGGCTAAATCTTGTCAAGTTTTGGCAGAGAGAACGTGCTGCGAAAGGTGACTGCATTAAGGCATTGGATTACAACTGTTAGACACTGGAATAGATGGCATGTATAATCTGTACAATTGTTATTGCTTTTTTAACTGATTTGTTTCTCCCATGTTTTTGTTGCTTGCTATGTTTATTTTCAATATTGGGCATTTGTCCTGTTTTGTCAAAGAATTACTGTTCTTGCTTAAAATTCTTGCAAATATAACATTTCATAGTGACCAGTTTACTCTGTTTTGCATGTAGATATTTGATGTGAATGTCAAGTCGGCCTTCTTTTTGTCCAAAGAAGTCGTTCCTTACATGGAAAAGAGAGGGTATATTGAAATTTACACTAAGTCATTTACCTATTAAACATCAGTTGTGAGCATGCCTGACAGTAACCTGGCCAAAGTCAGAAGAGATGCACTGAGAAGGTGATGAGGCACAAAATAGTGCATAATTCTGTGCATAATTTTCATAGGGATGCACCATATATCGCTCAAAGGCCTCATTAAAAATTTAGGCCGCATAACTAATTTTGCATGGAAAAAATCTGTAATTTGAACCAGACACGTAAATTTAAGGTAAATCGAAATTGCAATTTCTCAAAAAAAATTTTTGTGTTGATGTACATATTATATATTTAAAATTTTTAATATTTCTGATAAAACTTGCAGTTTTAAAGTTTTCTGACTAGCTGAGTTTCTTGGGCATATTCACAGTTGGTTGAGTCATGGGTGCGAAATAAGTGGAGAAGCATGTTTATTACAATTTTTAAAAATTTGGTTCTAATGCTGTTTAATTTGAATTTCAGTACCTCTGCATTGCTATTAAGGGTTGCAACATCTTTGTGTTTTCTATGAATTTTATTATATGAATTTTGCACATATTAGGATTCAAGAATGAGCCATTAACTCAAAATAAGAAAGAAATTTCAAAGCAGTGATTATGTGCATGTATATTTTGAAGGTTGATAATGCTGCTGCTGATAATGATGGCAATGATGAGATCATGATGATTATCAGTATTATTACTAATGTTAAGTGTTATTTTTATATCATGTTGTTTTAATTACTGTTATATTTTTGGACATAAGGTATCCCAAGGGTAAGATGAAAAATTGAGTTGTAGAGATTTGTTTGATCTAAAATGGCTAGTCTTTGCATATGCTTGACTCAAATTGTCATGAAGAGCAGTTGCCACGGAAAGAAATTGAAAACAGAATCAAGTCTCTAATCCCCGACACTTGGGCCCTGAGGTAGTGACCAAGCATTTTTACAAGGGCAAAGCCTTCCTGATTTATGGAGCCCAGTGTTTCAAAGTCCAGAGGAATGTAATATGATGACAAAATGTCAACACATTTTGCCATATTTCGTTCTGCAGTGATTTCAGCAACAGTGACCTCGTCAGATCTGGATTGATATTAATGAAAGTTATTACTGTATTACTACTCTTGTTATTATCACAATGTATATGTTTTTCGTTACTTTGCTTACGTGTTGGCAGTGGTGGCTCCATTGTGTTTGTGAGCTCCGTAGGTGGCTACAATCCCTTTGAGGTAAGAGACTTTGAGAAATTTAAAATAACAGTAATCACTTAAGAGTGAAATAATCAATGATCAAATGACACATCCTTTAACCAGTTAAGCCTAAGGAGAAATAATGATCGTATTAGAGGCAACAGAGAATAGCAGTACTGCAGCGTCTTTGTGGGTTGTTCAACACTTTGTTTTTGTAAGTAAAAACTTCTATAGCACCAGTGTATAATCCTCAAAGCATCAGTCGATGGTGCACAAAATCAAACTGCAGTCAGGTCAATGTCCAGAAAGTCAGTCCAATGAACCAGAAAGGCAGCCTAGAATGGATAAGCCAAATGAAAAAGGTGTTTTTCAGTTCATTCCGAAATGACACACGACACTGAGAAGAAGAGAATTACAAAGCTGTGAGGTTTCTAAAAGACGGATATATATATATACATACATATACATACACATATATCCAGATACACATACAAATATGTGCAGTAAACCATGTGTTTGCCGGTTACCTCTTTATTCATTCTCAGTGAGTCGTATATAATTGACAGTTACCTAATTTTCAAGCCATGTTACCTGTGAGGAACTTTTGTGTGCTTCAGCCAGAACATACTACAAACAAAGTCTCTGAGGATAGTTGTTGAAAGAGGCAGGTCATAAACGAACAATTACCTTGCTAATGGTAATTGGCAAGGTAAATTTCTCATACCTGGTTGCACAGCTGTGCTTTGGTCTGAATAGCATGGTAGAAATCAAAGGACAATCATAATCGTAATCTCAAGAGTTCTACAGCGCCCAAATTTAAAGCATTGTCACGGGGATCAGCTTATTCACAGGCACTCAGTCAAAACAAAGTCGATAGGGAAAAGTGTTCAGTTCCAGGTCAAGATCCAAGAGTCAGGCAGAGAGACAGCATGGCAGCTACAGTGGATGATGTTTGTGATTGGAGCGGAGAGGGATAAGAGGAAGAGAGGGAGAATGACAATGAGAATGACTTAAATTGTTGTGTTGTACCTGCTATAACTAGTGCCTGTTAATAATGTAATTGGTGTAGTGCTGATGTGATGTGCATTTTTTCAGTTTATAGCACTTTATGCAGTCAGCAAGACGACTTTGTTAGGACTAGTTAAAGCGATGGTGGCGCAATGCACACAGAACAACATCCGCGTTAATGCCATTGCTCCAGGAATTATCAAGACCAAGTTCAGTGAAGCAGTATGTTGGACAGCTTTTAATACAGTATTTCTATTTTATTGTAATAAGAATAATATACTACTTAATGACTTAATTAATTAGTTATCTTGGATGATATTCATATAGCAAACATTTTAGACAAAATCATGATATATAGGTAGGTTTTGATTTTTAATGATTTATGTTTAGATCTGGGAATAATTATAGTGATAATAATATGATGATGAGGTCATGATTGTTAGTATTATTACTAATGTTAATATTAATGTTAGCTTGTGTTTATTTGTATTTAAACAATGTTATTTGTTTTTTGCAAAATGCTTATTATTATCAAAAATAAATATTTAGAATAATCAATAATAATAAAATTATTATAATAATTGTAACAATAATAATAAGATGCAGAAAATGAATTGTGATTAACCTGATGGTGATATTCTGTTTGTTCAATGAACTCACTTTATGAAATGATGTCAGTTACTTCTTTTTTTTTTGCTTTCACTGCTGATCTTTCATCAAGAATAAACTCATTTTGTGGTTTAACTCTCTAGGGGGCGGTAGAATTTCATTTTAAGTCCAGGTGGGAACGAAACCCTTTGTGTCTGGGGTGGTAGTCTAACAAGCTGACAATATGACCTTAATGTGTTTCAGCAGTGACCTTGAACAATGACAGGGTAAGTAATTTGGAAAAAAGATTATCTTTATAATAATTCTATGAAAAAGTGAAGGTCTAAAATGAAAAAGCTGAAGGAATGATTTCCATGCATAATCCTGTCTTTATTTTGTGTTAGCTGTGGAAGGATTCTACTGGCGAGAAGGTGGCTACTAAGGATATACCTATGCAAAGGTATCTGAATTAAGAAATTTGCATTTTAAATGTAAGATTTCATGTAAGATTGACAAGTGTATTGAATTATTTATCTTTCACTCAAACAAAAAGCATTACATTTCAGAATTGCCTGTTTTGGTTCTGTCCATGTCACCTGTGTCAACCCAGGACTGAACATGATGAAGACTTGACTTGTCGGTGATGATCTAATCTTAAAGAAGGCTTTTCCAACTAATTATATTGAATTTTTAAAATCACAATTATAACAAAACATTATGCTATGCAGTGCCTCTTAAGATTTCTGAAAACCAGTGTCTGTACTGAATGATTGATTTGTTTTCAGATTAGGTATGCCAGAAGAATGTGCTGGTGCTGTTGCATTCCTTGTCTCAGGTGATGCGTCTTACCTGACTGGAGAGACAATCGTCATTGCTGGTGGCCTTCAGTCCCATCTCTGAGACATTCAGTGCAAACTGAATGATAGATAGGATGTCTTGCACCTTCTGAATTGTAACCTGTGTGGCAATTAACTAAACATTTTATTGAGAATTTTGACATCGCCTTTGGAACTTGCTGTAGTTATTGTTGCCAGAATCTTGGAATGGCTGTTTTCGATAATCTGTGCCTGTGCATGAGAAAACCTTTGCAAAGTCAGTAAAGCCAATTTGATGAAATGCACTCCCAGGCAAGCTGGTGTAAAATGGATCAAAATGAGTTCTTTGCATATTTATGTTACTTGTATTAGATCTCAAACTTGTAGAAAGTCTCGTCTAATTATTTTTATTTCAACTTTATTATGATGCCCTGCAAGAAAAACAATTGAACATGTGCATTTGTGCCCAAATTTCAAGTCATACATAGACTATTATGCAAATGAACAAGTCATACAAATATTTAAAAAAAAGTTTTTTATATAAGTTTTATTGTTGATAGCCTCAGAGGCTTATGAATATGCGCCAATTTACTATTCTTATGAACATTCATGACCCCTAGGCACAGTGACTTAGGTCGAGTTATGGTTGTTTAACTTGGATTTCTAACAATGAGCAGTTTTGATTTTTCAGACATTGTGAGGGTTTCTTCATGCACAGTCACATTTGTTTAGAGAGATGAAAGAAAACAGAAATTACTTATAAGATAACTATAATAATTATTATGTTAGCCTATAATAAAATTTAATTATAATAAAATAATCCTTTACTTCAGTTTTGTAATACTAAAGTCCAATGTTTGTTTAATAATAATAATAAAATAATAAGACAGTTTATGATGTTACCACTGATTCAGCTGTATATGTTTGGGTCTGTGTATATACTGTATCAAGGTACTTACTCTAGTGCCTTGTAGCATGTATCAAAATGGCTAAGGAATTTAAATAATAATGACCTGATAGTGCATCTGCATGGTTCAATTTCTGCTGTTTTGCTAGTATAACAGCTCTGGGTCATTTTGAATCTGGTGTAAGTCACATCTTAAATATTACATCTGATAGCTTGCCAAGTTGCCATGTTTTGTTGGATTGCTTACATAAACAAAACCCATTCTAACAGCTCCTTCCCCTCTTCTCTCTCTCTGGTCTTCTGGCAACCGGTCTTGGTTCTTGACATTACATCTTTGGACAACCCCAGCTTATTCACGAGCGCTGCATCAAGTCAGGTGCAGCTCTCGTTAATAAGCTGGTGTCACGAACTTAGCTTTTATGTAGTGCTTTAGAAATTTCGAGTTTACATTACAATTACTTGCACTTTGCCAAAAGAATCTTCGACCCATGATATCAACTGGGAGCTGGAGGCGGTGGCGATTCACTTACTAGACTTTAGTTTTTGCCTTTTCTTGTTTTTCTGCTTCTGCTTTTGCTGTTTGTGTGCTTTTTTGTTCTCCCATTGCAATGACTTTTCTTCTCAGTTAAATGCTCAGCTAAGAAATTGTCTCTTGCATCTTCTGTCTTATTCTTCAACTCTAGACCTCATATTTGGTGTTTCTTTAAATGTTCTAATACGTTTGAACGTGATTGTACATTGTAAAATATTGGTAAACAACGTTGGCATATCTTAAACTGTTGCAAAAATTGTGTTTTACAGTCCAGAGCATTTCTTTGCTCAGTTTTCATGTCATCTGCATCCCAGAACTTAAACCTGTTTGTGCATCCAAGCATCTGCTGGATCAAATTGCTCACGTGTTGGGCAGTTGTTTTCAGCTTGCTTACCAAACAAAACTGTGTAACAACTGCTCAAGCACATTTGTTGTAAATATAAACTCTGATTTTTATTTTTGGTTAAAGGGGATTGAATGCTATTACTAATAAATCCGACTTCTTCAGTAGTTTCAAAGTTGTTATTATTTTATAACCATAATTATTTAAGAAAACATTATTTGAAGTTTTCATCTTCCTAGCACCAGCAACTGGCACATCCATGTTTAAAATCTGCGATGGAGGAGGTCATCCTACCACTCCACCTTGAGCTTATTGCAATTCTCTAGCTGCATTCTGTACAGTTTGTTTGAATGTATGCAATACTGTTCAGTGCTCCAAGATCTCTGGTCTGGCGGTGATGTTGGCTCCCAGTGAGATCTTGGTAGCACTTTTAGAATTAGCTACAGAAACAGTTTCAGGACTTATGTAAATCAATCTATTTATGAAGGTTTCGTGAATATTTTGATTATAATGAAACTGACATTATACTCTTCATTATGAAAGCTTTCATCATTAAAATATTAATAAAATATGAATTTAAAACAATGCTAACTTCGTCAAGTACTTCACATCAATTCCCAGTTACACAACATAAAATATATTTCTATATTGATAATTCGTTTCACATTTTTAAGTATGCATATTGCGTAACGGACGTCTGGGCTTGTCCATTAGGGACTTCACAAAGACGGAAGGGAATGTCAACCAAATGCGGACAAAGAATTAGGGGGTTATGCCCAATACTGGCCTCCGCATCCAAATTTGATACTATAGTGATTTCACTACAGCTTAAATAACTGCTACAGTTCGGCAACAGCTTTAGGCCATTGTACTCCGTTGGAGGGAGATGAGGGTAATGCCAAATGCGAACAAGGGGTGGGTCAAAAGTAGGTAGTTATCGCGGACGTCCTTTATGTACGACCTCTATTTCATCTAAAGATTATGAATGCTGTAACTGACCTCTATCACACTGCAACTGGCAGTAGTCTTATTTTCAGATATTTATATAGGGCCTACAGCTGTTTAACTGGTACATTTATTTGCACATGCAAATGAAATGTTTGGCTGTTTTGCAGCGATTTTCAGCCAGATACAGTAGTGGGTTTACGCATTTAAGAAACTGGTGTTGCTTTTTCTTGTTGAAAAATGTAATAAATACACTGTTTTGGGGCCTAACCCAGCCAAAGGATAGTTTCCACTGAGAAAAACTTTGGTATGGCAAAGTCTCCTATTTCACTTGCAGAGAAATGCATCTACTCTAGATGGTGCTTATACTAAGGTGCTGGAAGACTGCCACTCTGATACTATTGACAATTATTATTGCTGAAATCGGGATGCTAAAGTCCAGTTGACTTTTGTACTTAAAAACAGTTATACAGCACTTCTTATGTTAAGAACCTTCAGATTTGCTGTAATATTAATGGCTAATTCCAACTGGTAGGAAAGTCTCTGTATCTATCTAGCAGAGAAAATGGTTACTTCCCACTGATTGGACATTCCCTTCTGCCAGAAACTCTACTAGCTGTAAGCCTTCTGTTCTAGTGCTGTTCCCAGCCGCGGATCTTAAGGTGAATTAACAACCGAAGAATAGATGTCTGTTGCAACTCCCATAGGCCAGCCTCGAGCTCCAAGGCCACAGTTCAAGAGTGCATGGCCAGACGTTACGAGTCGCCGAGGCCGCCAAATTTGACCTGAAGCCAAGTCACGAGGCCTAACATCGCTGGGCGTAGAATGAAATTAATTTGATAATAGTTTTTGAGACATCTACCGCACACTCCGTCTGTCGTGAAAGAGCTGGCTCTCCCGCAAGAAAATATCTGACGAGGTTATTAAATAGTCTTCTATTACCTCGTTGTAAATAGTCCATAAACCTGTGTACGTGAACTTTGTTTGCGGACGAAGTTTAAACCGTTCACTAATACAGACAAAGCTAATACCAGTCCTGTCCATCTTTTCGAGACGGTATGATCAGGCGGGTAGCGACTCAGTTTCTGACTTGTTTCAGGCCGAGCGGAAATTTTCTAATTTCAGGTGCATCGTCAGTTAGCATGTCCAGCACGGCCGCCTCTGCCCTGGGAAAGTACAAATGCCGACGCCTTGAAGGCAAAGTTGCAGTTGTGACAGCTTCTACTCTCGGGTTAAGTATCGATGTCCTCTCAACTTGTGCATGGATGAGAATGGTCACGAACGACATTTATCCCATTGATAGGTCGACCGGGATTTCGCATGGCCTACTGAAATCAATGACGGAGTTCGAATACCGAATAATGAACGAGTCAAGTGGAAAGCTCTGGTCCTTTCGACTTAAGAAAAAAATTAGAAATTGATTTGACTGTGTTTAGTGGGTGTACCTGTGAGAATTGTGTTACAGTACAAGGTATACATTGTGTGAGAAATAGACTGGCATGATTTACTATGATATAGTAAATCATGATAGTTTTTTCGATTAATGACATTTTAAATGGTTGTATTATAGACGCTAATTGGTTTTAAATGCCTGTATTAAGGAAATTTGAAATAGTGTGAAATGCCTGTATTAGGGAAATCTGAAATAGTAGTAATTTTTTCAGTACCCCAGTTGTCATGTTCAAGAATAGACAACTATGAAATACTTCTAGGCACTCAGAAACTTTGTCATGTTAGATTTTGTGTGGACTGAGGTTAGTGTGAATTGTATTATTAAATGTGAGAAATATGTTCATATTGTGGTTTTTTATTTTCTTGGTTCAGTATTGGTTTCGCAATTGCCGAGCGGCTCGGTCATGAAGGTGCCCATGTTGTCATTAGCAGTCGCAAGCAAAGTCAGGTCGACAGTGCTGTTCAGAACCTTCAGAAGCAAGGACTCAGTGTTCTTGGGATGGTGTGTCATGTTGCCAATAAAGAAGATCGAAAACGCCTGTTGGAGCGAGTAAGATATAGCAGTATTTGTACCTGTTATTTGTAGGGCTTCTCTGTTTTATGATAACAACTATCTGCTTTGAAGCATGAAATGCTGTTCGACTCCTTTTGATGACGGTTGGTCTTACATTGATCTCTGAGACATGAATGTTTGATATTTCAAACATTGAAAGCTTCCTTGCTGTCATTAATTCAGCAGCTAATTACCATTAATGCTACTGTTATTGTTGTGGTATTAATCATCTTTAATTACTTTTTTCTGAAGGTTTTTACCTAGTAAAAAATTTAGTAAATGCCATTGATGATGATTATATATGCAGCAATTAATTATTGTTAAACCTGTTGTGGTTTCTTTTTAGACTGTAGATAAGTTTGGTGGGATAGATATCTTAGTCTCAAATGCAGCAGTCAATCCTCTGTTTGGACCAATCTTTGAGGTAACTTGTTCTATATACATAGTAGATCGACTAAGGTATAAGGTATGGTAAGATAATTGCTTATCTTTATATAGTGTATCATATGCCTCTGTCTGCGGTAGTCCTCAGAAATATGATCCTGAATTTGAAGAATATTTCAGCCAAATCGCAAGTGTGGACGCTTATACATTTTATTGCTCATCTCATAGCACTCAAGCTGACAACTGATACAATTACATGGGTAAAATGGAGTACTTGCCCCCACTGGAATTCACATGTGAACACTTTTGGCCCATATCAGTCTTTGCCAAAGTGTTCCATTTTCATGTTTGCCCTCTCCTGCATGCACAAGTTTTTGTGGGCGCTCATGATCATGAACACAATGGCAACACTCAACAAGTGGAGAACAACATGTATATAAAGGTTATACTACCTGACAACGGGTTGCCAGTTTCAAACAAATCACTGGCATTTAAATGTTGTATGTAAGGGTGAAAGGTCTGTCACATCAAGTGTTGTTTTTTCCCAAAGCTATGCCGAGCAGTACAGATTTTGAAGAACTGTGCATCAAAGATGTTGTTATTTACATTCTTACCTGCATTGCCTATTTTTTAGATTGAAGATATGGTTCAAACCCTTGCAAACTTGTACAGCTGTGTAACTTTAGAACTTGAAGTCATGGATATACTGTGCAGCATAGATTCCTGAAACTATGTAGTGCACATTGCACTGAAATGAAAGTCTATCGAAAGTTTGATTAGGGTTTACTTGGAGGATTTGAATCTTGGCAGAATTTTATCAGTTGATGGTAGCAGATAAGAAATGAAGACAGAGGAAATGTACATAAATATCATGCAAGGTTGCTTAAAACTGCGGTTGTCTGATCTTGGGAAAAGTGGCACTGTTTTCACATAGACAGCATTAAATCACAAAAATTGAATGTTATCTGTGAAAAACATGCCAAATTATCAAAGATATTTAAATTTTTAAAGAAAGCAAAAATATTCTGTTTCACAGTACTTTACAACATATTTCTATGTAATTGTCCAATAGTTATTACAGGTGGTTGGTAATAGTGCAATATCATGGCCTTCTGTTTTTTGGTATTGAGTTATTACATGTTGTTAAATATTTGTTTTTGTGTTTTGTAAGGCTTCAGAAGAGTCCTGGGACAAAGTAAGCATAAATACATTGTAATAATAACTACTAACTGGAATTATTCTATATTGGTTAGATTATTATCACATTTTATGTAATTATTTCAGTATTCATTTATTTATGCTATCTTTTATTAACTTTTATTTAGCCATTAATTTACTATGTGCAGTCATTGTCATCCAGTTCTCTGTATTCCTTAACTAAGGCCCAAGCTATGTTTTAGTTATGCATTCTGAAGGACATAGGCCTTGTAACTGGCATGGATTAAATTCCATTTATGTGTTATGAAGCTAGAATGCTGCATAATGTGCCATTTACTTCCAAACCTAAGCCAATAGAGTCTTTCTTCTTTTCACCTAGAACTAGCAATAATATGCTTCTCCCTAGAACTAGCAATAATATGCTTCTCCATGTGTCGTAAGTGTTGCTGTTTAGTTCTGTTATATTTTTCTAGGACTTGCTAGGGTTTATGAGCTATATAGTTATTACAGGCGGTTGGTAATAGTGCAGTAGTAGAATGTTCTGTTAGCGCTGCTATCATTTCTTATTTTTGTATGTTGTATGCTGATGTATGCATTGTTCAGTTGTCTTCATTACATGCTGTATAATTTTTTGCCTGAGGTACCTATATTCCTTTGGGACTTATAAAAATGGCTCCAGAGAAATAAAATGTCATGGTTGGCTAAATCTTGTCAAGTTTTGGCAGAGAGAACGTGCTGCGAAAGGTGACTGCATTAAGGCATTGGATTACAACTGTTAGACACTGGAATAGATGGCATGCATAATCTGTACAATTATTATTGCTTTTTTAACTGATATGTTTCTCCCATGTTTTTGTTGCTTGCTATGTTTATTTTCAATATTGGGCATTTGTCCTGTATTGTTAAAGAATTACTGTTCTTGCTTAAAATTCTTCCAAATATAACATTTCATAGTGACCAGTTTACTCTGTTTTGCATGTAGATATTTGATGTGAATGTCAAGTCGGCCTTCTTTTTGTCCAAAGAAGTCGTTCCTTACATGGAAAAGAGAGGGTATATTGAAATTTACAATAAGTCATTTACCTATTAAACGTCAGTTGTGAGCATGCCTGACAGTAACCTGGCCAAAGTCAGAAGAGATGCACTGAGAAGGTGATGAGGCACAAAATAGTGCATAATTCTGTGCATAATTTTCATAGGGATGCACCATATATCGCTTAAAGGTCTCATTAAAAATTTAGGCTGCATAACTAATTTTGCATGGAAAAAATCTGTAATTTGAACCAGACATGAAATTTAAGGTAAATCGAAATTGCAATTTCTAAAAAAAATTGTTGTGTAGATGTACTTATTATATATTTAAATTTTTTAATATTTTTGATAAAACTTGCAGTTTTAAAGTTTTCTGACTAGCTGAGTTTCTTGAGCATATTCACAGTTGGTTGAGTCATGGGTGCGAAATAAGTGGAGAAGCATGTTTATTACAATTTTAAAAAATTTGGTTTTAATGCTGTTTAATTTGAATTTCAGTACCTCTGCATTGCTATTAAGGGTTCAACATCTTTGTGTTTTCTATGAATTTTATTATATGAATTTTGCACATATTAGGATTCAAGAATGAGCCATTAACTCAAAATAAGAAAGAAATTTCAAAGCATTGATTATGTGCATGTATATTTTGAAGGTTGATAATGCTGCTGCTGATAATGATGGCAATGATGAGATCATGATGATTATCAGTATTATTACTAATGTTAAGTGTTATTTTTATATCATGTTGTTTTAATTACTGTTATTTTTTTGGACATAAGGTATCCCAAGGGTAAGATGAAAAATTGAGTTGGAGAGATTTGTTTGATCTAAAATGGCTAGTCTTTGCATATGCTTGACTCAAATTGCCATGAAGAGCAGTTGCCACGGAAAGAAATTGAAAACAGAATAAAGTCTCTAATCCCCGACACTTGGGCCCTGAGGTAGTGACCAAGCATTTTTACAAGGGTAAAGCCTTCCTGATTTATGGAGCCAAGCGTTTCAAAGTCCAGAGGAATGTAATATGATGACAAAATGTCAACACATTTTGCCATATTTCGTTCTGCAGTGATTTCAGCAACAGTGACCTCGTCAGATCTGGATTGATATTAATGAAAGTTATTACTGTATTACTACTCTTGTTATTATCACAATGTATATGTTTTTTGTTACTTTGCTTATGTGTTGGCAGTGGTGGTTCCATTGTGTTTGTGAGCTCCGTTGGTGGCTACAATCCCTTTGAGGTAATCGACTTTGAGAAATTTAAAATAACAGTAATCACTTAAGAATGAAATAATCAATGATCAACTGACACATCCTTTAACCAGTTAAGCCTAAGGAGAAATAATGATCGTATTAGAGGCAACAGAGAATAGCAGTACTGCAGCGTCTTCATGGGTTGTTTGACGCTTTTTGTATTTGTAAGTAGAAACTTCTATAGCGCCAGTGTATAATCCTCAAGGCATCAGCCGATGGCACACAAAATCAAACTGCAGTCAGGTCAGTGTCCAGAAAGTCAGTCCAATGAACCAGAAAGGCATCCTAGAATGGATAAGCCAAATGAAAAAGGTGTTTTTCAGTTCATTCTGAAATGACACACGACACTGAGAAGAAGAGAATTCCAAAGCTGTGTTTTCTAAAAGACGGATATATATATATATACATACATATACATACACATATATCCAGATACTCATACAAATATGTGCAGTAAACCATGTGTTTGCCGGTTACCTCTTTATTCATTCTCAGTAGTCATATATAATTGACAGTTACCTAATTTTCAAGCCATGTTACCTGTGAGGAACTTTTGTGTGCTTCAGCCAGAACATTCTGCAAACAAAGCCTCTGAGGATAACTGTTGAAAGAGGCAGGTCATAAACGAACAATTACCTTGCTAATGGTAATTAGCAAGGTAAATTTCTCATACCTGGTTGCACAGCTGTGCTTTGGTCTGAATAGCACGGTAGAAATCAAAGGACAATCATAATCGTAATCTCCAGAGTTCTACAGCGCCCAAATTTAAAGCATTGTCACGGGGATCAGCTTATTCACAGGCACTCAGTCAAAACAAAGTTGATAGGGAAAAGTGTTCAGTTCCAGGTCAAGATCCAAGAGTCAGGCAGAGAGACAGCATGGCAGCTACAGTGGATGATGTTTGTGATTGGAGCGGAAAGAGGGATAAGAGGAAGAGAGGGAGAATGACAATGAGAATGACTTAAATTGTTGCGTTGTACCTGCTATAACTAGTGCCTGTTAATAATGTAATTGGTGTAGTGCTGATGTGATGTGCATTTTTTCAGTTTGTAGCACTTTATGCAGTCAGCAAGACGACTTTGTTAGGACTAGTTAAAGCGATGGTGGCGCAATGCACACAGAACAACATCCGCGTTAATGCCATTGCTCCAGGACTTATCAAGACCAAGTTCAGTGAAGCAGTATGTTGGACAGCTTTTAATACAGTATTTCTATTTTATTGTAATAAGAATAATATACTACTTAATGACTTAATTAATTAGTTATCTTGGATGATATTCATATAGCAAACATTTTAGACAAAATCGTGATATATAGGTAGGTTTTGATTTTTAATGATTTATGTTTAGATCTGGGAATAATTATAGTAATAATAATATGATGATGAGGTCATGATTGTTAGTATTATTACTAATGTTAATATTAATGTTAGCTTGTGTTTATTTGTATTTAAACAATGTTATTTGTTTTTTGCAAAATGTTTATTATTATCAAAAATAAATATTTAGAATAATCAATAATAATAAAATTATTATAATAATTGTAACAATAATAATAAGATGCAGAAAATGAATTGTGATTAACCTGATGGTGATATTCTGTTTGTTCAATGAACTCACTTTATGAAATGATGTCAGTTACTTGTTTTTTTTGCTTTCACTGCTGATCTTTCATCAAGAATAAACTCATTTTGTGGTTTAACTCTCTAGGGGGCGGTAGAATTTCATTTTAAGTCCAGGTGGGAACGAAACCCTTTGTGTCTGGGGTGGTAGTCTAACAAGCTGACAATATGACCTTAATGTGTTTCAGCAGTGACCTTGAACAATGGCAGGGCAAGTAATTTGGAAAAAAGATTATCTTAATAATAATTCTATGAAAAAGTGAAGGTCTAAAATGGGAGGTGTACGTGAAAGCTGAAGGAATGATTTCCATGCATAATCCTGTCTTTATTTTGTGTTAGCTGTGGAAGGATTCTGCTGGCGAGAAGGTGGCTACTAGGGATATACCTATGCAAAGGTATCTGAATTAAGAAATTTGCATTTTAAATGTAAGATTTCATGTAAGATTGACAAGTGTATTGAATTATTTATCTTTCACTCAAACAAAAAGCATTACATTTCAGAATTGCCTGTTTTGGTTCTGTCCATGTCACCTGTGTCAACCCAGGACTGAACATGATGAAGACTTGACTTGTCGGTGATGATCTAATCTTAAAGAAGGCTTTTCCAACTAATTATATTGAATTTTAAAAATCACAATTATAACAAAACATTATGCTATGCAGTGCCTCTTAAGATTTCTGAAAACCAGTGTCTGTACTGAATGATTGATTTGTTTTCAGATTAGGTATGCCAGAAGAATGTGCTGGTGCTGTTGCATTCCTTGTCTCAGGTGATGCGTCTTACCTGACTGGAGAGACGATCGTCATCGCTGGTGGCCTTCAGTCCCATCTCTGAGACATTCAGTGCAAACTGAATGATAGATAGGATGTCTTGCACCTTCTGAATTGTAACCTCTGTTGTAATTAACTAAACATTTTATTGAGAATTTTGACATCACCATTGGAACGTACTGAAGGACACCACCTGGGAATGATGTATATTAATGATGAAGGTGACAAGAACAATGTTGACAGCAATGATGCTGCTAACTGCATTGCATTTTAATTTTCCTAGCAATAGCATCAGTAAAGCTAATTTGCATTATTGCATTCATATAATAAGATGTTATTAGCAGAATCTAGAAAAATTTCTTTTAATTAATTGTGACTGTTAATGAGAAAACTCTCACAAAGCAGAACAAGTAAATTTGCAAGAAACGCACTCCGCCTGCAAACTGCCAAAAAGCAGGTGTAGATCGGATCAAAATGAGTTGATTGCATATTTTCATTACTTATTGTGTTGGCAATAAAACTATAAGTCCTTATGTAGTTTCACTGTCTAAGTATTTTAATTTCTGTTTTATTATAAAGCCCTGCAAGAAAAACTTAATTAAACACGATCCCTTATGCCCTAATTTGAAGTTGTGTACGTTGATTACTACGCAAATGAACAAGCCATGTAAGTATTTTCTTAACCAGTTTTCACGGAGATTTCCTTGATGAAAGCCTCAGAGGCGCATAAATACACTTCAGTTTAGTTAGTATTGTCTTAAACATTCATGACCCATAGGCACAGTGACTTAGGTCAAGTCATGGTTGTTAAACTTTAACTTGCAATTTCAAGTACAAGTAGACGTTGAGACACCTACATCTTAAAAATATAGTAACTTGTTTACTGATATTTATTTGTGACAAAAACATGGAGTTTTCTCCTAATTATTCAGCAATTCCAGCTGCTTTGTACTGCATTTTCTTCTTCAAGCATGACAAATTTTCTCGTGTTAATTGACTTTTTCATGTTATAAGCATCATGATAAAGGAACTAATTTACTTTAAAATCCATTAATGTTGGAAGGGACTAAGCATCCTTTTCATGTTGACCAGTATTTCATGTTAAAAGTTTTTGTGTTTAGTGTTTTCCATTGTACATGCATACATGCATGCACACAATTCATACAACAGTTCTTGCATGATATGGTAGTGCTCGGTACCACTAATTATAGCAACACGCATAGTAAAATATACTGATAAGAGGCTGTTCAGCAGCGAAATAAGACACTTGTACAGATGTAAATACTCTAAACAATGCCCATTCATTTGCAGCGTGTTCCAAAAATGAGCAACATGTCATCAAAATTTGCAATCCATTTTCTTTGCATTCAGTAAGACTATTTCAGTTGAATAGCAAGTCTAGTTTGTTAAACTTTTACATACATTTACGTAAGACATTAATAGTTAAAATGACTGGTATCTGTAATACTGTAATTGACGGAGGATAAATTGTTTGGACAAAGATCTGCGCTTGAATTTCAGGCTTACTTACCTCCTCACTTTTGAGTAGTTGCACTTAGAAAGAGCGTAATTAGTCTTAGCAACTTCTGGTTACGATTCAATAATTGTATTTCCAATTTACACATCTTGGTCTCTAAATTCAACGCATGTACCAGTGGTGCATTCGTCGAGTTATCTTTCAATTATATTAAGCCTAGCGCTGCATCATTATAACAAAACATAGATATGCCTCACGTACACCATATTATTTCTATGGTCGAACAAAATGGTTAGATTAATGAGGTATCAAAGTCTTCAAAACTTCCTGAAAAGGCACTAAAACTTGGAACTTGTTTTTCTGCGTGGCTTTCTCTTGATCGTTTGTAACAGGTGCTCTTTTCATAAATATCTTTATAGTGTTTAGTTTGAGCGAAAATTGGGCATAGACGTGAAACGTGCTATAGATGCCCGTCCCAGAAGTGGCTGTAATCCTAAATAAAAATGAAATCCTCAATTAGTAATTTCTTTGCACGTTTGTGCTCACACATTGTACCAAAGCGTATCTTTTGTATGCAACTGAAAGATTTGTTCAAAGAGATGACGTACGAAATACCTATCTTCTGCGTTAATGATACGCGTGAATAGGCGTAATTTGAAATATGGGCGTGCCAAAATGCACCGACATTGGAGCCATGGTAATCGGATGACACAAATGTTTTGTGCCCAAACCCGCTTTTGTGGCATATGCATTTCATTACAGTCTGTCAGTCTTTGTCCTGAACCGTTTTGTTTGCCTTTGTGAGAAGTGCCGTAGCGTTTAATTAACTCACCTACCTGCCACCTACCTTTTATTGGAAAAGCGTTCTGCTTTCAGTTAACCACACCCATTCTTTTCCGCCCACAAATTGTACCGAAGAACTGTACCAAAAAGCTTTGCACTTTGGTTTATTCAGGGTGAATCATAGTGGACAAAAGGGACCATCCTATTAGATGAGACTTACTGCCATGTCATCAGTAATGTTTAATTTTGAATAAAATTGGCAGTGAAGGATGTGTCACACTATTCATCATGAAATGTTGCTTTCTAAACAAATTTTAGAATTAAAAACCTGGAAATATAAAAAATTATTGGTTTATTACAAGTTTATGATGTAGTTGTGTACATTATTTATCCTCTGCTGTATTCTCTGCTACCCATGAGCTAGCCAGTAAATTTTTGACCTTTTTTGCTGATTAGATTTCAGATATTAGGCTGAAATTCGTTGGTCATTCGGTATCTGATAAATTTCTTCATCCTCCAGTCTTAGATTACTTTCAGCCAACAACTCTTGCAGAGGTTCGCAGGCTCATATTTTCTTCACCTAGCAAAAGCTCTCTCCTTGCACCATTCCTACATCTTTTCTGAAAGAATGCTTTGATCTCCTCGGTCCAACCATTACATCAGTCAATTTCTCATTGCTTGAGGGATCTTTCCCATCTGCTTTTGCTTATGCCATAGTTCATCCTCTGCTAAAGAAACTTTCTCTCGACCCGGGTGACTTGTCTAATTTCAGACCCATCTCAACTTTAAATTTTGTATCAAAAATTCTTGAACGGGTAGTTTTGAATTGTATGCAAACGCACCTGTCTTCCAACTTGCTAAGCTCTCCATTTCAGTCCGCTTACCGCAAGTTTCATTCAACAGAATCTGCACTTCTTGCTGTTCATAATGATATCATGTGTTCCGTGGATAAGGGTAAGGTGACAGCTCTTGTTCTCCTTCATTTGTCTGCTGCCTTTGACACTGTGGATCATTCTCTCCTTTTGCATCGTCTCCAGCATTGGTTTGGGGTGTCTGGTCCTGCCCTACATTGGTTTGCTACTTATCTCAGCCCATGCACTCAATCAGTATAGTTAAATGGATATTACTCATCTAGTGCTTTGTTGACCTGTGGTGTTCCACAGGGTTCTGTACTTGGTCCTCTCTTGTTTACATTATACACCACACCTTTAGGTACACTGCTGGACAATCATTCATTAGGATATCATTTCTATGGAGATGATACCCAAATCTACATTTCATTTGACAGTTCGTCTTGTCACTCATCTGCACAGCTGTTTTCTGATGCCTTTGAGGAGCTACAGTCTTGGATGGCAGCAAATAAACTCCTCTTTAACCCATCGAAGACTGAATTTCTACTCCTGGGTACTCCACAGCAACTTAAAAAGTTTGAATGGCTTAAATCCTTAAAGCTGGGTGACTCATTTGTTGAGTTGTCTGATACTGCTCGTGACTTGGGTGTTATTTTTGATTCTACCATGTCTTTCACAAACTATGTAAATGGTATCTGTAAATCATCATACATGTATATTCGTGACATACGCAGAATTAGGTGCTATGTCCCCATGTCTTCTAGAATATCATTGGATAATGCATTGGTCTCTAGTCGCCTAGACTACTGTAACTCAATCCTTGTTGGTATCACAAAGTCAAATATGCAGAAACTCCCAAGAGTTCAGAACTCCTTGGCTAGAGCTGTAACAAACAAGCTATATAAACAAATACTTCAAAATTTGAGCATATTACCCCTGTGCTTAAATCTTTGCATTGGCTTCCTGTTTGGCAAAGGATTTGTTTCAAATTGGGACTTACAGTTTATAAAACATTGAGTTCTGGCCAAAAAACAATACTTAAAATCAGTCCTTATTCCCAAGACTTACCATTATTCAGCAAGGTCATCTGATTGTCTTTCTCTGGTCATACCTTGGACTAGAACTGTTCTGGGTAAAAAGGGTTTTTTCAGTTGCTGGACCTAAATTTTGGAACTCCCTTCCTATGTCTGTTCGTTCTGCTCAGTCGCTTTTGTCATTTCGTTCTCAACTTAAAACTTACCTTTTTCAAATTGCTTATCCACCGTAGGCTGCCTCTCTGTCCTATGGACTGACCTGGATATTGATCTGATTGTGACTTGGCTTTGGTGTGCCTTCGATTGATGCCTTTTGCATTAGACACCGGCGCATTAGAAGTTTCTAATTATTGTTATTATTATTATGTTTTTATACTCATGTGACCATTTTAATGATGACCACAAACAATGCCAGTATCATTAGCTTATTTCTGGCATTGTTAGGTTTTAATGATGATTTCGTGATGATATACTGATAGGTTTTAGCGTAAATAGGATGGTCTGTTAAGTAGAATGCTTGCCTTGTGATCTAACAACAGTTAGAGTATAATGGGTTTGAAACTGAAGTTTTTTGTTTGTTTTTCAGGTTCTTTGCCATTTCTGAGATACCACAGTACCATTTAGTTTTCTGCCATTTCAGAGCAAGAGCAGGAACTGCAGTTTCTGAAAGTACTGTGCAATTTTTGACGTACCGCATTTCTTTTGGTTAATAGACAAGAACTTTATGTAGAAGATGACACCTCAGTACAGCACAGCTCTGTCCGATGCAATCCTTGCTCTGTCTGCCTTCTACACCTCGCTGACTGTGTATTCTGTTAGCTCATTTGCAACAGTTGGCTTTCTTCTAATGGCATCTGCTGCGAGCCTCGGAGTTGTAAGGTTTTCTCGCGCTTATCCCTCAGACAGCTTAGTCAACCGACACAAGTACATGTCACAGTTGACCGCTTCATTTGGTTTGCCAATGATTGCGGTTGCCTTTCTTAGACTCTGGCAGCCGTATCTTGCATATCTTGTAGTTACAGTTGCTGTGAGTTTCTTCGTTTTTCAGCAGAGCTTGAGTCGGCGTTTGGTAAAGCCGGCAGGTGAAGCCATCAGTGCAGTGGCCATGTTGATGATTGTACTTCAGGGTTTTATATGCCACAACGTGTATGGTATTTCTGGTGTTGGTCTGTTTGCTTTTTCTGCACTTGTCATAAAAACTGAAGGTCATTTCAACTCGATACCACGAGTTGACTTATTCCATTATGGTCTAGTGTTGGCTAATGTATTACTTAAGGAAGGGCTACAAGCTGCCCAACTTCCTGATGTCTATTACAAGCCTTAGAATTAAAGTTATCAACATATTTGCATAATCAACGACACAGCATTTGATAATTCCTTGAAATTTGATTCCACTTTTAATTTTACATGTAAAAACTGTTTATAGTGTCATTTTTTGGGAAATTTAGATATTGCCTTTTAAGGAACTTTAAAATGTTTAAAAGTACTGCTGTAAATGTGACAATATTTTTGTTCTTTTATTGTTGTGGAGATGCTGACATGTTAAAAATGTGAGTTGCATGTACAAAAACTCAAAGCTCATTAATGCAGAAAGCTATAGAAATATTGGCAACAAAATTTCAGAATGTATTGGTAAGTTTCTAATACAAGTGTAAATGCCATTTTTGTTTGTTTACTGTCAAGTTTTTTGCATAAGGATTAGTTAGTGTGATCTCTGTATGTTAGATAAGCACAAAATTTAAGTCATTAAGAATGTCCATTAACCAAAAAAGTCTGATATTGAATGCTGATGAAGCAATTTGTTCTTGTAAAATGGAACCTTGTGAAACTTACCAATTAAAGTTTATTTTAAAATTACTTTTTTTGGATTTAATTTGGAGTGCTATAGAAATTTTTGCATCATTGTGACAGTATAGGAGGGGGTAGAAAATAATACCAGTAGAACTGTTAATAATAATATTAAAAATAATGGGTAGTAATTTCTTTGGCAGACTGTGCATCGAAGCGAATTCAGAAATGATTTGAAGAAAGTAGGTTTGCGTTCAAAACTGTGGTTGTCGAAAACATGTATGTTATACATACCTAGAAATTTAGAAATTTAGCACAGTTTAAGAACATCTTAATTGTGGAGTATGATAAACTGAAGGAAGCCAACCAATCCATTTGAACTATGCTACTGACTGTTTAGCCAGTTGATTTGTTTTTCTTTACATATAACATAATACTGCATTTGAATTCTTAGTCACATTCCAGATTTGTTTTAACTGAAACAAGTTTTGGTTATTGTAAAAACTGATCTTGGTGAACAAACTTGGATTGGACTAAAACTTGGTTGTAAAGTGTTTAAGTATATTATCTTACAGGTTGAACTCTGTGTGCTGCTGAGAATTGCTTCTGATGATGTGTTAAATAAATGTTAATGCAAAGATGTGGAAACAATGATTGTCATAATCTGTTATGGCTTTGTGTTCATGAAATACAAGCAATATTTAGTTGGACATTTTTCTGATTGCTCATTATGTGTTAATGTGTCTAATTTTATAAATGTTTTTATGCTTTGTTATTCAGAGTAAAGCAGCAGAGCAAAGAATACAAAAACTCGTCAATTTCTGGTGTCATTAATTCTTAGAGTGACAAGATACTTGTACAGGGATACATCTGCATGATGCAGTTCTGTATTGAATGGCTGGAGGCATTGTACTTTGGATTAATTGCAGTTGTAGTTCCAAATAGTTTTATTAATATTGCTGTCCACTCTAAACCCTGGATCTTCCATAGTCAGGGTGTGATAGCCAAATTACGATTGTCCTTGTGACTTGGAAATGTTATTTTGTTAACTTTTTTGCAAAAATGTGTTACAAATTGTAAACTTGTGAAATACTGGTAGTGTTTAGTGCTTTGCTCTGAGAAGGATTGCTCAGCGTAATGAATTTACTAATAAGTTAGCAGGAGGGAAGAAGTGTTCTAAAGTGACACAACTTCGTGTTCGTTAACCTAGAAATGGATTTAGCACAAGAAACATTTTCCACTTTTTCCAAAGATACCTTTTTACATCTGGCAGATAGTCATGTCTCAGCACTTTGAAAGGTCTTTAAAAGGCTCTTTAAGTAACCACACACATATATATATATATATATATATATATATATATATATATATATATATATATATATATATATATATATATATATATATATATATATATATATATATATATATATATGCGCTTATGTTTGTGCTTCTGTAATACCACTGTAAAAATAAAAATGCTGAGACAACCCATTGGTTATAACATGGTGTGTGTGGGTTCAAACCTCCTTTGAGACAGTTACTGTGTATTATTATTTCTGCATTTGTTAAGTGCCACTATCTAATGACTAAGCATCAGTCAACGGCGCTGAACAAGTGTGAATGAAGGACTTGTTCAAGGTCCCTACATAGTAACCGAATGAGAGGAGGCTCAAACTCTTACTCTCTTCTTTCCAAACCGAGCTCTCTAACCAATCAACTACCGTCTCCCATTGACCCTGAGCAGGTCCTTCACGCACAGCTTCTCAGGTCTATCAACAGATGCTTTGTCAACAGATAATGGTGCTTAATAAATACAGAAATAATATCAATCAGTAACGTATGCTAATATCCAGTTGCAAATGTACTAGGAAGTCCAATCACTATTGGTGTTAATGGGCACTGGTTTTTTAAACACAAGTATGTGGGAAATATACTGAAGGTATAGACATACAGAGGAAAAAATGTGATACACATTTGTTATTTATTTCGATAATTAATGTGTGAACTGGTAATCGTACATTTCCCAAACTAGTTTTCACACAGGTCTATTCACTCGATAACACATTTGATCATT
Source organism: Norana najaformis (assembly GCA_964023275.1). Lineage (NCBI taxonomy): Eukaryota > Metazoa > Annelida > Clitellata > Crassiclitellata > Hormogastridae > Norana > Norana najaformis. Next base: position 8,118,263 of record OZ029916.1, on the reverse strand, counting down.
TGGCTGATTTTGCATAGTGTAATGTAATAAATGAATGAAGGATTTGGCAGTGTGATGTAATAAATGAATGAATGATAAGTCGCACAGTACACAGTAATGTGAATAATTTTTAAAAATTGTTTAGTTATATATTGGAATCTAGAATATTTAGTTAAATGTAAATGTACACAGTTGTTATTATTATTACTGTTATTAGTATCATAATTATTGTGTTATTAATATAGTTATTACAAATTTATCAGATGTCAGTTCTTAGGCAATGTGAATATATATTAATGTTGTATGCAGTGTCACAATTATACACAACACATACGTGTACATTGTTGATAAGCATTAATCTTTGTCAGCTCTTTTATGACAACTTGGGAATGCAAATAAATGAGAGCTTCTAATTACAATTGTTTAAAACACCTAACTGCAGTGGAAAGTTGATCAAAACTGATTTAACATAATTTAAGTAAGAATTTATTTTGTAAGCTGTACAAATTGTTAGTCAGTTATTTGTTCTTTCAGATGGCACAGAATTGTCCATGGTGCAGCCAATCCACGGCACAATGACGGTTCGAGACAAGGCAAGACAAATTCTTCACACTTATCCAGGCTTGGGACTGGAACAGCCTGAGTACAGCAGTGGCGGAGTTAAATTGTCAACCCCGAGGTCGTTGGTCAAGGGAAGATGTTTTGAGATTTCTGCTTCACTTGAGACCTCGGCTATAAAATGTGGATAAGCGAAATAGGCGGTGAGGGAGGACGCCATTATTATTAGGCCTATTGTTGTTGTTTTCATTTTTAGCAGCCTTTATGCTGTTGTGTTTTTTAAATTCAGAAATATTGAGGAAATAACCTTGGATGTTCCACACCTAAATATTGGGGGGTAACAAGTCTCCACTGTCCAGTAGGCATCACCCCCTGCGGATTGGATGTTGATTGGTGACCCTTAAAGTGGTGGTCAAAATGAACAGGGTCAGGGCCATGCGGTCGCCATAGAAAACCATTTGCATTTTAATTTACATTATAGACAATAGCAAAGAGAGGAGGGAGGGGTGACCCATATGCGGACAAGGGAGGTTATGCCCAATGCGGACTTCCGTATCTAAATTTGGTACATTTCAGTACAGCCTGTGTCTCAAATACTGACTTCGTTCAGACAGCAGACGTCGTGCTGCATTGGATCTAATTAGAAATTTGCTTGACGCGGCAGTATTAAAGTACCTACCCACCACGTTGCGCAGCTAGCCCTACATCCCTCGAATGCGCACCGCTACTGCCCAGTCCAGAAGCTTCGCCTACGTTGGTCCCACTTGCTGGAATTGTCTCCCTCGAGAATTGCGACTTGAGCTCCTTTCTCTCCCCCTCTAAGTGTTCCGTAGGCGCCTGAAGACTGTTTAACAGTGATTTTACTCCTGGTCGGAAGCACCTGTGTTGAGCTTATCATCTAAGAGTCGCTTTATAAATCTCAAATTACAATTATAAAGATCAACATGGTAATCAAACCTATGCCTTACTAATCCTCTGGATTGCGAAAGTCCGCAAAGGGGATGGGTAAGGTAATGTCAAATGCGGATAAGGGGAGGGAGGATCCAAAGTATGTCACTTTTGCGCACATCATTTATGGACGGCCATATAGGGACTGGGATTCAATTCAAGTCATATACTCGGACAAGGTGTTGGAATCACTGCTCGCACTGCTTAGGCCAAATAGCAATTTATATTTTATGTGTGTAGGCCTAATTTAAATTCTTTGGTGGTCGACCCTAGACATTCTCCCCGACAGGTCGTTTGTCTATGACGTCTAAAGTCACTCGAACACCGCGTTATACAACAGTTTTATTGACCTCCCACCCTTGAGAACCGTTATATCTAGTTTTTCTATACACCTCTATTGATGGTAGGCTTACGTTCGTCGCATACTTAAGATTCCTGCGTTTGCTTAAACTTAAGCAAAGGATACCGTGTCGTCGATGTGTCGCTAACTTCACATAATATGTCGGTGAACCGCATGAGACAACACATGTCGTTAAAAGGTGAGCTCCTAACACTTAACCTTTCACCCATTTGATATTCCATTGTTCTAATTATTGTAATTCATCTTGTAAATGAAGTGTGTTGTCCTAAGTCAGTCTAAAGCCGTTAAGGGCCATTGTCTTATGTTGTAGCAACACGTTTGCAAATTGATTCATGAGCAACAAGCTTCACAGTTTGGCCTAACCTTAAATGGTGTTGAAGCTTCGACGGGATGATTGACGTTAATGTTAATACTGGGTGTTGGGTCACTTGAGCGACTGAAGGCTCGAAATGTCGTCCGATACCCATAAATAGCAACCCCGATGAGAGGAAAAACCGCAGAGCGGTAGGACGATTGATTACCACGCTTAAAATGATTTAGCAGGAAAATCGTCGATTCGGTAATAAGCGTGGTTTAGGTATGCCTGTGTGTCAGTGTAGACGTACGTGTGAGTATTTGCAGATGACTGTGTGGTGTGATTCCTGAAACGGGCCTGTGGTATTCGGTCGAGTGACGTTTTGAAGTGATTGTCGATGTGTATTTAGGGGGTGTAGGCTTAAGCGTTTTCATCTGCTGGTCGGTCTGGCATTGTTAATTGGTCGGTTTCTTGTGAATGCAGTGCATGACTCGTCGTATCATTTCATCCCGATCGTGGAATCCAATTTGCAGCTCATCCGTAGGATACGGCATTCCCATAGCGTAACACTACACACCAATTTCCTTGGCATGACCACGCTGCTCGAAGGGTAAATTTCCAGTGGCCCTTGGCAGTCGTTAGCTCGCTTCTTGCTATAGACAACGCTTAGAATTTCCAGATTACAGCACAGTGACTCACTCGCTAAACGCATGGCAGCTGCTGCGTCGTAAAGTATGAAAAGCCTATGAACAGATGCAGAATTTTTTAACACATGTGACGGTCTAATTTATTTATGATCGAGGCTGAGCGCCTGGCAGGTGATGAATGTTAAACAATTTATTTCTGGACATGTCTTCCTGGTTTGAGACGGATTAGGAAGGTCTGCTAGGCTGACTACTCTGCTCGTTTTTTTTTCTCGAGCAAATTGTTGTTGAGTGGCTTATGCATCATTTACAAGTAGCGCGCCATCATAGCCACCGCTTGCAAAAGACGATCCATGGAACCAGTTTATTCATCGACCCTTAGTCATCAGAAAAATATATTTTATAGTAACTCAGAGGTGTTGATCTCTTTAGGGCAAATGGGACGTGTCCCACCCAATGTTTAGGCTGTCGATGATGATGTCCGTCTCACTATTTCTGGCTTTAGTTATTTTACAACAACAACAACGACAACAACAACAACATTATTATTATTATTATTATTATTATTATTATTATTATTATTAACAGCAACGATAACAATAATAATATATTATCATTATTAATTTATTGCTATTGTTAACTTAATAATAATATCATCATTAAGTTAACAATAGTAATAAATTATCAATAATAATAGCAGTTATAGTAATAGCAATAATGATTTATTACTATAGTGTATGCCTACAGCACAATAGATAAATTAATCTTAAACTGGATGGAAGGAGGGAGTGGGAGGGGTGTGCACCCATTGAATTTTGTTAACGGTTTGATGCTACTGGGACTTAATATGATCTACTGAATGCAATACACTGAATCCACCTGTTATCAGGTCATGTGATTCGGCCCACGCAGCCTATGTAACACCTGTAACTTCTCTCGCGCAATTAATCGTAAATAGCTATCGTTTGTTTTGGGATAATTAATCCTGTCAGGCTGCAGGACAATGATAGGCTATACGAGCTGACCTCGTTGGCGATTAAGTGGCGCAGCTAATTGACCATTGACCTCCAAAACCATGGTACTCTTCCTTCAGAAGTCACCAAATGTGTCTATGTTATATATTACTGTATAGTATGGACACGTTATTATGCATTATGTATTATCGATGATATGTTGATTATATGCAAAACTTGGGTCGATCGCGTTCTTACTGCTGTGACCTAAATCTTGTAAGACAGGGTACTTCGCGAGGGCATTTTAAAAAATGAGTTTACCACGGCACAAACCCAGTAAACGAAAAGAATTTGACTGAAAAATTCCTAACTCTGTATACGGAATGTAAAAGTTGTCTTCAGACCTGCCCTGCATACATACTAGAAATGCCATGTTATCAGCCAGCGGAAAAGCACGCCGTACACACTCATAATGCAGTCAATTTCGTCTATTCAGGGTCAATGACAGATGATAACGCTCACTTGAAAAAGTACATCGCCGATTTCCATCCCAGTTATTCAACTGAATATAGGCCTACACGCTTACTTCGAGTCTGTGTAGGCCTATGATCAGGGTCAGACTGCCACGGACGGGTGAGGTTAAGAAATAGTTGATTTACTGTGCACAATTTTCGGTAACAGCTAGGCTAACTACCCCAGGACAATGCTCGACTTCTGTCAGGCATTGTCGCAAGACTGACGGATACTTTGGGCGTAGCAGCAACCCAACAACAGCACAGTGTGGGCTCCCGTTGCCATACCCTACGCTGTATGCACGTTGCATGGGAGCATGTATACTGCCCGGTTACGTAGGCTACGGCGACGCATGCACCTTTGCAGGCCTGCCAAAGTTCCGAATTCGCCAGCTTTGGTCCAGCCTCAGAGCCATCGCCAACCTTCTGAAAATGTTGTATGTTTCGATCTACACGCGAAAGATACTTCACTGGCTCCCGTTTCGGGATAGATACACATTTAAGATCCTCCTTTTCGGGTGAGCTTCGATGGTCGGTTCAGCCCAAGAAACGTCTGGCAGTGGCGTAGCTAATGGGGGGGGGGGGGAACTACTGATGCGGCCGACCCGGGAAACACTTTCCAATGGGCGGCAAACAGGGGGCAAAGTGAAATATTTAAAGACATGTTTTATCAGCTGCACTCAAAATTTCAGTGATAATCACATTAAAGACAACGAGAGCCTCGGTCCCAAAGATCCTAAGATTGTGCCGATGAAAAACTTCAGATTCAATAGGTCTACTGAACACACATACATGCATACATATATACATACATACACATATATATATACATACATATACACATGCATATTTGTACACACATGCATGCATACATATATACATACACATACATACATACATACACACAAATATATATATACATACATATACACATGCATATATGTACACACATGCATGCATACATACATACACATACATACATACACACATATATATACATACATATATGCATATATGTACACACATGCATGCATACATACATACACATACATACATACACACACATATATATATATACATACATATACACATGCATATATGTACACACATGCATGCATACATACATACATACACATACATACATACATACATACATATATATACATACATATACACATGCATATATGTACACACACATGCATAGGCCTACATACATACACATACATACACTTGGTAAAGAAGGCCTATCAGTTTCAACTCTGAAGCTGAACTGACCCAGTCTCCCGCTGTCCTTCTGAAACCCCTTGCACCTAGTAGGCCTATTATGTAGGCCTATTTAAGCTTATTGTGATGAAATGTTCTTGGCAATTCTTTTAAGCCATTTATTCATAAGGACAATTGTTCAGTTGTTAGACCGGACTGGTCTAATTTCTGGCTTCGTGCAACTTGAAGGATAGAACTTTGATTATACAGAGTGCCCAAGACATGTTCATCACAAACACGCCCCTGCATGAATAGAAGATTCGCTTGTATGTATGTATGTGTATGTATGTATGTATGTATGTATGCATGTGTGTGTGCATATATGCATATGTGTACGTATGTATGTATATATATATATGTATGTGTGTATATTTGTATGCATGTATGTGTGTACATATATGCATGTGTGTATGTATTTATATATATATGTATTACTGTATGTATGTGTACATGTATGCAGTTTCTGTTTAACGACGCCGTGTCATAACGAAGATGATTGTCGTCGCCCTCCTTTGTCCAGACTTTGGACTGGCACCGGTTCGAGTACGACAGTGGCCGACTTTTATAATTCTCTTCAAATATGCAAAAATCTCATTTTTCGCCAGTGGAAATGTGAAGAATTCAAGCTCTAACATTCGCTATTATCTTTCCCCTCTTGTGAGGTCAAGCTAACCTTATTAATGTCGCTTATATGTATGTAACATAATCCATATACACGCCATTGCTATGTTGTTAAGATGGTATCAGACGTTTTTGATGACTGTATCTTCATTTTCTACATTCGTGGGAATACAGCAGCACTTTGGACGAACTGATATGTTATCGCGACACCATTGTTTCGATCAGGTGACATTGCGAAGGAATTTAAAGTCGTGGGACTTTATTACTGCAGTGTTTCATTTGTCGCGGAATGTTCCTATTCACCTGAATAGGACCTACGTCTACAATCTTTATAGAACCGTCTGGACGACAATAACCAGACAAAATTCACTCAGTGGCTGCATTATGCGTAGCTGTGTTGTAAACATGTAAGCATGACCGTAGCTATACAGATCTTTATACAAATAGCACAAGTTGCGAGGTACAAAAAACTTAGTCAAAACAAGGGCTGTTCTGTTTCGTTCCAATGCATTTTCGGCTACACCCTAGTGGGTCGTGCGTTGTTTGCAGTTTTGAGATTCTGCGTTTCACGTTTTTACCTAGCCCTTTGCAAGACTTCGATCTTTCTGGAACATCCATCCCACGCTCTTCCCTCTTCTGGGGGGGGGGCTAGGGAAGGTAAGCAGAGGGCATGCACGGTGAGGCCGTTAGAGGAGTGAGGGTGCAGTTGGACTGTCCTTGGGTAACGAACACAAATCCATGCAAATGACTAGTTGTGTTACTATGATGTCGTTTAGTGCAATTGATTAATATGCAACTGAACTCACTGAACTCGCAAATGAATATGTAGAAGCACCAATCACGTCTGCCGCAATTAAGCATTAAGTAAGTCAAAAAATTTTAAATAACTTTTAGTAGATAAAAAGGATACTGATAAGGATGCTCTTTCGGTTACTTTGTCAAAGTGGATTAATTTATGTAGAGATTTAAGGGGGGGGGGGGCTTAATGGTGACGATAAAATAGAGAAGACTTAGATCAAAGTATGCAGTTTAATCTTAAAAGAAAGATTCGCCTTCTCAAGTTGTCAGTTTGCGAGTAATAATCTCACACAACCACTCAATTTTTATGCTTCTAAGTCGTGATCAAAACTGTAGGCATCGCCATTCCGTGCTTTGCTTTTCAGCCATTTGTACACGGAGCAATCGCTTGTCTAGACTGCATGCCCACATATTTTCGATGAATTGGCTGATATAGCACAAGCAATAACGAAGCCATAAACCAAGAATACGACGGTTACCCAACGATATACGACTATTATAGTTAGAGCAACTGCAACTATGACTTATGAGGATGTCATTGCTGAGTGGTTGACTAGCTTTCGGAAACTGAATCACGGCAATTTGTCCGACGTCGCTGTCCATTGCCTCGCAACAGGTGCTCCGTGTATGAGGCCCACGTGTTTCAGACCTATAAGGACCTAATGCATATTCACAGGATGTCTGCTGTTACGAATATCTCCTTCTGAGTCATATTTCTCTGGCCATGCTGGTCAAGTTTCCTTCCACCATAAACCGCCTCCTCCTTACTCCGTCATCATTTACCGTCCTTGGAAATGCTCAACGTTTCCACCTTCAAGGCTAACATCCTTCCCTCTATGGCTGTGCCCAGCACAGGCGTCTGCCAAACTAAATTTGACTTTATCTGAAATCGTGGATAAGCTAATTCCTGCTAAGTCTAAGAGGGCTGCAACCTTCCCAGCCCGGCTATAACTCAGACACTGTCGTTGTTAGGAGGCTGCGCAGTTGGCTTGAGAGGTGTTGGCAACTCTCCCATTTATCTTCGCATCTCCTCAAATTCAGGCGCCACATCATTATGTCCGTGAACTTGTCTCGTATGTGCCTGAAAATAATGGGCTAATTTGGATGCGATTTCTTGTAGGTTTCAGACAAGTTCCTGCTCGATTTGCGTCAGAATCCAAGGGGATAACTGCTTCTCCAAAGCTGTGTACTCCAGAGGGTATGAATGCACGAGCTCTTCCTAAAAGCCATCCAAATGCCATCCTTCTTAGTTTAGTCGCCAAAGCCCGTAAAATTTCGATATTGTATTTGAAAATACTGGACCTGGAGGCGCAGAATTCGGAATTGAAACGAAAGAAAATGCGGAATAGTTTTGTGAAGGTTTATTCGTTAAATACGGCCTTATCCGAAATTCCCCTTGGGCAGACTTCTGCATCAGCTTCTGTTCCAGAGGACTTAGCCATCCGCTCTTCAACTTCTGGAGCCTCAAATGCGGTCTCTTCCCCAGTGCTTGGATTCAGAAACTGCAACGAGGGTAGATGAGCAAAGAGACGAAAACCCGATGATCAGCCCACACCGTTTTTTTTTCTTCCTCTTCCCCCTATCTCTCTTCTCGCTTCAATTTCAAGCACCATTCACCAGAGCCTTTCGACTGTCTGAGAGCCTGACTCCTGGATCTTGACCTGGAACCGAACCCTTTTGCCTAGCGATTGTTTTGACTGAGCGCCTGTGAATAAGCTGGTTGCCGACACTTAGCTTTCGTTGAGCGCTGTAGAAATCTCGACATTACAATTACGATTGCGGTTATCATTAGCATAACGTGTTATGATTATATTGTGCAACTAATAGAATCATTGAATCTGAATGAGTGATATATTACTCAAAGGAGGAGTGTGTTGTCAGGTCTGAAACTACAAACCCCGCTTTTATTTTGCCCTCGTATATCAGATCCTGGATCACCCTCTGATTGTATAACATGCAACAAGCCTAAAATTAGAATGAATTGGCTGTAATAAAAGAGCCGGATGTAATGGTATGTAAGGGATAAACAATTCTGTGGTCAGCCGTGCGATGGAGGAGGCGGTGTTTTGTCTAAGATGACGCTTAAGAGATCGTGGGTCTGACTGATACGCTAACGTAGGCCAGGGTGGAAGTGTTGCTGTCAGACGAGACAATCTGTCGATGTGTCCAGTTGTGAGTGTAAGGTTGTTTATGAATTTGTTGAGAAGGTAAACAATGATTCAGCCCATTTGTTCGAGTGTCTTTAGTCGACTTTCCTTGACGTCATGAAGGAGGAAATTATGATGCCCCTCTGCAAAGGAGGTGAATCGCGGTGGTCTGTGGACCTGTTTGAGCGGAGACCATGACTCGCCGATTGGAATCGGACAGACGCCAGGACGGACGAGATGCTCAGAGTCAATGTCGTCTATAATCGATTTTTTTCAATATTGACTAAGGAAGGGTTCACGGCGCTGACCTATGACCTTTCGCTGCCTCAGTAACCGTGATGGATTCGTCGGATGCAAGGATGGATTCATTAAAGGATGAGCTCGCCGTCCTTGAACAGTGCCGACTGGAAAGATGGACAGACCACGAACGATCGACCATCATATGATTAATAGCTGTAGCTGACCGCTTCCCTGCAATCCCTCTCATATAAAAGTTTCTAGTCTTCGTGGATGATTCGGAGTATATATACATGTGCTTATGCAAGCATATAGATGAATGTGTGTATGTTTATACATGATCATATCTTACGGGAGAGGGGCTTAGATGCATGAGCAATGGTCAAGGGTGATGCAATGGTCAATTGGAAAGAAGGCATCGCACACCGCTGTATAATACACTGGCCAAGAATCGATTGACCAAACTGCACGAATCCGACATTTGATGAGGAGACAGACAGACAGACAGACAGACAGACATACAGACAGACAGACAGACAGACATAGACATATAGAAAAACATACAAGTAGAGACAGTCCGACATACAGTAAATAAAACACACAGCAAAAGACGAAAACATACAAGCAGCCTTGAAATAGATACAGATAGATAAACAGAGCAGCGGACTAAGACAGAAAACCAAGCAAAGACAAAGCGAGAGTGCGAGAGAGAGACAGAGAAAGATACCGAGAAAGAGAAAGAGAGATGTAAAGGTCGAGAGGAAAACAAGGTGTGAAAACAAGAAGAAAAATGAAAGTGTGAAGGAAGTGAAGAAAGACAGACAGAGAAAGGAAGAGAGAGGGGAGAAGGAAAGAGGAAAAAGAAAGAGACAGACAAAGGCACAGATAGAACAAGAGAGAAACTGAAACTAAGGTACAGCTGAAACATAGAGAGATTTATGGAGAGCATATGTAATGCAAAGAATGCGGTAACCATGGGTCAACGTCGGTCTATATGGATGTGGCCGTTGCGCCGATGCTGCTGCTGCTGCTGCTGCTGCTGCTGCTGCTGCTGCTGCTGCTGCTGCTGCTGCTGCTGCTGCTGCTGATCAAGCGACGTCAGTCGACAACCGTGGCTCACGATAATGTCGAATTTCATTGTAACCCACTAAACAGCTGTCTCTACATCACATATCTGTTAATTTCACCTTTATCTTTGCTCTTTACCTATATGCGTTAATCTTGCTTGTAAGATATCTCGCAAGCATCTTTCTTGTAAGATATCTCGCAAGCATTGTGCTTATCTCAAGTTCAAACTGACGTAATGTTAATAGGCGGCTGTTGTTACGAGTAAACGATGGTTGTCTGAGCCTGTTGAAAACTGTATCCACTTGCGGCTTGTATTACTTGCAACGAACAATTCACAACATCTGAAAAAAAGAAGCCTTTCTTAAGTGGACATTATAATACATACATTTGCCATTAATACATATTACATACTCATATTACATACATAAATATTATATACGTGTGCTTGTAAGCGCACTTATGAAAATAGCACTTAATTTGATATATGAAGCATGATTAAAACACCTGTATATATAAGAGCGATAGCCAGCCAGTAACCTAAACGCGCGGCTGGGTCATTTCGAGGGATGACGTAGTCAGTTACGTAGCATGCATCGAGTGCAGAGTATGCATCATCATCCTTGGCGCCAGTGGGTGTGTGGATTCAGGGTCTGGTGCCAGTCGTGACTGAGTAGCCTTTGCGTCATGACCTTGGATTAGCATCGGCTGGTTCCAGCGGCTGCCGTTCTGGAGTGGCTGAATGGGAGGTTGGCCGGTCTTGTCACTGAGCATCGTTATCGTAATGGCAGGTCGTCTTCGGGATAACTCTGCCGCTGCAACTGAATGACGCAGGCATCGCCGACTAATGCAGGAGATGGAGAGAAAGAAGCGCAGAAATGTATCGACTGACTGACTAACTTACTAGCTCACGTAGCGTCGCCTGACTCACCCACTGATAGATGAAGCAAGGAGCTCTTATATACATATATATAGACAAGCGTCTGCGCTTTTAACGTCAACCTATAGAGGTGCTATATAAATGCTCATATAAACGCATAAGCCTTTTATATTTGATAAGAATATAGTGTTTTGTTGCTACATAATTTCTGATTTACTGCACTTGTCTATCAACAACTGTTCGCAGACAATAAGAGAGGATTTACGGCTGAAGCGTCCTTCCTGTAATGCAGTCCATCACTGCGACAGCAGCTCATGACACACAGGTTACAGGAATTGGTGACCAACTGTCATCTGCAGAAGTATATTAGAAGCTCAGTCGCAGGGCTGAAAACATATCAGCCACTTTGCATATTGTCCATGTGATTCATAGTACTGTGTGTATTTACGTATGTGTATTTACATTTTTTATGTATGTATGTATGTATGTATGCAAAAATTTAAACGTAAATTACACGTTTCTCTAAAGCGATCGTATGACCTCGACCCTGCTCATTTTTCAAAGAATTAATCGGGTGAAATCCTTCACCGCCGCTGGCCGTGTGAATGGGGTATGTATAGTCATGGCCAAAAGTTTGCAACCAACATATCTGAATGAACAAATTCACTCAAATAGCAAGCAAAACATTAAAAATTGAACATTATTGACACTGTTTCAAGTGTTTGTACAATATTTAACGTCACCAGACAGCATTAGAATCAACATGTTCTAATGTTGTTTCTAATGCTGCCGATATTTGCAATTAAATCCTTTGTTCTTGATGACGATTTGTATGCGATTTTGGCATCGAAATATCTGCACAACTCAGGTGTTATCTTGCGCATCCATTCGGCTTGATCCAGTTGATCAAGTCTGCCTCTGAAGTTGGTCTGTGGACTGAGACCTTCTGTTTCACCATTGTCCGCACATGCAGTGATGTTCAAGTCCGGACTTTTCAGGCCATGGTTCCAGCAGTGGAACGTGCTTCTGCATCAGTTATCACAGAAAAACAAGCACAATGGTCCCTACAAAAGGCTCAATAAAGTTCCAAACATCATTAGAAAATTGGAATATGTGTCGAGAAAAGTGTATGGTCGCAAGCTTTTGGCCTTGATTGTATATATATGTATGTGTGTAAGTATGTAAATGAATATGTATATATATGTATGTATGTTTCTGGCTATTTATACAGCGCCTTTTAAGAACGCCATAAAGGCGCTGAAATATGTCTATCTAAGAGATCTAAGCAGGTGCGACTTTTGTAATAAACGAGCGATGAATTTCTTCTGCGCTTCCTATGAAATACAATGCAAACTCAGACACCTTGTAACAAATGAGCGATTACTCTACGTTACCTAACTTTACTCTAAAGATGCTATAAAATTCTGCAGGTCACTCTAGACAGACTTACTTGTTGCATGTTTTCGCCTCTTGCTCCGCATGCCTATCTTCATTAGTGTCCCTCTAAGTGCCTGCGATCCATGTAACTGGGCCTGTGCATGGTGGTCTTGACGTTGGAATGCGGTCGACGTATCTCTTCTGCACGTCGTAAAAGTCGACAAAAGGATATTGGATGAAAGGCAGACGTCTGACTGTAAAACTGCATAAGGCCACCCCTGAACATCTTTAGGGGATGGACGACCAGGTTACCCGAGTGTACTTGGACGACTGTCAAATATGAGCCCATGTTGAATCTACATAGCATTGATTAATGTAATGTTTTATGGCTTATTTCGTGCGAACTATACACATACATATCTAAATACATATATACATGCATGCATGCTTAAATACATACAAATATTATATTATAGAGATTTTGTGTAGTAAGTAAGCATGTCCATAGGTCCACTGCGACATTATATATCCGTATAAAGTTGGGAAGCATTCCTTGGATGCTTTGTGGATATATAGCCGACCGCGGAATGAGATTTGTCTGGTATGCTCCTTCGAAACCAGACAAATTGGTTCACCTCAGAAGAAAGACATTCGTGCACTTACTGACTTCCTCAGGTCCAACACCATCGATTCAAATAGCACATGTGACTAAGTGCAGATGTTCTTACATGGGATTCTTCAACACATGTCGTGGCTAATTCACCTTTGAACTTTCCTTTCTAAACCCCATGCGAATAATAAGTTACGCTGATTTGTACAGAACACACGCACTCGTTACATATGTACATTTTAATAAATCAGTAATTCTAATTCTGGCCCAGAATTTGAATTTTACAACTTAATTAGCATAATGAGCTTCTAGTCAGTTGCTATAATGCGCCAGAATTCCACCGCTGCATCCGGGGTTCGGTTTCCGGTGTATCATATGACACCGACAATTACTGTCCGTTATTTGTTGGATCTGAGGGAAAGATTGTTCAGCTACTGGATTTTTGTTTCGTCTGTGCCTCAGCCAAAAGATCTGACATCCTGATGACCACGTCCATCTCTGACGGCAAATCTGAAGACCATGCATGTAACAGAATCGTTATCGTAACCTAAAAGTACTCTCGAGAATTTCTAAAGCGCTACTTTAAAGCTAAGCGCAGGGCACAAGCTTATGCACGAGCGCTGCGTCAAGTCAGAGGGGTTGTCCAAAGCTGGCATAAGAAGAATAAAGTCCGGTTGCCAGGAGACCACCAGAGAGATGAGAAGTCAGAGGAGCTGTTACGGTGGATTGTGTTTAGGTTGAGAGAAATGGAAATGCGATCAGAGTAAGATTTCTTGGAAAGGTGCAATTTCAGTTTTGAATGGAATGCTTGAGAAGTAATAAATAGGGGGGGGGGGTTGAGACAGATGAAGGTGGGTGAACTATGAAAGGGGTAGAGGAACGGAGAATTTGCGAAACTCAGGAGGGAGATTGTTCCAGAATCGAGACGTAGTGTGGCAATAAACGAATCCCAAGATCCTGGATAGGGGGCCATGTGCGCTCAGGACTTGCCATTTACTTCCCCGCTAAAGGCGGTTCCTAATTCTGCTGTTTGGTGACAGAGACAAGTGCGCGCGAACTTTTCCAGTTTTTCCAAAGTCACCCAATCGCCTATTCAGCTCCATCTTCTATCAATATTAGACCTTAGTGGCTTTGTTCTAGAGTTGACGGATATTTCAGCTGGAACGCAAAAGCAATAGCAGTCTGACGAGTGGACAATTGGACACCTTCATTTACGGGTTACACGTCTTGACAACAAATGAGCAACTACTTTACAATAATTTATCCTAAATCAGAATCGAAACTCAGTCTTTGGTCCGCTGAATAACATGCATAGCACAGTATATCGGTTGACTCCAGTCTACGTTAGTTTCTTAAGCCAATAGAAACTTCCACAAGCGCACATTACGAAACTTGGTCGTTCCAAGAAAAGTTCATCACTAGCGGATAAGCTCAGCAAAATCGGCTGACGGACCATCGTAGGCTGAACATATTAAAACTCGGCGTATTTGTGTAACTTGTTTATTTGTTATTATGTGACGTAAAGGAAATTCATCTAATGATATCAATCCTAATGGCCCTGCAGCGTCTTTTAACCTTGAAAGGCCGTCATAACGATCTGTAGGCCTCTGTAGGCTTATTGCCTAGAATGGTAATTGATCAATTACCCTTTGGCTGCTGCTGTTGTTACACATTTGGACGGGCAGATTCATTCTGCTAAGATGCTAAACTAGAAATCCTGCTACGTTCGGGCTAATGCGAAGTAATGGGAGAAAATTTATTTGGCGCTCGCAAATGAATGGCGACTGGGAAAGGCTTTGTGCGTTTCGGCCTACCAGCGTATATTATGCCGAATAAAAACTTACTGGCCAAAGTTAGCATTATCCAACAACTGAAACCAAGAAGAGAAAGGGAGAGAGAAAGTGAGAGAGAGAGAGAGAGAGAGAGAGAGAGAGAGAGAGAGAGAGAGAGAGAGAGAGAGAGAGCGAGACAGAAAGAGAAAGAGAGACCGTCATAGATAAATGTAGAACAAAACAGACATCACCAACGTCGTAGTCGCAGTTGTTGTAATTGTGGTGATCATCTTTAATTTATAACGCTAGCCGTTTAGCGGCGATGGGTGAATGACCTCCATTCCTTGTGGTACTTTGTGTTTATGGGTGAATAACCTTCATTCTTGTGGTACTTTGTTTATGGGTGAATGACCTCCATTCCTTGTGGTACTTTGTGTTTATGGGTGAATGCCCTCCATTCCTTGTGGTACTTTGTGTTTATGGGTGAATGACCTCCATTTCTTGTGGTACTTTGTGTTTATGGGTGAATGACCTCCATTCCTTGTGGTACTTATGTTTATACATAAAGCATAGGCCTACATTACTCTTTTTAGACAACTGTTTTGAGTCATCTTAAGCCCACATCGGAGCGCATATTTTGTCTTTTATATTAAGCACGATGCAAAAGTAAATGTACGTTTTTCTATAGCGAATGTATGGCCTCGACCCTGCTCATTTTTCAGTCAATAAATCCTTCACCACCGCTACCCGTCTGAATGGACGCCACGCCATTTAAGGCCCCATGTACGGACCATGCTAGCCCAAGATTCAAATCTCTGAACTAAGCCACGATCGGGACGGGAACTGGCATCCTGGCGCTCAGAGGCACCTTGACGTAGGCGTGTAGCTAACTGGGCCAGGTGCTGTTTATAGATAATGGCGCAATGGAAGTCTTTGCATGTGGATTTGAGGTACAGCACTTGTGAGGTACTTAAAATGCGCCGGCTTAAGTGTCTAGATAAATATACACATACATGGATTGGTTGAAAACCAAAGGAAACGATGCCTAGTTTAGAGTACACTGTGGGGGCGGAAGAAGGAGAAGGAGAAGCTCAGAAGCGACTCAGACTTCTGGAACTCCGAAGGAGCGGCTTATTCTGTCAATGGATCCTCGTTCTCCTCTTCCGTCTCCTCCTCAGCCTCCTTCTCCGGCTATAATATAAACTCGATGGAGATCGCGAGATTTCTTGCATAGTTTTCCGCCGATCACATCATCGTCTGCTAGACCACATTCCAGAGCCTCTATAGAACCTCAATTATATGCAACTATACGCACACCTCTCAAAACAATCTAACGACATATATATACATTAAACTTGTATGCATGCATATTTGTATGCATACAAACAGGTATATGTATGTATGCATATTATATACACAATCGTAAATACCGATTGGTCTGTTTGATGTGTATAGATTACGCAGATATTTAATCTATAGCCTACTTTAGCCAATACTCGTCTATATATACATAAGCGAATGATCATAAAATTTTATGATATGTAAGCATATCCGTCCCTAATATATACAATGTTTGGTAACTTTATGTATGTGCATGTATACTGCATCAGAATTTCTGCCTGTTTGTGTGTGGCTGTTAAAATATGTGCAGGTGTATGCATTGATGTATGCATGCGTATGTATATGTATTTGTGCAAATGTGTACATCTGTGTAGGTAGATATAATTGTGTGGGATGTAAGTTTGTGTATGTGTGTTTATCCTAGAGACCTGCGGTTAAATATAGAACACCCCGTTTCGGATAGCTGACCTTTCACATATTTATTTATCCATTTCCAGTCCTATCATTTTTATCGGCGCCATAGTTTACATTGTGAGTGGCTCATTGTAGTCTCAGGCCATAGGGACTCTCAAAGCGTTCATCGCAGGCGTCAGAATGCAACGATTGCCTCTATCCCACCACGATAACTCTCCGACTCAATTGTTTAGAGGCGCGTGGTATTCAAAACCGCGGTTAACGTCCGCCCCACAGGCCGCAGGCCAGACAAACGTTTTATCCGAATCGGTTCAATCATCGCGCTGCGCCTAGCTTTTCCGCTCGTGGGCCGAACGGACGATATTGTCTGGAATGGCCTGAGTGACGTGAGCGAGCGTGAGAGGGCGAGCAAGTGCCCTCCCTGACGTAAGACGCTATAAATACGGCCGCGCGCTAAGCAGCTGACAGATCAAACGACACAGCGAAGAACTCGAGACGATACTTTGCAGAGAAAGCAGACGACGACAGTGAAGTTGCGCAAGATCACATCGACGATCATATCTTCAACAGTCTAAAGAGTTTCCGAGTCGAGATTACGACCGCACAGCAAAGCAGTAGACGAGCGTTTGCAAGTTCTTGGTGACTGCCAGAGAGGAGGAGGACAAGAACCCGAACGAACACCAGTGATTACAAGAGAGCATCGACAGAAGAGAAATGGCCGGTGAAACAATCAACGCTCAGACCCTTGCCACCGTTGAGGCTACAAACGGTTACTTCTACCCTGTGACCATTCCTGATCACGGTAAGAACGATTCTTATCCTCCTGCTTATCCTCCCTAGCCGCCTTTCTGTCTCATCTGCCATCGATTGGGGCCTATAGTGTGGAACGCGGTGGTGTAGTGGTATGGTATGGTCTGTGCCTCGTGACCGGAGTGTCGCGGGTTCGAATCTGCCTCAAGCCACTGCAGCATTATTATAACGGCACAACAGAAGTTCTAAGATTGGGCAAGAATATGAACCAGTGCTTATTTAAATGCTACTGTAAAAGTACATAAAAGTCTAGGGAACAGAGGAACAAAGAGACAGATCTATAATGAGTGGTTGATTGCAGTTTTTGGGCAAAAGCAAACTGTTTGAAGAGATGTATCTTAAGTGGGAAAAAGTTGAACGGAAGTTTCGTCCTTCTTCTTCTGTCGGTCCTCTGGACCTAAGCAGACCAACAGTATTCTAAACATACAAATGTCAGTAGGCTAACTATGAATCTAGACGTGCTCTGGAATTTTTATAGCTGCTGCTTCGTGAATACGGGCGTAGAAGCAAAAATTGGGCGTCAATGCAGTTAACAACACGAAAGAATAGCCCCATATTTATACACACAATGACGCACACACCATGCCGCAAAAAATGCTACGCGAACTGGTGTTCTTAAGCCTACAATACCAATTATGCCTCGACATGTAAACAGACAATTCTGCACCGAACTCCTTCAATAAAAGTAGCAGCCTAGGGCTGTACCATTAGCAGGCCTAAAAGCCTAACGCTATATCCGTGCCATTCAGTTGGTCTGAATTTTTCTCTTTATTAAATTGGTCGTCCTTCTGCCTGCCTGACTTCTCATTTCTGTTCAGCTCCAAATTAAAATCTGTTAGGCAGGTTCATTGTCTCGGATGTACAGCCTTCTGCATTAAACTCACAGGAGGGCCTATGATATGTGTTTTAAATCATCGTTACAAATGCCAGACATGGAGATAAGGTCTACTCTTACATGGGTCTTTCAAGCGTTGTCTAAGTATTAGCTGAAACAATTAGCAGACTTTGTAGGCCTGTTATAACCGTTCCTTTTTAAAGCATTCAGGTTCAATTCAGTAGAGTTGAAAAGACATTAGAGTCTAAACTTGGATCTGTGGTTTTCTTTTTCGACAGACGTTCCCTTCCCTCTGGTCGACCTTATCTACAAGGCCCGAGATGACGCCATCAGCCGCAACGAGGACTAGACAGCCGGGCGACGACGTCTGTGAAGACGCAACAGGGTCCAGCAGAAACACTTTTCCACCATAAACAGCCACGCAAAACAACATTCGCAAGAACAACGTCTGACATCTAGATTTCATCCATCGTCTAAGCTCTATTTTTTCACTCAAAACGGATTCTCAACGTCCCATCCAACCACCTTCGCTACTAGTACCTGACCCAGTTCCAGTCACGTGACCCCAGACTATGAATCACCAGGAGTCGCCTAACAGCTAGTCTTCGCAGGAGCGGCCAACATACGTCATCCGAACTGATCTCTTCTAGGTTAATTTTTCCAGTCAATGTCCATGACAAGAGACCAATTTGTAACCTATTCTTGGCAACGAGATTGTTAGTTTATTAGAGATAATTTATCAAACCGTCTTCATGTTATTTATGCTTGATATGTGAATTTATTATATTTATTGACAAGTTTCTCGATCGTGTACTAACTTATGCAGTAATAATGTTCGTTCGTTTCCGTTCATCTGCCGTACCGTGTTCTTTTTATATTTTGATTTCTTATTTATTACAACAAGACCTTGATGTAAGGCGACTATATAATCGTGTATTTTTAAGACCGGTTATTTAATAATCACGATTGTGTGAACTGTAATAATTATGTAACTAACCAGTTATCGCATGCAAATACATTTCCTCGCGGACTCAGGCTTTGAGCTGAGGTTAAGTTTTCTCATTGGACTTGGGTCAGTTACATTCCAATGGTTTTATGTTGCGCCATCATCGTCATTCAGTTTAATCACTTATCACTCCTGCTTCACGGTTATTTTATTCACACTTTTATGATAATGCAGTGTAGTATTATGCAGTGACGATTTAAATATTATCATTCGCCACCATATCTTTGATACGTAAAACTTACAACATATGACGTTCACTTGCAATCAGTGTATGTGATGTGGATATGTATTTAACTTGAATTGCTTGTTAAGAAGTTATGTAAGAAATATCACAAATATTCTTTTTATTCAGTACACTGTATCAAATAAATTGTTTATAATGTAAGTCCACACTCACGAAACTCAGTTTGTGACTGACAAGCCAGCCTGTGCCGTTTGCGGTTTGTCAACGGATGGGTTTTCAGCCTGATGGCTCGGATTTTGCGCTGGAGCCTGCAGATGATAGCTGAATTCTTACTCAGCGGATCTGCTCAACCGTTGACCATCCAGAATCGTCCTTTGATATAACTCGATATGCCTATACGTATAATGATCTGTGATAAATGGTTGGAATGTGCGAACTTGTAAAATGTTCAAATACAGTTTACGTGTTTGAATCTGATGCACGTGTAATCGTCAAGTTGTAAATGCAAAACGTACGATGCGCTTAAAACGAGTTAAATATTTGTATGCATGTTTAGGTAATTGAAAGCCACGACATTTTCATGAGAGGCTGCCTTACAGTTCAATGCAATCTGTTTGCGAACAGTTATAATGTATAGCAGTTGTTAAATGTCTGGACACAAATCGTTAAATGTATGTATACGTCATGTGAAATTTTGCCATGAGATTTTGAATAAACGATGACAATAATACTGATGGATCTTCTGAATATGATAATTCGTTCGATGACTTCAAATAAGCTAACATAGTCTAAGCTCTCCTTTGTCCTCAACCGAACTGTTAATAGTTAACCCAATAGTTAACCCCTACATCATTTTACTGTCCAAGACACGACCGTTTGCTCCTTCTGATTTCACTAACTAAATTGGTGCTGTTATGGAACTGATAAAAAGTCTCAACTAATTCTATCTCGGTCATACAATACCACATATAAAGCAATACACACTAAGCAACATAATAAATTAAATTAAATAACATTGCATCAATTAATACATTATTTACATCAAAGTTTAATTCAACTTAATTCTCATTAATCTTAGTTATTTCACTCAAATTATGAAAATCATTAATTTTTGGCAACGGGAGAGACGACATGAGCTTGTTTCCAAATAAAGCTCAGCTATTTTATGCTCTTCAAAGTTTGTCTGTAAAGATCAGACACTAAAGTTAAATTTGAATGCTCAGTGAAATCATACTGTACATCTAAAAGTGACATACAGCAAGTTACTTATTGTGACTGAGTCTAATAGTAAGTGAACAAAATGCTCCTAACATTCCCAGCAGGCCGATGTAATGGCCTAATGTACTTGCATACGAGACAATAAGTGTAAAAAGCATTCCGGCCACATTAGTGGCTTGTTTTGGGAGACATATTCTGGCGAATGTAAACAAACAGTTACGAGCTTTAAATATCCTGAAAGATCTACTATAAGACCTAATCTAGGGGCCTATATTATAATTATTTTTATCATAAATGGGGATTTTATGTCGAGTATCAAAATATATGCCCTGAATCTTTCGCTCTATTTACCCGGTTTATATGACTTAAGGGTTGACAGATCTTTTGGTTGAAGCATGAAGCTGCACATTTGAACGCAGGGTTAAAAGCAAACCGAACTTTAGTCCGGAGAGACCTAGACAGCCTCAGTGTGTCTAGCTTCTGTCTTCAGACTGAGCACACTCGTTCGTTCCGCCGTCTGTATTATTCACATTCCTTCAGTCAGCTGTCCACATTCCTTCTGCCCAATGGAAGAAGCGACTATACAGCGATGTCGACTTGCGTAATAATACATTAGCGCTATAGAAGTTCTTAAGCAAAGTCATATGCAGATACATCCAGTCTATAGTAGGCTACACGTGCGGTGAATAACCTGCACTGTTAGCCTATGTGGTGTTGACGGAATGGTAATGTATTTTTAGCTCAAGCAAACGAATCACGTGATGGATGTGTGTCTGTCTGTCTGGACTTGAAATTCTTGTGCACCTTATACCACAAGACATTTAGACGGTGATTAAGCAAAAGAATCTTCGAAACCAACCTCCGAGCTTCACATAGAAACTTCTTATAGCTCACAATATCGCCACAGATTCCTCTTTCAGTCAATGGACACATGGCTTAACAATGTGCATTACATACACTACACTTATTGTTCTTTAGCAACGCTTCATTTTATACCAATTCTAAGGCGGAATTATTTGATAATTCAGCCGCTAAATAAATTAGGTGCTTGAGTCGTGATCCACTTCCAGCGTACGAGTCAACTTTCCAGGGAAATGAGTCAGTCGGAGTTCGTCACTCGCTTTTTTGTGTAATCGCCGTCGCTGACTTCAGTCGTTCATTTGGATGCAGAGTCCAGCGCTTGTCAGTCGCATTGCGATTGGAAAATCAATCACGTATCAGATCAGGCGATTGCCAGCCAATTTAACAGCGATTGGTCACTTCCGAATCAAAGCTCGGTTGTGAATGCAACGGCGCTATAGAAGTCAATGAATCAGTAACATATGTTGCATGAAGTTAATGTATTATAGAAGTTGTAATGTATGTAATGTAATATAGAAGTTAATGAATCAGTATCATGTGTTGCAGAGAGTGAAAACAAAAGAGAGGGAGAGACGGAAAGTAAGGAACACAAAAGGCCAGACAGACACATATAGACAAACAAATACAAGGAGAAATGTCTGACAGACAAAAGAATCAGAGACAATGAAATTAAGACTCGGACACAGAACAACAGATCAGAAATTAGAAACTTAGAAATGCCAAAATGCACTACGAATGCGTTGACAGTCGGTGCATTTGGCAACGCGAATATTAATTGGCAAATTATATAGCGCCTTTTGAGAAGCTCAGAGCGAAATTGGGCCATATACATATACCAACTTAAGAGAGAGAGAGAGAGATATATATATATATATATATATATATATATATATATATATATATATATATATATATATATATATATATATATATATATATATATATATATATATATATATATATATATATATATATATATATATATATATATATATATATATATATATATATATATATATATATATATATATATATATATATATATAATATAATCTAGTACTCCTTAGCTACGTGTTAGTATAGCCTATGTCGACGTGAGCCCTATTCAAATAATTAGACAATTAAAAGCAGTGATTAGAAACTATAGGAAGCACTCTATCTTGGTCATGACAACTGCAGACACAAACTGTCTGAGGTGCATTAAATCGCAGTGGCTGTGGCCTACAGCGAGACGCGTCGACAGTAGAAATAGGCAGAAGAATCCGGATTTTACCGGTGACTTCTGCGTACCAATCGTGATATTCCCCTCATCAAGCATGGTCTGTTATCAGACAGTCTATATCTTCAAGAGTTTGACCTCACTGCTTTTGAAAATGCACAGACTGAAGTCCAGACACTTTTGTAGCTTTCTTATCCGCATTCGTGAATAGCACGGCACTGTGACGGCAGCATGCATAGTTGTCTGATTACCTTCTGCCGATTGCTAAGCCATTCCATAGTTATTTCAGACATTTTCGCCTAAGTCAACAGCCGAGAATGAAAGGCACGCCAAGGGGACATATTCAACAGTCCCGCCGCTCCGCCTCCACACACTTAGGCCTATACACGAGACACACCTTCGCCTCTTTTCGACAGGAATCCTAAAGGAGTGTTTGTACAATCGCTTAGCAGTCTATTTATAAAGACGCAAACAAAACACTTGTGTTAGAGCATTAAAAGCAGGCGTTCAATTGATTCGTCGACAAACATGGCCAAGTGCTAACGATTCACCCTTACCCCTCTCTTCCGCCGCCGCCGTTACTCCTGACTACCACCCCTTGCCTCGGGAGAGGATGAGCATTGCTGACCCAGACAAGGCGGCCGTTCGACAGACGTGCATTCTTCGCATTTCAAACATTTTCAAGACGGCTTTGAAGAATTCCTCGAGTTCGTTGTCTTGCTTCCCTCTTGTATGGCTGCGCGAGAGTTGAAGTATGCCCAGATAATAGCATGCTACTCCGACCTGCCTAATCAAACCAAGGCCTAACAAAATAATAAACACCTCGAGATATAGACCCGCCGGCCTTAATTGACAACCTGCAACTATTTGCACATTTTCTCCGATGTTATCATTGATAAATATCAGCCAAGGTAACAATCGTGGAGTGGGGTTTTAAGCTATTGTTTCTAGGCCTTCTGTACTTCGCAGACATACAGTAACTGTGATGATATCCATCTAAATATTTTGTTTGCCAATCATAAATTTCATGTTCATTGTAGTAGGCTGAAAGTTTAATGAATATATGACACAGCAATGATCTCTAGAAGTTTCTACTTGTCATTAACACACACGAAATGAGCAAACATTTTACTTTGTAGATTTAAACACTGGCCCACATCTTTTCTTGCACAGGAATTAGATTCTAATTCGTATTTAAACCAATTTCCATTGACATTACTAATCTCAATTTTATATCTAGCATATCAATTTGTGCGACACAGTACTCTATCGGTAACGCGGTTGGTCAATGATCATGCGGTTGTGGGTTCAACTCCGTGTAACGACCCTGGGCAAATTGTTGCGCACACCGTGCCTCTGTCACCAAGCAGTATAATTTGGTACCGGCGTAAAGCTGGGAAGTCAAAGGCAAGTCCTGCGATGCACTGGCCCCATGTCCAGGATCTCGGGATTCGTCCACTGCCGGGTCAAGGGCCAAGAAAAGGAGATGAGCGCCTCCCATACGTCTCACTTGTGAGATATGGGATATTTTATTTACTTACATATCAAATACGTATTAGAGATATGAATGTCTTCACCTGGATTTTGATATAGCCCTTGCTAAAGTTATCTAAATTGAAAAGAAGTTTAACTTCTTACAAAGTTTAGCAATGCTTTTAATGCATTCAGTCAATTATGCAGTCAATTTGTATAGCGGCTGTTGAAGACATTTACCTAGAAGTGCTTCGGGACTAGACTTGGCGACATAGAACAGTTTTAAAGCATAAAAGGCTCATCTATAGCGGCCGTATCCAGGAGAAGAAGCAGCATATCAAGAAGACGCAGGTAATTAATAATCCAATGTTTAAGAACACCTTATGGCTACCAGAACCGTTGACTTTCAATTTACTTTACTTCACTGTTTCTTTTACGCTACTGTTGCGCTGTCTTGCAACAAGCACCAGTAACTACTGCTATAATCATACTCGTAGGCATTTGCGGATTTAGCTATAGGCGTGGGATGGGGCGGTTTGCCCCCGCGGCCCTTTTGGTTATATGCTGGTGCCCATCAGAGCAGACCCGTGCATGGTGGACTGCAGAATGTGGCGCCCCTCTGGAAATGCTTGTTCCCCATTCAAGCAATACTGGAGCCGCCACAGTTCGTAGGTGTACATTTATAAAGCGCCGCTTTGAGATAACTCCTCAGAGCTTCTGCCGACCTGACAATTCAAGGTCATGATCGAAGGAAATGGTCTTCAACCGTTGGCGGACTAGAGGGTCAGAGACAGAAGAAGAAGCTCATGTGCGATTAGCTATTGGTTAATAAAGAATATACCTACTTACTTACTTACTTACTTACTTTATATGTCGCAGTTGGTATTGCAACCTGTTACAGGATTAGGACAGAGACCGACCACCACAAAGCTACCCAGCTGCAATGTGCGTGAACGGGACTGAAGGACACGGATCACCCAGCGCTGAGATTTTGCTGAGACTTGCTATGCGAATCTTAATGACAGCTTCGCCTTTGCACAAAGCCTTGGTAACATTTACAACTGGACGTACAGACCATCGTGCAAGTTTTCCCATAGACTGCGTTAACCAAGTGTATCGTTCATTTCAACCCCAAACTGCCTTTCGAGTTTGTCTCGACGAACGCCTGCGAGTAATGCTCCTTTCCTCGACTCAGCTTATTTTAGGACAGGGAATATACAAGGAATTTACGATTAGCTTAGGCCCACTATTTCATTTAGAAATTCATCGTTCATGCCTCATCATGATCATATCATTTGAAGCGACCATCGATCGATGCCTTGGGCATCCGATAACGGCGCTATAGAAGTCATTAGATTAGATCATGTCATTGGTCGATGTGACAAGATGGCCGATTGGTTGAGCGCTCGCCTGGTAACGCGGATTGTGTGGGTTCAATTCTGCATACAAATATAGATACAAAAGTAATATAACCTGTTGTGGAGGCCCTACATATTACCACAGGTTCGCCAGGAAAAGTCGAGGCTCTAACTAGAATTTTTGGACACTGCGTGTCTCCACCTGATACAGTAAGCAAATTAATTAATGAACTGAAGCTAATTAAAAATGCTCTTGTATTGAGCGGGCACGGCTGTATGTTTGAAGTGTTTTGAGAAGGGGTTGGAGTGAGGGGTCATAAAAGTATCGAAGCTCCTGCGTATGTAGCCCCGTTGCCATGGATGATGGCAATTGGCGTCTTTTAATGCTGTCCATAGACACAGAAAAACTTTCCATCAAAACAATAAAAGGGGAGGAAGTTCCAGGAATACATTTCACCTTATCTTAGCCACTTAGCATAACATAGGCATCAAGTGCTTGCGTGTGTGCCAGTGAGTTTTTTAAATGTGGGCTGCTCAATTGTTTCAACGAGGCACTCAGGCTAAGCGATGGTAAACAATCACCATAACAATGAAACAATGATTAGAACAGCAAAGTATCCGGTTTCAACCGACACTTGCTCCCTCTGTCGTCGCTTGGTTCAGTCGCTCAGTCTATAGGACCTACTTAAAATTTAGGCCTAAAATAGGGCCTACTTAAAAGATGTACAGATTAGATTTTAACTAATGTGTCATATGTTCGCAAGTCATGTAATGTATGACAGAAGTCATATTTCGATTAGAATTATGAGGTTTGATTGCGATTTCACTTGAAGAGACCATCGACTGATGACTTGGGCATTATGATAACGGCGCTATATAAGTATTTAGATTAGAGTAGTAAGGCACTTGTAGTCTGGGAAATATTCTTGTACTTTTTCTCTGACGCAAGGTAGGAAATATCAAGTCCTTGCCGGAGCGATGAGTCAACCCGAAAACACTTCCGTTTTCGGGCATTCGGTGAATTTACGAGTTCTGCAGAAGGAGGTTTTGAAGAAATTCTGTCTCATCGGTCAACATTCCAGAAAATTCTGTCCCGAGACCTCATTCCTGCGTCAGAGTGTGAAGGTCGCTCTTTTGTTTAGTGGTGGTTTGTCATCGCAGCTGTACGCTAACATTTATGTAGCGCAACTTCTAGAAGGCACATACTCAGTGGGAGAGTAGGAGTGACTGATATCGATGCAGCCACAGTAGGCCTACGACACGTTGTGTGAAATCTACAGCAGATATGAGGGCTGGAATCCATTGGCAACCAGTAACTACATCTAGGACCGGTCCGTTAAATCCTGATTTTACGATCGCTTCCAGCCTTTCCTCCCTAACTAATCTAATCTAAAGACTTCTATAGTGCCGTTATCAGAAAGCATCAGTCGATGGTCGCTTCAAGTCAAGATCGCTGTCAAAAAATCATAAACCGTTGGAAAAGGCGGGTCGAATTCCAACAGGTCAGAGAAAACAGAAGCCAGGCTACGGCGGGTAAGCAAGTTGGAAAAGACGTGTCTTAAGCACAGACCTGAATGACGTCAGAGATTTGGAAGAGCGAAATGAACTGAATTGTAATATCCTCCCTTCCCTCCCACTCCCCTTCTCCATCTTCGTCGCGGAGCCACCTGGGCCAAATAAGAACCCGAAAAGAAGAAATTATTCAGCATGATTGACCGCTTTCGAAACAAAAGGAAAAGAACAACCGATGACCCGATGGCATGTGTCGCTAGCACCTAACAGTATACCGTGAAGTGTAAATACTTGTAATTTCATCACTAGTTTTCAGTGTCTCGCTCGGTTTACAACGACGTTTTAAAAATCATGATAACTCGACGACACTCATCGATGAACGTTGAGCAGTAAACTGCTTTGATGAAGGCCCTACTTCAAGGGTTTAGCACTTGTGGTTTCGCCATTAGTATTTCAGTGTCACTCGATTCACAAAGATAAGTTTTACAAATCATGTCAAATTCGTCGGCCCCTTAAATCGTCTGCCCTGTCCGCCTGAAAACTTATAACAAGCCTAAGGAAGGTCCTTACTACATGTTGTCCTCTTGTTGTATCGTTGTTGTTCTTGTAATGTACGCGTGCAGAAGTAACTTTAGGTCTAAATCCAGTGGTTACATTCAATATATTATAGTGGAAGTCAGTAATTAGCTCATATTATAAAGATAATTTTTAATTTCAAGTCCGATGCGACATTCGAAAGTCTCTAAACGATGCCTGCTAATGGACCTACGATTCCTCGCTCAATCAATGGACACATGGCATGTTAACAAATGACTTACTTATTTTACTTAAATTAAATAATTAATTTATTAAAACCGTTAAGCTAAGACAAGACAGACATAACACCGCAATTATAAAGTGTCAGACTCATAGTGACCAACGACACATTACATGTAGTGACGAAACTAATGGTCTATGTACTTTTGCAAGATGTAATCGTAATCCCGAGGTTTCTAGAGCGCCCAACGAAAGCCACATCACGGGGACCAGCCTATCCAGTCAAAAAAAAATCAACAGGCAAAAAGGGTTCGGTTCCAGGTCAAGATCCAAAAGTCAGGCATAGAGACAACGTATAGGTAACCCGTTTACAGCCTCATTTATAATAGAGAATCGGAGGGTCATGTCATGGAGGTCGAACTCCCTTTCTACAATAACGCTGAGAAAAGATCACATTCGCCAATCAGGAAACGCCAGTTCGAACATATGTGTCTTGAGCCTCCACTTGAACATTCCATTGACCGTCGTCTCTTGTCTCTTGCTTGTAAGTGGAGTTTCAGGCAGTCAGTCCTGCGGAGGAGTATAGGTCTAAACATCTGATAATTCAGTCAATACGATATATAGGCGACCTGAATTTCGGAATCGTATGCACTTATATTTTGCTCCATGGACAGCATTTCAATACAGACTTGCATGCGCAGCATATAAGGGGCCTAGGCCTAACTGACAGGCCTACCGAGGTCCTCGTAACGAAAGCTTCAGATCGCCCTCAAATTCCCCTTTCGAATCGTGGCCAACTTGCTAAAATTCTTGTACGTTTCCGACTATCTGCGAGCAATACTGAGCTTCAATTTCAAGATGCTCTTCCTTGGGTCAGTATAATCCCAGAATTTATCAAAAAGTTCTGCATTCGGGTAGGCCTACGACTCGAACGGTGCCAGGGTAGTACAGTGCTGCCACCTAGCGAATGAAATTTGGATGCCATACGCGCCTCAGATTCAGGCGGGTGTTCTAAATGCTTTAATAAATAAATAACTCCCAATATTAGTTGCCATTCTTTAGTCGCTGAGCAAGACGATGGACATTTTGATAACAATGACACGTGCAAAGTTTAAATATTTATGCCCAAATTCATAAACATTGAAAGAATAAATTGTCAAGTATATATAAAATTTCAAGTTTTAGCCCCGCAATAGAATATATGTATGTATGCATGTATGTATGCATGTATGTATGCATGTATGTATGTATTAATGCACAAAAAATAGTGCAACTAGGCCTAATATTTGTCCAGCTTGCAAGTTGTGCTATATACGTGAAACTGCTGTATGTTGTTGGCACGTGTCGTGTAGTTGTTGTAATGTTTATCCACATAGTTGTAACTCGATCGAATGCACATATTTTCACGAGATCCCTTTAAGCTTTGCCCTGGGTATTACATTACTCAAAGCACTATCAAACGCCTACAGACGTCTAATCTTAGAGGCAGTCGCAGGGATCCGGGAGCCATGATGCCAAAGGCGTCGATGCTCGCACAAGTTTTGGCTCTGTGACCTCGAGGCAGGAGTATGCTCACACAACTGTTTTGGGCAACGGAGATATCTACCTATGTCACTGAACAAACATTAATACTATACAAAATAATACAGTGATATATACTCTGATATTACGTCACAAATTTTGCAAGTGACGAAATACCCTTTTCTAGTGGTTGTAGAAAATGACAACAATTAC
The DNA here is from genome assembly GCA_964023275.1 of Norana najaformis. NCBI lineage: Eukaryota > Metazoa > Annelida > Clitellata > Crassiclitellata > Hormogastridae > Norana > Norana najaformis. The sequence goes on along the minus strand of OZ029916.1, from coordinate 8,088,522 downwards.
AAAAATATTCTTATAGATTATATCGGATATAATATATAGGCCCTAATTTTATCCAACTTAGGTCGGTCTTGGCTGAGATTGACTCACACAACTTTTAAACACTTCCCGGGCCACAGGGCAGTCGCCTCTTAGGCTACTATTTTTCCATGTTTTGTTGTCTCTGTGGTAGGTGCAAATTGGTCGCCAGGGTCGCAGTTCTTAAATGACGTTCTTTCATCTCTACGTTCTTGTGTTTGCTTTTCTTACATGATGCTTTCATCCTCATGGTTATTTGTAGTATCGTTGTAACGTATAGGCCTGGTTGAAGCTTCCTGGCCGTTACATTTATAAATAAAGATTGCCAGTTGCAGAGAATAGTCAGTGTCTGTGAATGGGATCTACACGAGATTAGCTCTTTCAGTTTAACTGAAATGATCTAATAATAGTTCAAGTAGGCCTACACTTCAAACAGATGACAAGAGTAATAGGCCTACCTCTTTGTAAAATATGTCCTAAATATATCTTAGATAATAACCTTACTTACCAGAATTATTATTTAACTATCTAATTACTACAAGTTAATTAAATTGATTAAATTATTGCCATCAAATTGATTAAATTATTGCCTTCAAATTTCCAAACCGCGAAAGGCTAATCAGAAGTAATAATATGTCATTTATAATAGTAAGAGCATAGATGTTACAATCACTATGAGGCTATTAAGAGCCTAGGAAAGTAAGTTAATCCCGCCTGTGAAGGTGTCAGAATTAAATAATATCGAATTTTATAACTGATCTGGTTTTAATTTGGGGGCTACTTGGTAGCCAGACACTCAGTCTGGAGGACACTGGCGCCCTGGCTTTCTTTGTAGAGCAGCGACTGCTGCAAGAGCTTTCAATATGTGTGATACCACATTTTCATCCATCATCAATATCAGTTACCGTCGCGTACCTTCGTATATTAGGCATAGTCATCTCAATCAATAGTCCGAATCGGAGTGCAGAGCGATGCGCCGGCCAGTGAAGCGATCTGAGCGTCGTTAAGAAATGGTTGGCTGCCAACCAAAGTAAACGAATTATAGGTTTCTTCGGGAGAAGTATTCCTTCAAACGACAAAACGAGCATTGCTATTAGAAGAATGTGATTGCCCGCCATTTTAAAGACGGCAGGCGATTCTGAAGCGACATTTACAGATTTTGAGTCGGCCTAGTAACGCGCTGAGTCCATCGTTCTCTGTCGAGGAATACTTGCGCCAAATGACCAAGAAATGTCCAAAAAACTGTCTGAAATCTGAGCGACAGTGAGCACAACCCTACCCACATTTTCGAAAACCAGACACTCTACAACCCAATGCCGCCTGGATCGGACAACTAGTGATTATGGCTGATTTGAAAACGCTTCTCTTAACATCCACGCCCAAACATATTTTTATTCCTGCATTTATTAGGCGCCACTATCTAATGACAGCACCAATCGGTGGCCCGAGCAATTGTGAGTGAAGGACTTGCTCAAGATCCCTACACAGTAACCGTCTCGGAGGAGGTTCGAACCTATATACTCTCCGCGTTACAAGCCGAGCGCTCTATTCATTATGCTACCGTGCCCCACAAATGCCCCATATGCACTCGACCCTATTCCGACATTCTCCACGAATTCGATGACCAGCTGTGCTCTTTTCTTGCACAGCTCTGCAATGCATCGCCATCACTGAATATATTAACGACTATGGACCGATATCAAACGTCACTGATCTTCGACAGAGACGAGGTTCAACAGGTCAGCGCTACTTGTAGAAGCGTGCCATCTCATGCCAAATTTTAAAGCCGGCTTCAGAAAGGGTCACTCAACAGAGATGGTACAACAGAGGCTGATTTCTGACATATGGGATGCCATTGATTCTGGACGTGTCACGCTGTGTTCCCTCTTTCGAATGAGAGCGTGGAGTTCGATGCCATGAGCCACGACATCCTAATAACACGCTTCAACATCTCTTATCGAATCGGTGATTTACCTATGGACCCGATCCACTCCCTTCATGACAAGCGGACTATGATGGTGGCCATGGGCTCTGACCATGCACTCTGCATGGGCGCCTGTCCCGTTCGAAGTTCCTGCAGGGCTCGGTCCTTGGGTTCCTTCTTAATATGCTCTACACGGCATATCCAGCTCATCACTGCCCTCCAAGCGGCTGTGTCAACAGCGTGCTGATGATGTTCATCTGTATTCATTCTGCGGATCCTCTGACGCACATGCGGGCAATCGTTTCGAAAATACAGGCATGGATGTCGTTAAATCTACTCCAGCTGAACGAGGCCAAAACGCATTAGCCTGGGCACACATAGGGCACGATCAACAAGATCGACGAAGAAGCATGGCCCGTACACAGTGGACCTTAAATATCGTGGTGCACATTCAAACAGGCAGCGGTGGTGAAAGATCTCACTCAATAAATTCATTTAAAATGAGCAGGGTCAAAGCCGTACGGTCGCTACATAAAGATTTGTGCATTTATATTTTAGTGTCAGAATTTCCTGGCTGGAATGACCTGATTGACAAGTCTGTGCCTTTGGACTGTGAATTATCAGTGGCCGTAGTTCATTCGTTCGTATTGATGCGAACTGACTACTGTAACTCCAATCTAGGAAGATTGCCAAAGTTCAATATACGTCAGCTCCAATCGATCCTTAACTGTGCCACCCAAATAGTGGCCAACCAATCAAAACACTCCCACATATCCGAATATATGCAAGAAACGCTGCTCTGGCTTCCTCTGGAGGAACGTATTGGTTTCAAGATCCTTCAACCGCGATGACCTGTGATGGTCGGCACTGGCCCAACATACATAAAAGAACTTTGTGTTCCAGTTTCGAGTCAGCCTGGTCGCCGATCACTACGTTTTTCTGGCTGTGGATATTAACAGGTTCCTCGCTTCTGCACATCATTTCGAGCTCATCGGGCTTACGCGTGCATTTGAATCTTCCTTTAATTATACGTACTGTTTCAAGCAATTCATTCAGCCCAAAACATTATCTGTTTCCCTTAAGTCGCACTCGTTTAGATCAATTTCCTGTGTAAGCAGCTTTCTTGTGAAGTGCTTGAAGGGCGCTATATAAATGCTTTGCTACATTATATTGCACTGAAATTTGCATCTAAAGACTAATAACAATTGCCGCCTGTAATTTTGGAATGTAAGTAAATGTCGCAGTGCTAAGTTAACAGCTTGAAAGTGACAGCGCATAAGTTAAGATGCATGCGTGGCGTAACAGCTCATCGCTTAGTGGTTTTGTATGACTTGGCTTGAGCTTACGCGGTTACTGCAGTACTTTTTTGTGCATTAATGAAATTTATTTTCAGTATTTATTCGAATTGGACATACAAAATCGTTATTTTGCAGTGTTTTATCAGAATGTGCACGTGTTCAGTGACTCTGTGTACGAGTCTGCGTTTCGCAATTAATCTGCGCCCTGTAGAGAACCTTGTGAAACGCCAAAGTAAACTAGCAAAAAGTGATTTTTGTGTGCTTTCGAGCTAGGTGTAGAATTGGAAGAAATGGGACTATGGTGAGTGAATAAACATACTGAGACAGAAAAAGCTTGCCGATATATAATCAAGGACGGTTAGATAAGATAGAAGAAATGGATTTCAAAAACAAGGTGAAATAAAATAGACATTAGCTCCAACAACGACATGAGGCGATGGTTGGGTAGACTGAGGACACATGTGTAAAAGTGAACAGAACAGAGGGACTGTAATGAATAAAATCGCATGTTAGCGTCATGTTAGTTTTAAACCTGTAAGCGGGCGAAAATTTTGAACCGAAACAGGTAGTGAGTATGAAGACAGAACTTACAATCTAACGGAAACAAATCAAGAACCTTCAGCTTATGGGGTAACTCATAAAGTCAATGCAATTAAAGGGTGCCAGATTGTTTCGGGATTTATCACACGAAGGCACAATATCGCCCAACAGAGTAAACAATGCTAAAGCAAAAGCAATAAGCCTAAGTAGCTGTGCTGAAAATATTGCAAATGCTTTGTAAATGATGTGCATTTATCTATGTATACTTACTGCAAATAATACCGGCAGATGTCTCACAAAGAGCTGCAATTTGTGCATACCAGCTGGTGTCTGGCAAGCAAAAGTGGCAAATGTTTGCGTGCATACCAAGATGTTGAAAGTAAATATATAATACTTACAATCAAAAATAATTTTAGTGTAAATAATAAAGAATTAAATTTCTTTCCAGACCTTATAGGCTAAGAAACATTTTTAAGGACTGCATAGGGTTAAACCTGTTGACTTTGACGTCATAGGTTTCGTCGTAAATTGTTGAGTTTGACGTCATAGGTTTTGTCATAAATTGTTGAATTTAGTTTTTCGAACCTTGGGGAGTAATTTAATTTCCGTTTCTTAATTTCACCCATAGTTCTATACTGTCTGATTAGGTTCTACTCACAAGACACAAGTAAGAATGTAGCATATATGCATGCACTAGTGATAATTGTGTACTGTCTGATCAGTCACATTTTCATCTTTCGCTGCAGACGATAAGGCTGCATGGCGAAGAGGCCAAGTAAACGATGGGATGTAGAGCCGGACTATGAACAGCCGACAACACGACATAAAGCCCGGCGAGATTCTATAGTCATCCCCCGAGTTCAAGGCGTTCCATTGCCGGATTCTCGTAAAAGGTATGCATTGGCACACACACTTAAATGCACACACACAAGCATAGGAGTAGCCAAACACACACACACACTTAAAGACGTTCCCTCGTTTGAGAGTATTCATGTGAGTCGATGGCAGTCATAGTTTTACCTGATTCGACAGTGCTATGTATGTCTATTTTTACATCTGTAGGCTGCTAAGGTGAAGAGCCACCTGTTTTGTCGTACAGTTTCACCTCCCCAAGCAAGCCCTTTTGAGATGCCTTTCAGGCTGACATTTTCTTAACATTTTATTTCCATTTTATGCAATATGGAGAATATAAAATGTAATGCATATGAAATTCCCAAAAAGGTTAAGGTCATGGTAACAAAGTAACTTGTCAACACGTCTCTATAGAATCTCCTTTGAAGTCGGACGTTGACGGATCTTCCGGCTGAGGCACAAAGACAACGAATGCAATCCAACTCTAGGAGAGAGATACATGCCCCACAGACTCTTGAATAAAAGTAAACACAAGATAATTACTGATGTGAATAAATCCAGAGATATTCTGCTGTTATATTCTCATATTATGCTGACAGCATTGTTAAGTGGCCGAATGAGCACATATGCATGTTCGCCTTTGAGGACAAGGGTGCGATGTGCAGCTAAAAAGAAGAAACTTCCTGCATAGCTGGTTCAGACTGTCAACCACCGAAGATTCGTTTTCGCCATACATTTAGTTCTGTCCATTAAATAGGTCTTTCTCCATTGCTGCCAAACACAAATCGCAAGAAGGCTTATAGTTATATGAAGACTGAACCACCTATTGCCACTTGCCCATACCAGGCGAACTCTTCATTGGGCCTCACCGTTCTTTGATCTCGGCACGGTACGGACCAGGCTGTTTGAACAAGTAGACTAGCAAGGAGCGCGTTCCATAGGTTTCAAAAGGAGCTATATAAATGTCGAGGTGCATATTCACACATACATACATACATACACGTACATACACAAACACATGCATAAGCCCACATACATTCCATGTATTACATATTATACGCAAACATATATACAAACATACATGCACACAAGATATCTTTATTATGCATTCCCTAAACTAATATTACCATCCATGTCTTGTAGGCTATAAAGGCTGTTGATCATTTTCAAATAATCTACACCTATGGTTGGTACAAACCAGTGCTATATAATTTGTAGTGCCGCCGTGTAGCGCAGTGTGCATATATGGTATGATTGAAATTACCTTTGTAGCCGTGTGAAGTCGACTGGTCCATCTGTGTTGCGACCTCGAGGAAACACAGGTAGGTCAATAGGAAAGCGGTTTTTATATGCATTGATTGATTGATTGATTGATTGCTTTTTTGCTTTCTTGTTTGCTTGATTGCTTGTTTGATTGCTTGATGCTTGCTTGCTTGGTTGAATGATTAATTTGTCCATTTATTCGTTCGTTCGTTCGCTCGCATTGCTTGATTGCTTGCTTGCTTGGTTGATTGATTGATTTGTCCATTTATTCGTTCGTTCGTTCGCTCGCATTGCTTGATTGCTTGCTTGCTTGGTTGATTGATTGATTTGTCCATTTATTCGTTCGTTCGTTCGATCGCATTGCTTGATTGCTTGCTTGCTTGGTTGATTGATTGATTTTGTCCATTTATTCGTTCGTTCGTTCGCTCGCATTGCTTGATTGCTTGCTTGCTTGCTTGATTGATTTGTCCATTTATTCGTTCGTTCGTTCGCTCGCATTGCTTGATTGCTTGCTTGCTTGGTTGATTGATTTGTCCTTTTATTCGTTCGTTCGTTCACTCGCATTGCTTGACTGCTTGCTTGCTTGGTTGATTGATTGATTTGTCCATTTATTCGTTCGTTCGTTCACTCGCTCGCTTAGTTTCCTTTCTCTTGTTGCCATTGCATTCTTTTGGGTCTAGTCAACTGAATAATGTTAACCTATGTTATGCTATGTTAGGCTATGCATCTCATGTTTTTTATGCTATGTCATCTCATGGCGTTTCATGCTATGTTGCATTATGTCCTGCAATCTTAGTTTATATTGTGCTATAATAGGTGAAGTGACACAAATGATCGAGGAAAATGATTTAAGAAACCAACCAGAGGAAAACCTGCGAAAAATGGATGCTCCAAAGGATCAGTTCGAGGCAAAGTCTCTAATGGACCAGCCGAGTACTTAAGGAAGTCAGATGTATAGAACGACAGAGGACCAGGTCATGCAAAGGGCTACGAGAAGCAACATCATCAGCATGGTCGAATCGAACTACATCAAGACATGTGACAATGCAGACATTGTAGGAATTTCTGCAAACATGAGCAGTCCAGAGACATTGGATCTGGATGAACCTATGAGAAATGTGGGATTAGCTAAAACAGCGGCTTCAACGCCCATCATGGTTGATAAAACAACCGTCATGGACACACCAGTCATGGTAGACGAGAAAACTCTTCCTGACGAACCAGACACGATCTACGAAGCAAGCACATCGGGCCAAGCTACTGCCTCTCCTGTTCAGCAGCATCAACTTCCAATAAGTCCAAACCCGATGACTTCGTGTTTTGACTTCATTACCAGGCGCCAGTTCCTGCATAACAAAACTTTTAAACCATTGATTGAAGACGAAAACCAAAAGCTTTTCAGCTTGGCAACATGTTGCCTGAAAGAAGAATATAAAGAAAGCAGAAAAGGAAGTGGCGAGGAGTCTGTAGACCCTGAGACTTCATCTTTGTACACGGGGCTGTTACAGGAATTGAGTTCAATCAAGGCAGATATCATTGCTTTGCAAGATGTAAACGACGGTCAATGGCTCAAACTACAAAGACAGATGCAAGGGTGAGTTTAATCCACAGTCTTCTGGCTGTCTTTATATACATAAATTTGCCTGCCTATCTGTCCGTCTGTCTGTCTGTCCAAAAATCTGTCGGTCCAAAAATCTGTCTATATAATTGCCTATATGCCTGTCTGCCTGCCTCCCTATCTGGTTGTTGTAACTAGCGAACACGTGTCATTTGAACTATGTGCTACTAAAAGGTTTGATACTCAGTAGTCTGTCTTCTTACCTGTATTAGGAGAAAACAACTGATGTTTTTAGGCTTTGTTTCATTTCGTTGGCTTCAGTCTAACACGGCAACAGATTATGCAATCAATAGTAGGTCTACGAACTCTCCATTGTACTGCCGTGGAAGAAGGTAAAAGCAGCCAAGCAACAAACTAAGACCTCAGACCAGAAAAATTCAACTGCCTCACTAGAAAAATCAGAAGAAAAATACAAAGGGACAAAAGCAAACGAATGAAACAACAATGTGAACAAACATAAGACGCGTTTAAGGTAAATATAAAATGGCTGGCGTCAGGAACTGATGGTGATAATAATGATTTGCGGTATGTATGCCATATAAATGAGGCATGCATGCTAACCATATATAAATGCTACACATGGTTCCTGTGATTAAAAATTAAAATGGTTGGTGCATCGTTTAGGTGGAACTATGATGCTTACAAAATGAATCGTCGCACAGAATCGAGTAATTGGAACATCTGCGAGACAATATTCTGGAAGGCAGAACGTTTTGCAATGATAAAGAGTGAAGGATTTCACCTGGACGACTTGATATACCTGGTAAGGACGCAAACACTTATAGGATATTATATCCTCACAAAAGACACAACACAGAGGGCGCCATGAAAATGCTGCTTCACATTATGTTATATTATATTGCATTATATTAAATTACATCACATCACATCACATTATGCCTACTTTACTTTACACACAGAAATCCCACACTTCGTAACGCAACACAACCTGTCTCGGTAATAAGGGCCTAAAGGTTCTAAAGGGCCTATATATAGAGTGAACGCGAAGATTTGGTTTGTGCACATGGAATAGCTGAAATGTTAATGCACTCGATAATGAACGATTGAGTCTTGTTATTTGGAAATAGAAAGTTTTGGCTAAGAACAGCCAAGCACATTCGTAAAAACGCCACTACATAACTGCGTTGATTATATTAGGCCTACCTTTCCTTGCCTTGTCTTATCTCAATTTTACGTTTTGTCTTACAATAGGTAAACAGTTTCGCAGAAAAACTTTGGTGAAGAGCACCTAAAAATGTCTTTGTTTCCTTTAAGCCTGAGAACAGCTGTTGACAGTTTTGTATAGAATACAAGCGTACGATTACCGTGAAAGTTCACATTAGGTAACAGAGTGTCTGTGGCCGAGATCTTATTGGCTGAGTTTGTATAGTCAAACAAAGTTTACGAAGCGCTTAATTAACACGGCGATTAGTCCATAATGATCGACGAATAGCGATCAATCCATGATCAATTAGCCAGGATCAAGCATCTAAACATAATGCAGTCAGTTGTCTCATTCATTTCCTAATAAGCTACGGTGAATAACTGATCAATAGGTTATCACTGCTAACATGTTGTCGGACTTTCGTTTCTGCGTTCGGGGTTCGAATCCGGACGCCCAGTGCTGATTTGACAATTGTTTTTTTTTCGAGTTGTATCGCCAAAATCTACCCGAGAGGATAATTTAAGATTTAAGAAGACTTCAACCTCTCTCATTTCCAAATTCCCAGGTACACATATACATGCATACATCCATACATACATAAATATCTGTATACACTTATATATATCCTTACATACACACATACATGCATACACGCATATATACATACATCATGCATACTTACATGCATAGGGTTTTGAGCTGTAGGAATACTGCTGTCTTGTATGAGTCTAAGCCGAGACCACGCTTCTTAAGTCTGCTACAGATAGAGGCATTTATTTATCATGGCTTACCTTATCATACCTTACCTTTTTACTATGCTTTGCCTTACTTTACATTTTCTTACCTTTACTTTACTCATCTCTTACTGTACCTTACCCGCATAACTTAGCCCTGCAATCCTGCATTTTACCTTATCGTTGTGGTTACAGCAAGCGTCACAGTCAGAAGAGCAACCTTGCCATAATGAAATTCGGGATTCCATTTCTAGTGACGAGGTTGTCGCAATTGTGACCTTGAGGTGTAACTTAAGCCACTGCCAACTTAAAGTCGCCTCAGTGACTTGTATTCCAAGCGGCAAATGTCGTCCAGATCTCCAGGCCTCTCAGGTATGACCTTATGCTATGTGTACAGAATCAAGATTGCCTTTGATACAAAAATCAATGCGATTTGAATGCATGATTTCAATTCGGGAAAACAGGAAAAAACATCATTTATGTTCCTGAAATATACATATTATTTTTTCATTCATTTCCCCGAGATATGATCCCTCAGGACTTGAGGAATTGCTGGAGATGAAGAACTACTTCTGAAACAGCAGATGTAGTTCCTCATTTAGTTATTTAGTTGGTTAGTTTGTTAGCTAGTCCCTGTATTTATTTAGCGTCACTATATCATAACTACGGTGCTAAGGGCACGTGTATGGAGAACCTTCTCAAGATCCTTACGGACGGACGGATGGACGGACGGACGGATGGATGGATGTACGGATGGATGGATGGATGGACGGCTGACCGTGCGGATAGTCGGGTGGATACATAGATAGAAGGATTTATTAGATAGATAGATTGATGGATGGATGGATGGATCAATGGATGGATGGATTAATGGATAGATGGATGAACGGACGGACGGACGGATAGACGGACGGAATGACGGAAGAAAGGATGAATGATAATGCATTTTTGCTATCAGCCCGCAAATGTTTGATAATTTAGGTTTTGTAGGCCTACTCTATTCAGCATCGTGGGACCTCGAAAGCGCTGAATCCAAGGCATTAAGTTCTGAGAATTTAGCCTTTAGAGACTCCAAACAAATGAGCCCTTAATTTAATAACCAGTGAAATGGTCGGCGTTCTTAGATATGTGCAGTTTTGCAACACATGGCTGCGATGGATCCCGATCCGCCAGATCCGCTGCCAGCCTTCGTATGTGGAAATATGGATTTTGGGCCAGACGACAGCGCGTACCAAGTCATACGCGACGGATTCGTTAACGATCTTACCTTCAACTCATTCAGAAAATTTCAAACCGTTGTTATGAGTTGCTGGGACCAAGCACTTTTGTCCTCATCATCAACAATGACAGCAGAGGCAACTACTACTACTTCTTTGTGTTTGTCTTTAACGTCATCGTCATCATCATCTTTATTATTATTATTATTGTTGTTATTGTTACTGCTACTGCTACTACCAACACTTCTACTACTACTACTACTACCACTACTACTACTACTATCATCGCGTCATCTTAATCGGCAGTCACGTGGTAAGATGGACACAGTGGCCTTGCCGGCACTGGTGTGTCGCTGGACAAATATTTACCTTTAGGCGTAGATGGTGGACCATGCTAACCCTCAGGCAGAGGGAGTTACCGTGGCTTCGCATTCCCTTCCTCCTACCGCTCATCGACTATAGACATCCATTGACGCCATCCTCACGGGTCTTGCAAAGTTCTGAATGTATCAGCTATAGTACGTCTTATACTGCGCTACCAGAATTGTGACCAAATTGACTAAATTCTTGCATAATAGAACTACGCACCGGCTGTTGGGATCGATAAAGAATTTTATACAAGTTTCTCCTCTGTGGATGGGCCTTAAAAACAGGAATCACCAGGGAACGACATCCATGTTGACGTGAGCCCTATTCAAATAATTAGACAATTAAAAGCAGTGATTAGAAACTACAGGAAGCACTCTATCTTGGTCAGGACAACCGCAGACACTAACATTTATGTAGCGCAACTTCTAGAAGGCATATACTCAGTGGGAGAGTAGGAGTGACTGATATCAATGCAACCACAGTACGACACGTTGTGTGAAACCTACAGCACATGTGAGGGCTGGAATCCATTGGCAACCAGTAACTACATCTAGGACCGGTCTGTTAAACCCTGATTTTACGATCGCTTCCAGCCTTTCCTCCCTATCTAATCTAATCTAATCTAAAGACTTCTATAGTGCCGTTATCATAAAGCATCAGTCGATGGTCGCTTCAAGTCAAGATCGCTGTCAAAAAATCATAAACCGTTGGAAAAGGCGGGTCGAATTCCAACAGGTCAGAGAAAACAGAAGCCAGGTTACGGCGGGTAAGCAAGTTGGAAAAGACGTGTCTTAAGCACAGACCTGAATGACGTCAGAGATTTGGAAGAGCGAAATGAACTGAATTGTAATATCCTCCCTTCCCTCCCACTCCCCTTCTCCATCTTCGTCGCGGAGCCACCTGGGCCAAATAAGAACCCGAAAAGAAGAAATTATTCAGCATGATTGACCGCTTTCGAAACAAAAGGAAAAGAACAACCGATGACCCGATGGCATATGGCGATGAACACCTAACATTATACCGTGAAGTGTAAATACTTGTAATTTCATCACTAGTTTTTAGTGTCTCGCTCGGTTTACAACGACGGTTTAAAAATCATGATAACTCGACGACACTCATCGATGAACGCTAAGCAGTATACTGCTTTTATGAAGGCCCTACTTCAAGGGTATATACACTCGTGGTTTCGCCATTAGTATTTCAGTGTCACTCGGTTCACAAAGATAAGTTTTACAAATCATGTCAAATTCGTCGGCCCCTTAAATCGTCGGCCCTGTTCGGCTGAATACTTATAACAAGCCTAAGGCCGGTCCTGACTACATGTCGTCCTGTTGTTGTATCGTTGTTGTTCTTGTAATGTACGCGTGCAGAAGTAACTTTAGGTCTAAATCCAGTGGTTACATTCAATATATTATAGTGGAAGTCAGTAATTAGCTCATATTATAAAGATAATTTTTAATTTCAAGTCCGATGCGACATTCGAAAGTCTCTAAACGATGCCTGCTAATGGGCCTACGATTCCTCGCTCAGTCAATGGACACATGGCATGTTAACAAATGACTTACTTATTTTACTTAAATTAAATAATTAATTTATTAAAACCGTTAAGCTAAGACAGACATAACACCGCAATTATAAAGTGTCAGACCAACGACACATTACATGTAGTGACGAAACTAATGGTCTATGCACGTTTGCAAGATGTAATCGTAATCGTAATCCCGAGGTTTCTAGAGCGCCCAACGAAAGCCACATCACGGGGACCAGCCTATCCAGTCAAAAAAAAAATCAACAGGCAAAAAGGGTTCGGTTCCAGGTCAAGATCCAAAAGTCAGGCATAGAGACAACGTATACGTAACCCGTTTACAGCCTCATTTATAATACAGAATCGGGGGGGGGTCATGTCATGGAGGTGGAACTCCCTTTCTACAATAACGCTGAGAAAAGATTACATTCGTCAATCAGGAAACGCCAGTTCGAACATATGTGTCTTGAGCCTCCACTTGAACAATGTTCCATTGACGGTCGTCTCTTGTCTCTTGCTTGTAAGGGGAGTTTCAGACAGTCAGTCCTGCGGAGGAGTACAGTTCTAAACATCTGATAATTCAACAGTCAATACGATATATAGGCGACCTGAATTTCGGAATCGTATGCACTTATATTTTGCTCCACGGACAGCATTTCAATACAGACTTGCATGAGCAGCATATAAGGGGCCTAGGCCTAACTGATAGGCCTACCGAGGTCGCTAGGGTCGCAGTTCTTAAATGGCATTCTTTGTGCTTGCGTCTCCTCATGAAGCTTTCATCGTCATGGTTATTGTAGTATCGTTTTAACGTATAGGCCTGGTTGAAGCTTCCTGGCCGTTGCATTTATAAAAAAGGAAGATTACCAGTTGCAGAGAATAGTCAATGCCTGTGAATGGGATCTACACGATATTAGTTCTTTCAGTTTAACTGAAATGATGTAATAATAGCTCAAGTAGGCCTACACTTCAAACAGATGACAAGAGTAATAGGCCTACCTCATTGTAAAATATGTCCTAAATATATCTTAGATAATAACCTTACTTACCAGAATTATTATTTAACTATCTAATTACTACAAGTTAATTAAATTGATTAAATTATTGCCATCAAATTGATTAAATTATCGCCTTCAAATTTCCAAACCGCGAAAGGCTAATCGGAAGTAATAATACGTCATTTATAATAGTAAGAGCACAGATGTAATATCACTAAGAGGCTATTAAGAGCCTACGAAAGTAAGTTAATCCCGCCTGTGAGGATATCAAAATTAAATAATATCGGATTTTATAACTGATCTGGTTTTAATTTGGGGGTTACTTGGGAGCCAGACACTCAGTCTGGAGGACACTGGCGCCCTGGCTTTCTTTGTAGAGCAGCGACTGCTGCAAGAGCTTTCAATCTGTGTGATACCACATTTTCATCCATCATCAATATCAGTTACCGTCGCGTACCTTCGTATATTAGGTATAATCATCTCAATCTATGGTTCGATTCGGAGTGCAAAGCGATGCGCCGGCCAGTGAAGCGATCTGAGCGTTGTTAAGAAATGGTTGGCTGCCGACCAAAGTGAACGAATTATAGGTTTCTTCGGGAGAAGTATTCCTTGAAACGACAAAACGAGCATTGCTATTAGGAGAGTGTGATCGCCCGCCATTCTAAAGAAGGCGATTCTGGAACGACATTTACAGATTTTGGGTCGGCCTAGTAACGCGCTGAGTCCATCGTTCTCTGCCGAAGAATACTTGCACCAAAGGACCAAGAAATGACCAAGAAATTTTCTGAAATCTGAGCGACAGTGAGCACAACTCAACCCACATTTTCTAAAACCAGACAGCTCAACAATTCAGTGTCGCCTGGATCGGACCAATTAGTGATTAGTGCTAAATTGAATTCGCTTCTCTTAACATCCACGCCCAAACATATTATTTCTGCATTTATTAGGCGCCACTTCCTAATGACTTAGCATCAATCGCTGGCGCCGAGCAATTGTGAGCGAAGGACTTGCTCAAGATCCCTACACAGTAACCGTCTTAAAGGAGGCTCGAACCTGTACTCTCCGTGTTACAAGCCAAGCGCTCTTTCCATTACGTTACCGCGCACCACAAATGCCCCATATGCACTCGACCCTATTCCGACATTCTCCACGAATTCGATGACGAGCTGTGACCTTTTCTTATACAGCTGTGCAATGCATCGCCATCACTGAAGAGGCCTGGATTGAATACGGACGACATTAACGACTATGGACCGATAAACGTCAAACGTTACCGACCTTTGACAGAAACGAGGCTCAACAGGTCAGCGCAACATAGAAGCGTGCGATCTCATGCCAAATTTTAAAGCCGGGATTCAGAACGGGTCACTCAACAGAAATGTACTAAAGAGGCTGATTTCTGACATATGGGATGCCATTGATTCTGGACGTGTCACGCTGTGCTCCCTCTTTCCAGTGAGAAGGTAGAGTTCCATGCCATGAACCACGACATCCTACTAACACTTCAACATCCCTTATCGAATCGAACCTGTGGACTAGATCCACTCCCTTCACGATGAGCGGACTATGATGGTGGCCATGGGCTCTGACCATGCACGCTGCTTGGGCGCCTGTTCCATTCGAAGTTCCTGCAGGGCTCGGTCCTTGGGCTGCTTCCTTATACGCTCTACACGACTGATCCAGCTCATCAGTGCCCTCGGAGCGCTGTGTCAACAGCTTGCTGACGATGTTCATCTGTATTCAAACTGCTAATCCTCTGACGCACCTGAGAGCCATAGTTTCGGAAATAAGGCATGGATGTCGTTAAATCTGCTCCAGCCGAACAAGGCCAACACGCCATAGCCTACACATAGCTGGGCACGCATAAAGCACGATCAAAGATCGACTATGAAGCACGGTCCGCACACAGGAGACCTTAAATGGCGTGGCGCCCATTCAAACTGGAAGCGGTGGTAAAGGATCTCGCTCAAAAAATTCATTAAAAATGAGTAGAGTCGAAGCCGTACGGTCGCTATATAAAGCATCGTATATTTATATTCATATTTTAGTGTCAGAATCCCCTGGCTGGAGTGACCTACCTCATTGAATGACGGTGCTTTTGGACTGTGAATTATCATTGACTGTAGTTCAGTCATTCGTATTGATGCGGACTGACTATTATAACTCCATTCTAGGAAGACTGCCAAAGTTCAGTATACGTCAGCTGCAATCGATCGCTAACTGTGCCACCCAAATAGTGGCCAACCAACCAAAATACTCCCATATATCCGAATATATGTACGGAACGCTGCTCTGGCTTCCTGTGGAGGAACTCATTGATTTGAGGATCTCCAATCTTGATGATCTTCGATGGTCGGCACTGGCCCAACATACATCAAAGAGCTTTGTATTACAGTTTCGAGTCAGCCTCGTCGCCGATCACTACGCTTTAATGGCCGTGAAGATTTACACGTTCCTCGCTTCTGCACATCATTTCGAGCCCATCGGGCTTACTCGTGCCTTGGAATCTTCCTTTTAAATATACGTACAGTTTCAATTAATCCAGCCCAACAACATCATCTGTTTCCCTTAAGTCGCACTTGTTTAGATCAGTTTGCTGCGTAAGAAGCGTTCTTGGGAGGTGCTTGAGGTGCTCTATGAATGTTTTGTTACATTATATTCCATTGAAGTTTGCATCTAGAGATAAATAGCGATTGCCGCCTGTAATTTTGAAATGTAAATAGGTGGATAAATGTCGCAGTGCAAAGTGTTAACAGCTTGAAAGTGACAGCGCATAATTAAGATGCATGCGTGGCGTTGCAGCTCATCGCTTAGAGGTTTGTATGACTTGACAGTTGTAATTGAGCTTATAAGGTCGATGCAGTACTTTTTGTGCATTGACGAAATTTGTTTTCAGTATTTCTTCGAACTGGACGCACAAAATCGTTATTTCCCAGTGTTTTATCAGTACGTGCACGTGTTCAGTCACTGTGTCCGAGTCTGCTTTTTCACAGTTAGTCCAAGCCCAGTAGAGAACCTTGTGAAAAGCCAAGGTAAACTAGCAAAAAATGATCAAGTGTGTAGAATTGGAAGAAATATGGTGAGTGAAATAAGTACAGACAGTGAAGACAATGAAAGTTATTATAAAAGTAGTGACACGGAACTGTACGAAGCATCGTCGGTGTCGGACGAACCGAATGGAGTTGATGACAGTGAAGATGATGATGAAGATGATGATGATGATGGTGGTGGCGGTGGTGGTGCGTAGTCAGAAGCGACTGTCGGCGGGTGGCAGAAGATGCAACTAAACCACCCTCAGTTTCCTTTACAACCAATCACTGTGGGAAATGCTGGACCCCAACATGCAATGAATTTAGAAAGTGTGCTTGACTTTTTCAAGTTATTTTTTACTGATGAACTGGTGTGTGACATTGTTGATGAAACTAATCGCTATGCCAAATCAGAACTCGACAATCGCACCCTTCGCCCTAACTCCATCTGACGTACGTGGAAAGATGTTACAACAAAGGAATTGCATCCATATTTCGGAGTCATTCTGAATTTGGCATCAAATGATAAGTGTGATATGAAGCATTACTTTTCTCATAACTGGAGAGACTATATGCCCTTTTTCTCCTCAGTGTTTTAAAGGACACGTTTTCAGCAAATCCACTGGTTGCTTCATGTCCAGAGCAAGCTGTGAGTCCAAGAGGATCAAAAGCTCAAGGCGTTGTAACTCACCTCGAGCACAAGCTACTGGACAACTTCATCCCTTCGCATGACACTGCTATAGATGAAAGCATCATAGGCTTCAAAGGACGTGTCGCTTTCACAATGTATAATCCACAAAACCCCACCAAGGGGGGGAATACGTGTCTACATCTTGGCTGATTGTTTCACTGGATATATCTGCTGTTTTGGACCGTATTATGGTAGTGTCATACAAACAGTTTGACTAGACCTCAATGCGAATTGTTCTGCACCTTTCTGATAAACTGTTGCACGTTACTCATGGCAGTGGGTATCACCTGTTTACGGATCGATTCTACACCAGCTCTCAACTTGCGGTGGAGCTCTTCACCATGAATATACACCTTACTGGAACAGTTATGAAAAATAGGCAGAATCTGCCACAAGAGATACAGAAAATGAAGTTGAAAAAACTTGAAATTTCTGCGTATGTACACACTGCAAAATTAATGTTATGGTTTCGGAATGCCAAGACAAACGCCAGGTACTAATGCTCAGTACATTCCATGATGCTTCATCCGAAACAATACAACAGAGAGCCAAGCATGGATTACAGGATATTCAGAAGCCAACACTAATCGTGATCGTGAACTATACAAGACGAATATATTACAAGACTCGGACACTTAAATAAGGAGAAAGAAGTTCGTCAACTGAAATACAGACAGCAACTTATTCAGCAACTAGTGGGAACACAGCGACACACTCCAGGACGCCAGGGAAGGCGTTCCTCACTTGATAATGAGGAATGACTGAATCAACAGCCACACTTTGTTGCTCAGTTGCCCAACAAGAAAACCTGAGACTGTACAGTATGTAGTGATCGGAGGACAGCTGGGAAGCGAAGAAAGACGGTCTATTATTGTAAAACCTGTACAAGACACCCAGGACTACACCCCACAGATTGTTTCTAGATTTATCATACAAAGGCACAATATCGCCCAACACAGTAAACAATGCTAAAGCTGAAGCAATAAGCCTAAGTAATTGTGCTGAAAATATTACAAATGCTTTGTAAATTGTGTGCATTTCTCTATGTATACTTAGTGCAAATAATACCGGCAGATGTCTCAAAAAGAAATGTAATTTGTGCATAATAGCTGGTATCCGGCAAGCAAAAGTGGCATATGTTTACATGCATACCAAGATGTTGAAAGTAAACATTGAATACTTACAATCAAAAATAACTTTAGTCTAAATAATAAAGAGTTAAATTTTTCAGACCGTATAGGCTAGGAAAATTTTTTAAAGGACTGCAAAGGGTTACGTCAAATTCGTTGAGTTTGACGTCATAGGTTTCGTTATAACGTTAAATTCATCCTGACTTTGGGGATTTCGTGTAACTTTCAAGTTTTAACAATTCTTATAATTTCGCAAGATATCCTTCGATCGGCCTTGTGAAATTAGCGTTACTGCATCAGTGAGGTGTTTAGAGAACGTTGCAGCAACAAGAACAGGCTCAAAAGGATGTCGAAGCGTCCTAAATGGGAGGTCGAGCCAGGCTATGAATTATAATTACCAGTGACTCGGCTGAAAGCGCGACGCGACGCCATAGTTATGCCGGCCAGTGAAACGATCTGAGCGTCGTTAAGAAATGGTTGGCTGCCAACCAAAGTAAACGAATTATAGGTTTCTTCGGGAGAAGTATTCCTTCAAACGACAAAACGAGCATTGCTATTAGGAGACTGTGATTGCCCGCCATTTTAAAGACGGCAGGCGATTCTGAAGCGACATTTACAGATTTTGGGTCGGCCTAGTAACGCGTTGAGTCCGTCGTTCTCTGTCGAGGAATACTTGCGCCAAATGAACAAGAAATGTACAAAAATTGTCTGAAATCTGAGCGACAGTGAGCACAACCCTACCAACATTTTCGAAAACCAGACACTCGACAACCCAATGCTGCCTGGATCGGACAACCAGTGATTATGGCTGATTTGAAAACACTTCTCTTAACATCCACGCCCGAACATATTTTTATTCCTGCATTTATTAGGCGCCACTATCTAATGACAGCATCAATCGGTGGCCCGAGCAATTGTGAGTGAAGGCCTTGGTCAATATCCATACACAGTAACCGTCTCGGAGGAGGCTCGAACCTACTCTCCGCGTTACAAGCCGAGCGCTCTATTCATTATGCTACCGTGCCCCACAAATGCCCCATATGCACTCGACCCTATTCCGACATTCTCCACGAATTCGATGACCAGCTGTGCTCTTTTCTTGCACAGCTCTGCAATGCATCGCCATCACTGAAGAGGCCTGGACTGAATACGAACGATATTAACGACTATGGACCGATATCAAACGTCACCGACCTTTGACAGAGACGAGGCTCAACAGGTCAGCGCTACTTGTAGAAGCGTGCCATCTCATGCCAAATTTTAAAGCCGGCTTCAGAAAGGGTCACTCAACAGAGATGGTACAACAGAGGCTGATTTCTGACATATGGGATGCCATTGATTCTGGACGTGTCACGCTGTGTTCCCTCTTTCGAATGAGAGCGTGGAGTTCGATGCCATGAGCCACGACATCCTAATAACACGCTTCAACATCTCTTATCGAATCGGTGATTTACCAGATCCACTCCCTTCATGACGAGCGGACTATGATGGTGGCCATGGGCTCTGACCATGCACTCTGCATGGGCGCCTGTCCCGTTCGAAGTTCCTGCAGGGCTCGGTCCTTGGGTTCCTTCTTAATATGCTCTACACGGCATATCCAGCTCATCACTGCCCTCCAAGCGGCTGTGTCAACAGCGTGCTGATGATGTTCATCTGTATTCAATCTGCGGATCCTCTGACGCACATGCGGGCAATCGTTTCGAAAATACAGGCATGGATGTCGTTAAATCTACTCCAGCTGAACGAGGCCAAAACGCATTAGCCTGGGCACACATAGGGCACGATCAACAAGATCGACGAAGAAGCATGGCCCGTACAAAGGGGACCTTAAATATCGTGGCGTACATTCAAACATGCAGCGGTGGTGAAAGATCTCACTCAATAAATTCATTTAAAATGAGCAGGGTCAAAGCCGTACGGTCGCTACATAAAGAATTGTGCATTTATATTTTAGTGTCAGAATTTCCTGGCTGGAGTGACCTGATTGACAAGTCTGTGCCTTCGGACTGTGAATTATCAGTGGCCGTAGTTCATTCATTCGTATTGAGGCGAACCGACTACAGTAACTCCAATCTAGGAAGATTGCCAAAGTTCAATATACGTCAGCTCCAATCGATCCTTAACTGTGCCACCAAAATAGTGGCCAACCAACCAAAACACTCCCATATATCCGAATATATGCAAGAAACGCTGCTCTGGCTTCCTATGGAGGAACGCACTGGTTTCAAGATCCTCCAACCGCGATGACCTGCAATGGTCGGCTCTGGCCCAACATACATAAAAGAACTTTGTGTTCCAGTTTCGAGTCAGCCTGGTCGCCGATCACTACGTTTTTCTGGCTGTGGAGATTAACAAGTTCCTCGCTTCAGCACATCATTTCGAGCTCATCGGGCTTACGCGTGCATTTGAATCTTCCTTTAATTATACGTACTGTTTCAATTAATTCATTCAGCCCAAAACATTATCTGTTTCCCTTAAGTCGCACTCGTTTAGATCAATTTCCTGTGTAAGCAGCTTTCTTGTGAAGTGCTTGAAGGGCGCTATATAAATGCTTTGCTACATTATATTGCACTGAAATTTGCATCTAAAGACAAATAACAAATGCCGCCTGTAATTTTGGAATGTAAGTAAATGTCGCAGTGTTAACAGCTTGAAAGTGACAGCGCACAGGTTAAGCTGCATGCGTGGCGTAACAGCTCATCGCTTAGTGGTTTTGTATGACTTGGCAGTTGTAACTGAGCTTACGCGGTTACTGCAGTACTTTTTGTGCATTAATGAAATTTATTTTCAGTATTTATTCAAATTGGACATACAAAATCGTTATTTTGCAGTGTTTTATCAGAATGTGCACGTGTTCAGTGATTCTGTGTACGAGTCTGCGTTTTCGCAATTAATCTGCGCCCTGTAGAGAACCTTGTGAAACGCGAAACTAGCAAAAAGTGATTTTTCTGTGCTTTCGAGCTAGATGTAGAATTGGAAGAAATAGGACTATGGTGAGTGAACAAACATACTGAGACAGAAAAAGCTTCCCGATATATAATCAAGGACGGTTAGATAAGATAGAAGAAATGGATTTCAAAAACAAGGTGAAATAAAATAGACATTAGCTCCAACAACGACATGAGGCGATGGTTGGGTAGACTGAGGACACATGTGTAAAAGTGAACAGAACAGAGGGACTGTAATGAATAGAATCGCATGTTAGGGTCATGTTAGTTTTAAATCTGTAAGCGGACGAAAATTTTGAACCGAAACAGGTAGTGAGTATGAAGACAGAACTTACAATCTAACGGAAACAAATCAAGAACCTTCAGCTTATGGGCTAACTCATAAATTCAATGCAATTAAAGGGTGCCAGATTGTTTCGGGATTTATCACACGAAGGCACAATATCGCCCAACACAATAAACAATGCTAAAGCAAAAGCAACAAGCCTAAGTAGTTGTGCTGAAAATATTGCAAATGCTTTGTAAATGGTGTGCATTTATCTATGTATACCTATTGCAAATAATACCGGCAGATGTCTCACAAAGAGCTGTAATTTGCGCATACCAGCTGGTGTCTGGCAAGCAAAAGTGGCAAATGTTTGCATGCATACCAAGACGTTGAAAGTAAATATGGAATACTTACAATCAAAAATAACTTTAGTGTAAATAATAAAGAATTAAATTTCTTTCCAGTCCTTATAGGCTAAGAAACATTTTTAAGGACTGCAAAGGGTTAAACCTGTTGACTTTGACGTCATAGGTTTCATCATAAATTGTTGAGTTTGACGTCATAGGTTTTTTCATAAATTGTTGAATTTCGTGTCTTCGGGAGTAATTTACGTGTAATTTCCGAGTTAGTAATTTCGCATTGATCGATTCTTTCAAACGGTGTACTGTCTGATCATTGATCAGTCACATTTTCATCTACTGCTGCAGCAGCATGGCGAAGAGGCCAAGTAAACGATTGGAGGTAGAACCGGACTATGAACAACCGACAACACGACATAAAGCCCGACGAGATTCCATAATTATTCCCCGAGTTCAGGACGTTCCATTACCAGATGCTCGTAAAAGGTATGCATTGGCACACACACTTAAATGCACACACACAAGCATAGGAGTAGCCAAACACACACACGCACACAAATCCTGAAAGACGTTCCCTCGTTTGAGAGTATTCATGTAAGTCGATGGCAGTCATAGTTTTACCTGATTCGACAGTGCGATGTATGTCTATTTTACAAGGCACGATGCACATCTGCAGGCTGCTAAGGTGAAGAGCCACCTGTTTTGTCGTACAGTTTCACCTCCCCACAAGCAAGCCCTTTTGAGATGCCTTTCAGGCTGACATTTTCTTAACATTTTATTTCCATTTTATGCAATATGGAGAATATAAAATGTAATGCATATGAAATTCCCAATAAAGGTTAAGGTCATGGTAACAAAGTAACTTGTCAACACGTCTCTATAGAATCTCCTTTGAAGTCGGACGTTGACGGATCTTCCGGCTGAGGCACAAAGACGACGAATGCAATCCGACTCTAGGAGAGCGATACATGCCCCACAGACTCTTGAATAAAAGTAAACACGTCAATTACTGTTGTGAATAAATCCAGAGATATTCTGCTGTTATATTCTCATATTATGCTGACAGCATTGTTAAGTGGCCGAATGAGCACATATGCATGTTCGCCTTTGAGGACAAGGATGCGATGTGCAGCGAAAAAGAAGAAACTTCCTGCATAGCTGGTTCAGACTATCAACCACCGAAGATTCGTTTTCGCCATACATTTAGTTCCGTACATTAAATAGTTCTTTCTCCATTGCTGTCAAACACGTTTTCGCCACACACTTATTCCGGTCCATTAACTAGTTCTTTCTCCACTGCCCCCGAACATAAATCGCGCCCCGCTGAGGACTACCCTAGTAGGGCCACAATTATGTGATGACTGAACTTAGTGAACAACTTATACACCACCCACTATAGCCATCTGACTGACTGCCTGCCTGCCTAATGACCTGGAACGGAACCCTTTTTGTCTATCAATTTTGCTTGACTGAGCATATGGCAATAAGGTGATTCCAGGGACTTAGCTTTCGTTGGGCAAGAGACAGTGTCCATTGACCGATTTCAATATTATTGGTATGAGGGTTCAGCATGGAACAGAAATAGATCGGCCGATTTAAATGTAGTAGGCCTACTTTGTGAACTGTAAGACAGATTTTAAACTGGATTCTTTGCTCGATTGACAAACAGCGTAACGAAAGCAACATTGGTGTAATAGGCCAATGCTGTCGTTTAGGACTCCTATGTGTTTTTGTCTTGGCTCTGGCCATAGAGCTTTGAACCATTTGTAGTTGGGTAGTCAATTCTGGTAGAAACCAATATTAACTAGTGGATTAAGACAGTATGAGACAAAAAACCTTATTCTGCGAAATCGCACGGGCAACTGAGTTGAAATTGCACGTGGAGACAACATGATTCGAAAATGACATAGTGAAGTCAGATGTTATGCCTAGACTTGCGCATATTCAGTACGATTGACAAGCAGACCGCCCAACTGAACAGATGTAAAGCAATCAAATTTCCAGAGTTGTTGGCTTGTGCTGAGAAGAAGGAATTACATTCAGAAGGTGTTTATCACTAGTCATCCAAGACTAAACATCACAAAATCTGAAGCAAGTAGTTGGATGTAGCTGACTGTCTCTCCTTGCGCGATTCCGATGCTCCTAGTACTGATACAATCAGTGTCTGTCATAACCGTGCAACTCGTGGAAGACAAATGGTTTGCTGAGCTCTGCAGGCATCCGATCGATGGGGCTATACTTGTCCATCTACTTAGTGTTGGCCTATATAGGCCTACTGTGCCACGTCATCCTGAAAATGTTGATTTTTTTAGTGCTGCCCAGCAGCAAACCCAGGACTTTTGTAAACACTCTCCTCGCCCGTTTTTCGGCGCGGATTGATTCCATGCACGCACTAGCACGCTGCCTGGACCCTCACCGCACATCCGGAGCGGGGTTGTGGTAGTCTGTCCCCTTTCCGGCTAATGGCACAATGATGCCAACAGTACTCAGCATTGCAGCTTTCACCGAATATAACCCTTTGCCTGGCTTTAGTCGTGCACCCTGGCGATTTTGCCGAGACTGTATTTGAATTATTTTGTAAGCGACGAATGTCCTTGCCAGCATACCAATGCACATTTGATTAGACGGCTGAGACCCATATGGAACGTGTACGGGTTAAAACTGAAAACACCTCTCTTTTGCAGATTCTATCCTGCTGGCATGGCCGCAGCATTTTGTTGATTTCGGCTAATATGCATTCGATTCCATTGAATTATTCGGATTCTGGCGAATAATCCAGCTCCCGCGTCATGAATTTTAGCATAACACTCAGTTTCGCTAGTTGGCTGACTATAAACCCAAAAGTGAACATGTACTTGTGTTTGTATTTTGTTTAAAGTGCTTGCCTTCAAATGCTGGAAAGAAACGATCGGCATATAAAGATACCTGAGGCCAGCTGCATGTCTAAGAAATCAAATGTAGCAACAACTCAAAAGAACCTTGGTCTTCTCCTGTTGAACTGCACTCGGCTTGGAACTCAGACCATGCTTTGACAGTAGTCCTAAACATGCTTGTCTACTAGTTCGCAGCACTCCGATACATATGATCGCATCTTCAATGGTCTTCTTGAACCTGTGTCGCAAACCAGAGACTACCAGATCAGGACCAAAAGGAATCACGTTAAATGTCGATTTATCCGCATCACAACTGGCCGATATTCAAACTCACAGCAGCATGAGCCTGATCGTTTTTGTTCATCTTGACAACGTTATCAACTTCTTCAGCTTGCTCAAGAGCCAGGATCCAGAGAAAACATTGATTTGGGGTTTTCTTGGGCAGAAGTGTAACTGGAAAGACCCAGTAAGGTAAGATGAGCTCTTATAAAGCAATGTATCTATGTAGGCCTATGTATCAAGAATAATAATATAGCACCTATCAAGTACTCTGTTCAAATCTGCAACCGATCTGTTCACAGGAGGAGGTTCAGGATGGACACAAGATATATGTAAACTCAAAGGCCATCCGTTATGCACAAGATAGCATAAATGGCAAATTCTTCTCTCCCGTTTATCGGCGCGGAATTATTCCGTGCACGCACTAACACGCTGCCTGCAACCCCACAGCACATCCGGGGTAGGGGGTTGTGGTAGTCTGTTCACTTTCCGGCTAATGGGACGGTGATACCAACATTACGCAGCACTGCAGCTTTCACCGCATATAACCCTTTGGCCTGGCTTTAATTGTGCACCCTGGTGATTTTGACGAGTCTGTACTTGAATTATTTCGTAAGAGACGCATATCCTTGCCAGCATGACAATACACATTTGACGAGACCGTTGAGACCCATAAGCATACAGCATATATAATGCATTTCAGACACTCATAAAAAGTGTTCTGTATATGTTCAGGCACGCACACAATTCTAAAGTAATGAGATGTGGAATAGCAATGATAGGGGCCTACTGCTACGATGTGCCAGTAAACTAGTTCTGTGAAAGACATCAGAGTAATTGTAATCAACGAAAGCTAAGTCACGGGAACCAGCTTATTCACAGGCTCTCAGTCAAAACAAAATCGATAGGCAAGAAGGGTTAGGTTCCAGGTCAAGATTCAATAGTAAGGCAGGCAGGCAGTCAGACGGCTACGGAGGGTGTGTTTTGGAACTGGATCTGCGGGAAAGATAAGGGTAAGAAGAGGAATCAGGAGAGAATCTGCAAAAGAGAGGTGTTTTCAGTTTTAAGTGGAAGACCTAGCACAGATTGCAAGGCGTGAAGTGATGGTGAGTTTTTATGATGGATTGTCGTAATTCTGGTATTAGAGGCTTTTCGTCAACTGTGCTTGTTAGAAATATCTGCTTACCAATAATGTTTACTTATTAGCCTACAATTAGCCCACTAATCTTATATGCACTGCATCAATGTAAAGTCGCTTGCGTTCGGCTGCATTCAGATGCCCTGTCACACACCTTTGCTGACTAATTGCAAGCACACGCACTGTACTTGGAGGCAGAATGTACATTCCGGGGTTTGTGCTGCTTGAGCGACTTGGGTGGGGTCAGGCTGTTTTAATCTGGAGGAGGTTCCAAATGGACACAAGATTATGTGGGGTGGGGTCAGGCTGTTGTAATCTGCAACCGATCTGTTCACAGCAGGAGGTTCCAGATGGACACAAGATTATGTAAGCCCAAAAGCCATCCGTTATGCGCAAGATAGCATAAATGGCAAATTCAGCTATGGGAGTTATTGTTTTGCCGTTACTGGAAATAGTGCGAGATGATTGAAATTACTGAGCTCTCACCGTTAACCGAAGGCTTTATCTTTATCATACGATGGAAGAACTCCAAGTTCTTAATTAAATACCGGCCACACTGCTGTCATTAGACAATGATGATGTTAAAAGGCGATTCAGCTTTAGAAAAACCACAGACTTTGCGACGGCAAAGTCATCCGGATTAGAAGTCATCATATGCTGGAACTTCTCAAGAAAGTAGTAGAAAATGGTCTCAAAAGAACAGAAAGAAAAACAAAGAACTGCAATTGCTAAAAGAAGTACGTTGTCGAAAAATCGTTAAACGATCACGAAGTCAAAAGGCGGTTCAAACATAGGAAAACTACACTTTGCGACGGAAGATCCATCCAACTTCGAAGTCGTCACATGCATGAGCTCATACATAAAGTAATAGACGAGTGGAAGATGTCTCAGAAGAAATGAAAGAACAGAAATTTTATGGCAGCCATCAGTTGTAGAGTGGTAGCACAAGCAACAACTACTGCTATTTCCACTACCATTGCTACAACCAGATTCAGTTACAGTAATCTGTTTAAATCTGCAACCGATCTGTTCACAGGCGGAGGTTCAAGATGGACACAAGATACTGTATATGTAAACTCAAAGGCCATCCGTTATGCACAAGATAGCATAAATGGCAAATTCTTCTCTCCCGTTTATCGGCGCGGAATTATTCCGTGCACGCACTAGCACGCTGCCTGCAACCCCACAGCACATCCGTGGGTTGGGGGGTTGTGGTAGTCTGTTCCCTTTCCAGCTAACGGCACGGTGATACCAACATTACGCAGCACTGCAGCTTTCACCGCATATAACCATTTGGCCTGGCTTTAATTGTGAACTCTGGTGATTTTGACGGGTCTGTATTTGAATTATTTCGTAAGAGACGAATATCCTTGCCATCATGC
Organism: Norana najaformis; assembly: GCA_964023275.1. Lineage (NCBI taxonomy): Eukaryota > Metazoa > Annelida > Clitellata > Crassiclitellata > Hormogastridae > Norana > Norana najaformis. The sequence continues at coordinate 8,060,907 of OZ029916.1, read as the reverse complement.
CAACACACTTGTATTTGATGAGACCGTTGAGACCCATATGGAACGTGTATGGGTTCAAATATGGACCCATATCGCCATGTTGGCATGCCTGCAGCATTTTGTTGATTTTGGCGAATATGCATTCGATGCTATTTGAATTTTTCGAATTTCGGCTAATAATCCAGTTCCCGCGTCATAAATTTTAACACTCAGTTTCGCTAGTTCGCTCTCTATAAACCGAAAAACGAACATGTATTTATATTTTGTTGAAAGGATTTGACTCATCAATCTTCAAAGACTGGGACAAAAAGATCCGCTTTGAAAGACACCTCAGGCAGGTCCAAGAAAATGAAACCTCAGCTTGATGAATGTGTCCATAATTACCGAGCACTCAGCTCAGTTCTGAGCATCACATGTGTTCTGATGCGTAATCTTTTGTTACGCCTGATAGTCACCAGCCCGTCAGAAATAAATCAAATAGAGATGCTCAGCACAATGCGACTCATAGTTTTCGTTGATCTAGATAACGTGCCTTCGTTCTTCCGCGTGCTAACCAGGAACATTCCAGATAAAACAACAATCTGGGGCTTTCTCCGTGAAAAGAGTGGCTGGAAAGCTCCAGTGAGGTAAGATGAGTTTTTATAAAGCAATATATCTACGTATGTATCAAGAAACTTAATATAGCACCCTTCAAATACTCTAAAAGCATGCAGCATATACAATGCATTTCAGACACTCATAAAAAGTGTTCTGTGTATGTTAATACACACAAATCCAAAGTAATGAGATGTGGAATAGCAATGATAGGGGCCTACTGCTACGATGTGCCAGTAAACTAGTTCTGTGAAAGACATCAGAGTAATTGTAATCAACGAAAGCTAAGTCACGGGAACCAGCTTATTCACAGGCTCAGTCAAAACAAAATCGATAGGCAAGAAGGGTTAGGTTCCAGGTCAAGATTCAATAGTAAGGCAGGCAGGCAGTCAGACAGCTACGGTGGGTGTGTTTTGGAACTGGATCTGCGGGAAAGATAAGGGTAAGAAGAGGAATCAGGAGAGAATCTGCAAAAGAGAGGTGTTTTCAGTTTTAAGTGGAAGACCTAGCACAGATTGCAAGGCGTGAAGTGATGGTGAGTTTTTATGATGGATTGTCGTAATTCTGGTATTAGAGGCTTTTCGTCAACTGTGCTTGTTAGAAATATCTGCTTACCAATAATGTTTACTTATTAGCCTACAATTAGCCCACTAATCTTATATGCACTGCATCAATGTAAAGTCGCTTGCGTTCGGCTGCATTCAGATGCCCTGTCACACACCTTTGCTGACTAATTGCAAGCACACGCACTGTACTTGGAGGCAGAATGTACATTCCGGGATTTGTGCTGCTTGAGCGACTTGGGTGGGGTCAGGCTGTTTTAATCTGGAGGAGGTTCCAAATGGACACAAGATTATGTGGGGTGGGGTCAGGCTGTTGTAATCTGCAACCGATCTGTTCACAGCAGGAGGTTCCAGATGGACACAAGATTATGTAAGCCCAAAAGCCATCCGTTATGCGCAAGATAGCATAAATGGCAAATTCAGCTATGGGAGTTATTGTTTTGCCGTTACTGGAAATAGTGCGAGATGATTGAAATTACTGAGCTCTCACCGTTAACCGAAGGCTTTATCTTTATCATACGATGGAAGAACTCCAAGTTCTTAATTAAATACCGGCCACACTGCTGTCATTAGACAATGATGATGTTAAAAGGCGATTCAGCTTTAGAAAAACTACAGACTTTGCGACGGCAAAGATATCCGGATTAGAAGTCATCATATGCTGTCTCGGTAATAAGGGCCTAAAGGTTCTAAAGGGCCTATATACAGAGTGAACGCGACGATTTGGTTTGTGCACATGGAACAGCTGAAATGTTAATGCATTCGATAATGAACGATTGCGTCTTGTTATTTGGAAATAGAAAGTTTTGGCTAAGAACAGCCAAGCACAATCGTAAAAACGCCACTGCATAACAGGTTAGATTATAGATTATACATAGATTATATTAGGCCTACCTTTCCTTGCCTTGTCTTATCTCAATTTTACGTTTTATCTTACAGTAAGTAAACAGTTTCGCAGAAAAACTTTGGTGAAGAGCACCTAAAATGTCTTTGTTTCCTTTAAGCCTGAGAACAGCAGTTTTGTATAGCATACAAGCGTACGACTACCGTGAAAGTTCACATTAAGTAACAGCGTGTCTGTGGCCGAGATCTTATTGGCTGAGTTTGTATAGTCAAACAAAGTTTACGAAGCGCTTAATTAACCCGGCGATTAGTCCATAATGATCGACGAATAGCGATCAGTCCTGATCAATTAGTCAGGATCAAGCATCTATACATAATGCAGTCAGTTGTCTCATTCATTTCCTAATAAGCTACGGTGAATAACTGATCAATAGCTTATCACTGCTAACATGTTGTCGGCTTTCGTTTCTGATTTCGGGGTTCGAATCCGGACGTCCAATGCTGATTTGAGAATTGTTTTTTTTCGAGTCGTATCGCCAAAACCTACTCGAGAGGATAATTTAAGATTTAAGAAGACTTCAACCTCTCTCATTTTCAAATTCCCAGGTACACATATACATGCATACATACATATCTATATACACTTATTATATATATACAAATACATATATGCATACATACACACATACTTACATACATACATGCATACACGCATATATACATACTTACATCATGCATACATACATGCATAGGGTTTTGAGCTGTAGGAATACTGCTGTCTTGCATGAGTCTAAGCCGAGACCACGCTTCTTAAGTCTGCTACAGATAGAGGCATGTATTTAACATGGCTTACCTTATCATACCTTACTTTTTTTACTATGCTTTGCCTTACTTTACATTTTCTTACCTTTACTTTACTCATCTCTTGCTGTACCTTACCCGCATAACTTAGCCCTGCAATCCTGCATTTTACCTTATTGTTGTGGTTACAGCAAGCGTCACATGCAGAAGAGCAACAGTACCACAATGAAATTCGTGATTCGATTTCAAGTGACGAAGTTGTCGCAGTTGTAACGTTGAGATGTAAGTTAAGCCATTGCCAATTTAAAGTCGCCTCAATGACTTGCGTTCCAAGTGATAAACGTCGTCCGTTTACAGCAAGCGTCACATGCAGAAGAGCAACAGTACCACAATGAAATTCGTGATTCGATTTCAAGTGACGAAGTTGTCGCAGTTGTAACGTTGAGATGTAAGTTAAGCCATTGCCAGTTTAAAGTCGCCTCAATGACTTGCGTTCCTAGTGATAAACGTCGTCCGTTTACAGCAAGCGTCACATGCAGAAGAGCAACAGTACCACAATGAAATTCGTGATTCGATTTCAAGTGACGAAGTTGTCGCAGTTGTAACGTTGAGATGTAAGTTAAGCCATTGCCAGTTTAAAGTCGCCACAATGACTTGCGTTCCAAGTGATAAACGTCGTCCGGATCTACAGGCCTCTCAGGTATTACCTTACGTTATGTGTACAGGATCAAGATTGCCTTTGATACAAAAATCAGTGCGATTTGCATGCATGATTTCAATTCGGGAAAACAGGAAAAAACATCATTTATGTTCCTGAAATATACATATTATTTTTTCATTCATTTCCCCGAGATATAATCCCTCAGGACTTGAGGAATTGCTGGAGATGAAGAACTACATCTGAAACAGCAGATGTAGTTCCTCATTTAGTTATTTAGTTGGTTAGTTTGTTAGCTAGTCCCTGTATTTATTTAGCGTCACTATATCATAACTACGGTGCTAAGGGCACGTGTATGGAGAATCTTCTCAAGATCCCTACAAGTGACCGTACCAAAGGGAGTGTCAAACCTGAATACTCCATCTTGAAAGGCAAGTACTCAACCATTCAGCAACTGTAATGCGATGCGGCCTAATACTGTGTGATGTCCCGAGATGTTGTTCGAGATAATGCAAAAATGCTGTACTATTACTGTGCCATTTGAAAACTATTAAAACCATTAACTGTGATTTTCCAACTCACTTAGATCTGTAAATTCATCAGTCAAAACAAAATCGATAGGCAAAAGAGTTCGGTTCCAGGTCAAGATCCAAAAGTCAGGTAGGCAGGCAGTCAGACGGCTACGGTGGGTGGTTTTTGGAATTGGATCTGCAGGAAATATAAGGGTAAGAAGAGGAATCAGGAGAGAATCTGCGAAAGAGAAGTGTTTTCAGTTTTAAGTGGAAGACCTGTGCATAGATTGCAAGGGGTGAAGTGATGGTAAAGTTCTATGGTGGATCAGATAATTGTCGTAATTCTGGTATTAGAGGCTGTTCGTCAACTGTGCTCGGTATAAATATCTGCTTACCAATAATGTTTATCTATTAGCATAATACTAATCATATATGCATTGTATCAATGTAAAGTCGCTTGTGTTCAGCTGCATTCAGAGGGCCTGTCACATCTTTGCTGATTAACTGCCTGCATACGTACTGTACTTGGAAACGGAATGTGCATTCCGGGGTTTGTGCTGCTTGACCGACTTGGGTGGTCACGTTGCGGAGTTAGCAACCAAGAAAAGGGTACATTTTGAGTAACTGATGAATGCTAAAGAGTCTAAGTGCATGTCTTTGTATTTGCTCAATGAAAACAGTCATTTCACAAGCCAGGAGCCAGTTGGTTACCGGTAGGCCTATTTTCATCGCCTTCTTCTCAAGTATCACATTTGATAAGTAATATAGGCCTACTGAACACCCGGAAATTTGAAGGTCAAACACGGTAATGTTGAACTGTTTAGTTGAACACAAATGCGAGGATGTGTTCTTTATTCTTCTTTTTTTTAATTTCCGTTCCTCTGTCATAAATTATTTGACAGAATCATTTTGATTTGGCGTTTCTTTATGTCTTTTAACAGGAATGCCATTTACGACGATCTGAAGAGGAGGGGGTTGCTGCAAATGAACGACCCAAGTGGGTCCTCGAAGGATGCCACAGATTTTGCTCTGTGCATGAAAGTACGTTTCCATCAGTCTATCTGTTACGCATTTTGTTCTTAGGAAGTCTCTGCTGTTCACGTGTATTATAAACACCTAATACAGGGTCAAGGTAAATGTTCAAGGCAGGTAATTTTCAGTGTTGTACCTGTTATATTTAGAAAATGTTTTGTGTATGGTAACATTACATGAAGATGCTTGAGGGTTCATGTAATGGGCCCCACCTAATACGAAAACTATTGAATGTGGAGTACCCCAAGGATCTATCGATGGGCTGAGAGAATGCTTGCTATGCAGTACTGTGGAATGGACACAGACAATAACTACGTTCTCAATTTTGCACATTATAAAAATAGAATCTGTAAATAAATTTCAAATTGCGTAATTTATGTAGGCCTGTAGATATTAACAGATTCATTCCTTGCATCCTTGATGGCCATTTCTTAGCCCTACATTACCTATTCTACCAACTCGCAGTATAACTTTCTTTCATTGTTTGGTTGATTGCTTTTCAGCTGGGAAGATTGGATGCCTTATTGCCCAAGTCAGTGGCCTTCCTGGTTGTCTCCGGCGATTCCGGATTCGAAGAAATTCCACGCCAATAGGTTTGTCATCTTGCTGTCACCACGATACTGTGATATGTCGCAGCTGTCTGGAATAGTGGAAAGCATTGTCCAGTGAAGCATCTTTCCTACCTCAGGTGCGCCTCTGATGAGGATACCTTAAAGCGGCGCTTTACGAATTTCATAAAAAACCAAGATATTCTTCTTATATACTTTTGCAGAACACATAACATGAAAAGTATCCCGAATGGCATTGTGTATATTGTATATGTATAAACTGTGTACGTATTTTCCGATTTTCAACAATATCTTAAATTTACTTGCATTAAGTCAATTTTTGCATTGTTGCATATTATTTCACTTTTATTCTGTAAAATACAGTAGTAATTGAGCAAACTCCATGACAAGGAGGCATGAACAAGAAGAGTTAGCGACTTAACTTTCTTGGCCTCAGTATATGAGGGTCTGTGGCCAGTCTGGATAGATCTGCTTGTGTGTGGCTTCACCCAGTGGCGTAGCTAGCCTTCCGAGGGTCCTTGTGCAAACTGAATTCGATGGACCCCCAACCTCACCCAGTTTCCACGTCTGACTTCTCAAAAAAATTTCGTTGTATCACCACAAGTTAAGAGAGCGCGGTAAATGGAAACTACTGAAAAATAAGCCTTCTTAGGCTACTTCAAACATGCACTGGCTATCGCATGCCTAACTATGACAGTTATTATACTGTAATCACAGTCTTTCGACTCATAATATTCATAGATGTTTGACTCAGTCACAAAAATTACACTCTAAGTTGCGCGCTGAGAATGGTCTGCAAATGGAGGCGTAAATACTGCAGTCATCTTCTAAAACCTGCGTTTGCGGGCCTTCTGCTGTGCAAAAATATACACCATCTTCGAGACATCAGTGTGCCTAGCACGTTCGTTTTCAATTGACAAAACAGCCAAATCGCTAAGTCGTTCTTGAGACATGGGGTTTCGTAAACAGTTTTTTATAAGCTTGAGCTCCGAGAATGATCGCTCACTAAACTGCACCGATAAAGTCAGAAGCAGCATGCAAGCAAACTTCGCTAAAGTGGACGCTAGTCCGTAATGTTGGACGATTGTAATAAGGGCCCCTTAGATGACGTGAAGTCGGCCCGACAAGCTTTGGACCTTCAGCGACGGGCTCCTAAGGGACAGTGCCAACCTTGGCTATTTTGGCTATTTTGCTTTAACTAACTGAGCACCGGGCCTTGGCCCAGGCGGCCCCTGGCCTTGTAGGCCATTGTGCTCTGCAAAACCTGCAAATAGTGCGAGATGATTGAAATTACTGAGCTCTCACCGTTAACCGAAGGCTTTATCTTTATCATACGTTCGAAGAACTCCAAGTTCTTAATTAAATACCGACCACACTGCTGTCATTAGACAATGATGATGTTAAAAGACGATTCAGCTTTAGAAAAACCACAGACTTTGCGACGGCAAAGTCATCCGGATTAGAAGTCATCATATGCTGGAACTTCTCAAGAAAGTAGTAGAAAATGGTCTCAAAAGAACAGAAAGAAAAACAAAGAACTGCAGATGCTAAAAGAAGTACCAGTTGTCGAGAAATCGTTCAACGATCACGAAGTCAAAAGGCGGTTCAAACGTAGGAGAACTACACTTTGCGACGGAAGATCCATCCAGCTTCGAAGTCGTCACATGCATGAGCTCATACATAAAGTAAGAAGAAATGAAAGAACAACAGAAATTTTATGGCAGCCATCAGTTGTAGATTGGTAGCACAAGCAACAACTACTGCTATTTCCACTACCATTGCTACAACCAGATTCAGTTACAGTAATCTGTTTAAATCTGCAACCGATCTGTTCACAGAAGGAGGTTCAAGATGGACACAAGACATATATGTAAACTCAAAGGCCATCCCTTATGCACAAGATAGCATAAATGGCAAATTCTTCTCTCCCGTTTATCGGCGCGGTTTTATTATTCCGTGCACGCACTAGCACGCTGCCTGGAACCCCACAGCACTTCAAACAAGGACTGGTTTAAACTCACTTCCAAACAAGGACTGGTTTAAACTCACTTCCAAACAAGGGCGGATTTAAACTCAGCTCCAAACGACCACAGGTTTCAACTCATCTCCAAACGTTTCTGCATTTATAATAATAATAATAATAATAAATATGATTTAATAAAATATTTTAATAAAAGATCGTTTGTCAATGCTTAAATATACTAAGTTTCATTATAAGATGTATATAGCGTGATAAACGTCATAAATATAAAGGCCCTATAAATGTAATTAGATGGAAGAATGGATTTCCATTAGATTGTTATTGCTTTGAAGAAATGTAAAGACACTATAAACGTAATTAGAATGAAGAATGGATTTTCTTTAGATTATTGTTCTCAAGCAATGACGCATTCGTTTGTACGATCTCAGCATATACTCGTATTCACGATATAATTTGATTGCGGGCATTATTACGATAACCGAGCTACAGATTACTGATCATGCTCAAAGAAATCCACATAGTATTCAGAGACTTTTTTCCGCATCCACCTCTACTAGTGGACAAAGAATGCAGATTATCATTCAGTCACCCACACTTGGTACGGCATCTGATCTACAAGAGGCTGAGTTCATTACCAAGCGCCAGTTAGTATATAACAAAAACTTACAACCACTGAATGAAGAAGAAACCAAGAAGCTGTTCAGCCTGGCAACGTATTGTTTGCCACAGGAATTTGAAGAAACCAGAAACAATGAAGAAACCGGATTTAAAAAATTCGCAGAAACAAGAAGTGGAGAAGATAGAAAAAGAAGTGGTGAAGAATCGGAAGACGCTGAGACTTCATCTTCCCTGGTGCCAAGGAGCTACACCGGGCTGTTAAAGGAAGTGACTTCTGTACTTGGAAGCGGAATGTGCATTCCGGGGTTTGTGCTGCTTGACCGACTTGGGTGGTCACGTTGCGGAGTTAGCAACCAAGAAAAGGGTACATTTTGAGTAACTGATGAATGCTAAAGAGTCTAAGTGCATGTCTTTGTATTTGCTCAATGAAAACAGTCATTTCACAAGCCAGGAGCCAGTTGGTTACCGGTAGGCCTATTTTCATCGCCTTCTTCTCAAGTATCACATTTGATAAGTAATATAGGCCTACTGAACACCCGGAAATTTGAAGGTCAAACACGGTAATGTTGAACTGTTTAGTTGAACACAAATGCGAGGATGTGTTCCTTATTCTTCTTTTTTTTAATTTCCGTTCCTCTGTCATAAATTATTTGACAGAATCATTTTGATTTGGCGTTTCTTTATGTCTTTTAACAGGAATGCCATTTACGACGATCTGAAGAGGAGGGGGTTGCTGCAAATGAACGACCCAAGTGGGTCCTCGAAGGATGCCACAGATTTTGCTCTGTGCATGAAAGTACGTTTCCATCAGTCTATCTGTTACGCATTTTGTTCTTAGGAAGTCTCTGCTGTTCACGTGTATTATAAACACCTAATACAGGGTCAAGGTAAATGTTCAAGGCAGGTAATTTTCAGTGTTGTACCTGTTATATTTAGAAAATGTTTTGTGTATGGTAACATTACATGAAGATGCTTGAGGGTTCATGTAATGGGCCCCACCTAATACGAAAACTATTGAATGTGGAGTACCCCAAGGATCTATCGATGGGCTGAGAGAATGCTTGCTATGCAGTACTGTGGAATGGACACAGACAATAACTACGTTCTCAATTTTGCACATTATAAAAATAGAATCTGTAAATAAATTTCAAATTGCGTAATTTATGTAGGCCTGTAGATATTAACAGATTCATTCCTTGCATCCTTGATGGCCATTTCTTAGCCCTACATTACCTATTCTACCAACTCGCAGTATAACTTTCTTTCATTGTTTGGTTGATTGCTTTTCAGCTGGGAAGATTGGATGCCTTATTGCCCAAGTCAGTGGCCTTCCTGGTTGTCTCCGGCGATTCCGGATTCGAAGAAATTCCACGCCAATATCAGAAGGACCATAGGTTTGTCATCTTGCTGTCACCACGATACTGTGATATGTCGCAGCTGTCTGGAATAGTGGAAAGCATTGTCCAGTGAAGCATCTTTCCTACCTCAGGCGCGCCTCTGATGAGGATACCTTAAAGCGGCGCTTTACGAATTTCATTTTAAAAAAACCAAGATATTCTTCTTATATACTTTTGCAGAACACATAACATGAAAAGTATCCCGAATGGTATTGTGTATATTGTATATGTATAAACTGTGTATGTATTTTCCGATTTTCAACAATATCTTAAATTTACTTGCATTAAGTACTGTAGCAAATACAGACGAGTCTGTATTTGAATTATTTCGTAACAGACGAATATCCTTGCCAGCATGCCAACACACTTGTACATGTATTTGATGAGACCGTTGAGACCCATATGGAACGTGTATGGGTTCAAATATGGACCCATTTGGCCATGTAGGCATGTCTGCAGCATTTTGTTGATTTTGGCGAATATGCATTCAATGCTATTTGAATTTTTCGAATTTCGGCTAATAATCCAGTTCCCGCGTCATAAATTATGCTACAACATAACCAAGTGCTGTTAGAGGTTTAGGAAAGTGTGGAGCAGTCTAGCGGTTAGCATGGTGGACTGTCAGTCATGAGCTAGTGGTTCTTACGGTACACTGTTCATGGGAACATCAGTCGGTGAGGAAGAGGATTGGCTACCTGCCTTAGTATTCTGAGGCTAAGAAAAATGAAGCTGCTAACACTCTCGCACGTGGCTGCCTTTTGGGTTTAGCTTAATGGACTGTTGTTCTCCTGTTAGGGGATCACCAGGCACATTAACATTCCAAAGAAATGTCCTACTGAAAATAAAAGACTACTGCATAGTAGTAAAAGACATTTCTTTTAACAAATACAAATTTAATTTTAACAAACAAATTACATTAATAAACATTAAAAAATGTAATACAAATAAGGAAATTTTTACCTCAGGTGCTAAAAGCACTGTTGACACAGTTGGATCAAGCATGCATCCAGCAGCAGAAACTGGATAAAACTGAACATGATTAGATCATAGCTCAGCGCAAAGCGTTCATGAAATTTATACAGCATCTCCTGCAGTAAAATGTAATTTGTTTTAAACAATACAGTTTGGGATGCATGTACACATGAAACATCTTTAAATTTCTGATTTAAATGAAACTAGATTACTACAGATTCCAGTAAAGAATGGTAACTAAAGGTTATTAGTGAGCAACTTTGTTCACAGGTAATTTTTCTCTAACAGGTTATAACTTACTCTGATTAGTGATTCGGCTGATTTAAACTAATCCAGATGACCCTTGTCAAGGTCCAGTAATGCTGGAATTATGTTAGAAAGCAAGAGTGTATCTGTCTGAAGAACATATGTGTTGTACTGCAAATGGTTCAAGAAGGGACATAATTTCTTCTAGTTTTGTCCACCTGTTAGCAAGAAGTATCTAACAATGCTTTAGTCATCATCTCGTTGATGCCAGGCTTAACTGCAAGCAGCCATTTCATCATGGAGTTCGTGCTGTTCCATCGAGTGGTGCAATCCATTATAACCGATCTGCCACACTTTTCTGCCAGTTTTTCCATTAACACACATGACTTTCGGTTGGAGGCTACATATATTGTGCCTTTGTGATAATCGGCTCAAATCCGGGATGATGAAAACCTGGCTTTATGACAAGTTGCAAGAAGTGGGCTAGGCACGACAAGCGTCTGTATGGTATGTCAGCTGATAGCTCACATCATCAGCCATGCGAGGGGAATATCACCTTCATTTTCCTCATCGCTTGGTTCAGACTGGCAACATGCCAAGTCATAACCCTCAGAGCTGCTTGCATTTTGTTTGAGATCGTTTTCCTGCATCAGCCTAATAGCTTTTGTCATATTGGCACCATTATCAGAAACAATAAGCAACACTCTACTAGTTATATGTCCCAGGCATTTTGCCAGCATGTCTCCTGTGTGGAGATGTTTAATTTCCTTAAGAATCAACAGTGCATGCCTTCAGCAGTGACTGCCAGGATCAAAGAAGCTTGCAGAAATCCCTAAAAACGAAGCAGACAAACCCTTTTTGCTCCATCCATTAATGAAAATTGTAACTTTATTTGTTGTTGCAAGCAGTGTCCTCAACTTCTTAGTCATCTCATCCATGCAAGTTCTCAGCAGCTTCTGCAGTTTTCCATGGCCTAAAAGAGCCAACTGAAACGTCAAAAATTAAGAATCAAGAATAAAACCAAAAAGTAACTAAATTATACAAAAATAGATTTGCCAGTCAGAATGTGACTTGCATATAATCATTAACTCTAATTTTAGCTGATAGCTAAAATTCATCATGCTACTAAATACTATTAGAACTGCAGTACACAGTGTCACCTGGCTGTCCAGCAAGCCTAAACTTCAACAGTCTACCATAAAAGTTGTGTCGTGGACAGTTATGTTTCTCAAACAGGTTGCCCAGCAACTGACAACAGGAGCTCCTTGATGTAATTAGATAATTAAACTCTGACACAATTTTATGCTAGTTAAAATTTGTATCATCGCAATCATTGTACATACCTGGAAGATTAAATGTTGGGCCGAGACTCGGACAGAAGTTCACAAATAACGTATTTTCTATCACAGACACCGGAAAACTCCCTCCAACAAATCCAACAAGGCCCGCTCTCGATTTTTATGCTCAGCCGAAGCGGAATCCCAAGTTATGATTTTTCGGTTTATGCAATCCATCAATGTTTGACTCGATTTTGTCGTTGTGATTTCTTCGGGTGCTTTTCTTTTTGTGCATTTGTATTTTTAGAAGAATTTTTCTTTTCACACTTTATATAACTTTGCGCGTGGTTACACTGCAAATGAAGTGTCAAAGTTCGTGGGTTTCTACTGAGATTAAAACTTCACACTTGTCTCCGGTTTTAACATTTATACTAGAAACTTCGGCATATTCCGTTTTTTCGAGTGTCTGGTTTGTAACTAAAGTAGACCTATTCCCACACCACACATTCTCTTTTACGTCCAGCGAGCATTCTTGACAAACTCATTTCAATGTGAAACAAAGATATTTTTGAAACTAACGAAACTTTTAAACCTTTTCCTTGAACACAAAGAATGTTTCGAATCTTAGCGCTAACCGTAACGAAATTAGGCTAGAGTTTACGAAATTGGCTACGAGATACACGTCACGCGCGAAGGTGTGCGCCAAATGCAAACAAGCAGCGGATATTTTAAACATTTCTGTAGTGCAGTAACGTAATACATCCCCTAAAAATTAAAAGTTTCTTATTTTTCGTTCTAAAATATTTTTGCTTTTTATTCTTATACACCTCTGAAGGTCTTAATGTCACTTCTTATTCTATTTTCGTTCTTAAAATAATTTTTATTCCACTTCTACTTCTACTGCAAGAAAATTAATAATTATTATTCTTATTCTACTTCTTATTCACGAAATTATCACTGTAAGAAAGTAACAGACAAATGGATGATGTCTCAAAAGAACAGAAAGAACAACGAAGAATTATATGGAAGCCGTCACTAATGCTAGCAACAGGCAATTAGCTACTATACCTGTATATCCCACCAACCAGGGACTTGGTCCTGAACAAGGAAATAGCAGAATTCAAAAAGTTTTTTATGTCTGATGATAAAGTCAGAATTTTCATATATTTGGCATGCTTGTGTTATGAAGATCGCGATAGCATGAAACTTATTGCAAATTTCGAAATATTAAGGGATATTACCCCAGGGCGGATATCGGCGTCAGTTGTACTACCCAACTACAATTATACAACGGAGCCCATAATAATCCGGGAACTAGACCTAAATCCGGAAATCGGGGATGTAGTACTGCTAACCAGATTTACCAATGCAAATTGTGGATGTATACATACATACATATATGCATGCATGGATGGATGGATGGATGGATGGATGGATGGATGGATGGATGGATGGATGGATGGATGGATGGATGGATGGATGGATGGATGGATGGGTGGATGGGTGGATGGGTGGATGGGTGGATGGGTGGGTGGGTGGGACTGGGTGGGTGGATGGGTGGATGGGTGGATGGGTGGATGGAAGGATGGATGGATGGATGGATGGATGGATGGATGGATGGATGGGCGGACAGCCTGATGGATGGACGGACAGCCGGATGGATGAAAGGACAACCGGCCGCATGGATGGATGGATGGACGGACGGATGGATGGAGGGATGAACGGATCAATCGATTGATGGATGGATCAGTGAATAGTATTGTTGGTTTGGGGCCGCTCACTGAGAACGCCAGAAAGCCCAATACTGTCCCGGCGCGCGGCACAACAATTGTCATATTACATAGCATCGTTACGGAGGTATCGCTCACAAACCACTTCCCCAAGTTTAGGTTAGCTTTAGGCTAAGCAGTGTAGAACACGCAGTCGTTGGATCTCAAGTCGAGTCATTTAAACATGTCTCATATCACTATCACAACCACCACCATCATCATTCATCATCGTCGTTGGCGTTTTCATTATCCGTCCCCTTCTGTCTGTCATATATCTATCCATCGATCCATAATAATAAGTAACAGCTTTATCATCGTCGTCATCATCATCATCAGCTTCATTATCAACAACATTCGGCATCAGCATTAATCATAATTATTAGGAACCTTAATCAGTAGTATCACCATCATTATAATCAACACTATGAACAGCTGCACGAGCACTAGGCATTGCCTTGCTTAACAGCGTAGGTATCAATCAATGCCACTCCAATTTAGTTGGAGCGTGACAAGACGGGGAGGCAGATGAAGAGGATAGTTTTCTTCTGTGGTCTATCGTCAAGCCGAACTTTGTTTCCTGTCTCCCGTCCGCTTCGAAGTTCGTTGAAAGAGGCATCAAAATTGAAATTGATGCGTAAAGCGACTTAACGACAGAATTCTTCTTGTAAGGATTAATGCAAAGCCGAGATGCCTTACTATGGCTCATGAGGAAGGCATAGATCAGTTTTAAGAGGACCTGGATTCAGCAGTGAAGAAAGTCCCAAAACGATACGTCCTGCTGTTGATGGGATTTCGACGCGAAAGTCGGAATAGTACATCGGACGCATATGCAACTGTAGTTGGAACAGGTGGTTTGGGAGTGGGCAACGAAGCAGGTGAGCGACGGCTAGATTTTTGTTTAGACTGTGAAATGAGTCTGTGCAATATGTGGTTCGAACATCACATTATTCTGTTAGCAACATTGGAAACATAGCTGCAAGATATAGTGGATCTACAACTACAGATCCCAAATGCGTCCGATGTACGTTTTCCGAGTTTCGCGTTGAAGTCCTCCATCAACAACAGTACATCTCGTTTTGGAGCTTGCTTCAGTGCTGAATCCAGCTCCTCACAGGACTGATCTATGTTCTCCTCAGTAACTGTTGAGGTTGGTGCATACACATGAACAATTGTGAGGCATCTCAGCATTGCATTAATCCTAACGACCTGGATTCTGTCGTTAAGTGGCTCATATCCAATGACGGCTCCTTGCCGAAGTGAATTCTGTTGTGTCATCTTATCCATCGTGCTAATCGGGATATAAGGTGGTAGGTTCCAACGACGTTCCACCTCATAGTGGGGAAAAACCTATACCAAATAGGTGTTCCTATTTTCACAAGTCAGCAGTTGCCGCTATGCTTGTTTTCCACAAGGATGCAGTTATCCACCCAATTCGTGATGCAGAAGACCCGCTGCTGCCCAGGCGTTCGCCCTCAACTTTAGACAACCGTTTTTATGGTTCCTGCTGAGCCCGTCCACCTCGCGTCGCGACCTAGGTGGTATTGCTTCACCACTGATGACATGGCCTCAGAAGGCAATCCCCTACTTGGTTGCTTCACCCTCTCACCCCGTTGAGGCGTGGGCCGGACTTTGAGAGGGCTTCGTATATATGTGTGTAATATATATCAATACACTAGAAACAAGTTGGTAAGTATGAAACTGAAAAAGGCAGTTTGGAAAAGTAGTTAACTACATATTGAGATTTTATATTTTAACTACAATTTATAACTACTTTTAAAGAATAGTAGTTGACTACTTTTTAATTACTTATAAAGTAGTTTACAAAATAGTTGCGTACACAATAGATAGTTACTGCCTATATCACAGTTTGCAATTACCTTAAATCGACTGAAAAAGAATTTCCGATATATACTTCGTTTACATATTAGGTAAGATCGCGCAACATAATTTTATAGCACTCTATTCGACGCGTTTATGTCGACGCGCTTTTGTCGACGATATTTCGCTGCGCGCTTTTGTCAGGACGCTTATATTGGCGCGCTTCTGTCTTGCGCGCTTTTGTCGATGCGCCCTTTGAATTGCGTGTTTCATTGTGTTGAGATGTTGATAGACTTGGACTTGTTTCTAGTGACTCGATATGGTCTCGGACTCGAAAGCTGGATGATTCTGGCTCGAATGGAACCCGAACACCTCTGGACTCGGACTCGATTCGGCTTTGGTGGACTCGATTACATCACTAAATATTAGGTATTCTGTTTGGGGGCTTGCTAGGAACATCTTGCAGTTCTCAACTAACTCCTGCGTTGTGTCGCTAATCCAAACTGATGCTTACCTAAATTTTCTCACAACATCACGATTCTAAGTCGCAAAGTTCACACGTTTTAGCGTGCAATTTAGCTGTTTCACACGTGTTTTGACACTTGCAATGGATAATTACCCCAGAAAAGTTAACAGTCTTTGCATTATTACTTCATGAACGTAATATATAACGAATGGAAAGATGTAGACTTTATTCCAACACTACAATGTGCGGAATGTAGCCTCTTCTCGCGTTTTAAGATTTAAACAATATCTACATCGGCAACTTTTCAGAACTGTCCACAATTAAAATAGTTTTCTTTAAACCTTATACAAATATATCGAAAAGACATCAGAACTGTCTTTAAACCTTGACATAGGTCTAATGATATTTTGCTTTTCACGCAACTATTCTTAAACTCCACACAAGTATCAAAGTTTTAACAAAAGGTTTAGCTTGCTAAGGCGGAAAGAAAATAGCAGAAGGTAGAAACAAATTTGTCGGTGCAGTGATGGTGAGTGAAATGTTAAATCTGTGCAATGTTTTCGTAGTCTGTCGTAGGCGGCGCTAGTTGCAACTCAGTCATATTCGAGTAGGTCATTTGATTAGGAAGCAACGTCGAGTAGGCGGAGGCTCGACGCAGTGCAAAAAACGGATTTACATCATCGACAGTTTCGTATGTAGAGTTGGTGACAGATGGCATAATATCAAGATCGTAGTCGTTGTTTACACGCTTTTCGCTATCACTTTTAGTTCCTGAGACACCGTTGGCAGCTCTGAAACAAAATTTTAGGGATCCAGAGTATCACATACTTTGCTTTAACAAACTGCATTAACGAGTCTATGAATAATCAATTCGGTCATGTAAGACTGTTCGTTTATTATGTGTATATATATATATATATAGTCAAATGGCAATAATCCGGTAATAATACGCGGCTTTTAACAGCTAGACTAGTCCTCAAAAGCGAAATCTTTGCGGCTGAAGCGCGTTCAGGACAGTAGTAACGGGATAGTCATTCAACCCGGGTTACTTGGCAAGATAAGCAACGATTTTCTCGCAGAGGTTACTTGAATATATTAAAGTGGAAACTTTCACTAGGACATTTTCCTCTAAGCCAGCGGTTCTCAACCTGTGGGTCGCGACCCCCGTGTGGGTCGCCTGACGATTTGTGAGGGGTCGCCTGAATCTGCTGAAATTTACTTTCTTTAAAGTAAACAAACAAAAACCTTTTTATTCTCAAATTGGTACTCTTGTAACTTTAAAGTTTTAACAGCGACGTAAAATGCTGTGGCCCGTTCAATAGATTTCAGCAGCTAATTTAATAACACAGCAGCAGCAATGCAGTAAAGGAGTAGTAACAAAATCAATTTTATGGTTTTGACAGGGTAATTTCTAGACCCATTGGACCCCGGGGGACAATCCCAAAGCCCAAGTTTTAGTGTATACTTCAGTTGGGGGTCGCGCCAACTTGGCAAATGTTATCTAGGGGTCGCACCAGTAAAAAGGTTGAGAACCGCTGCTCTAAGCTATAATTTACAAGATAATGATCCACTATGAATTGTCCTCGATTATGATGTAATATTCTACACTTTAGTATGTTACAGTAAATGCGCATTAGGATATTACATTATGTGCTATACTAGACCCGATTAGGCAATTTATGCACTGACTCCTTATTACAATAGACGTAGTTAGTCCTACTGAATTGTTCTGCTCCACCATACTGTCTCATCAGCACACTGTCCTTTAAATTGTTTGATCAAACCACTCTAGATTAAGATATGCTTTGTCACACAACGTAAAAATGAAAGACGGAGAAGAAAGATTATTATTGTTTATTAATAGCTTCTATCGCGCCGGCGTCTAATGCACAATTTAAGGCATCAACCAATGGCGCGCCAAAACCAAGCCGCAATCAGGTCTAACCTAATTAGAATAGAACAGCTACATTCTTTTTGTTCTCTATCTTGTCCTTTGCTATTCTGTAGCCTAACCTCGTTCATATCTGTTTTTCCATCATCCAGTCCAGCAGCTTAATCCTCGGTCTTCCTGTTGTCTTCCATCCTATCCTCTTCACAGAACTGTTCACAGATTCGAATTGCCAGTACATGCCCATCCTGGCGTTCATTTCATTTTATCTCTTCTTATTTTTTGTGCTCATCGTGGTTCTCTGTTGTACACAGCGCTAAACTCAGTATTTCTTCGTTTGTTTTATATATTGTCCAATTGGTATTGTATTTGATAAGTTATATAGCGCTTCTTACAGAAAAAACTACTCAGAGGCGCTTCCTGCGTGAGAGCCCCTGGGAAATTGGTCGCCATCACACTTTCTTAAAATTTGGTACATTAGATTAAATTTTCATAAATTTTATAAATGTTAAAATTTAAAAATTTCATAATTTTAATTACTCTCATCGTGCAGTCCCTGACCTCATATCATGTAAATACTCTCTTCTTCATCACCATATCTCTCACAACTTTATAATTTTCTTTCTTTCTCTGGCTCTGTGTGTCTTTCTTTCTGTATGTGTGTGCGTGTGTGTCTTTGTGCATTTGCTTGTGCACTTTGACTCTTTTCAGCATACATTTCCAAATTACTTTTATATGCACTTGTTTAGAACTACTTCAAATGAGGCTTTATTAAATTATTATATCTGCATGTTTTAAGCGCCACTTTGTAATGACTAAGCATCAATCGATGTCGCTGCGCAATCGTGAGCGAAGAAGGACTTGCTCAAGGTCCCTACACAGTAATCAGAACAGTGTCTGGTTCCAGAACGTTTTCGGTTGCTTGTCCACAGCTATGGAATGCCAAGTTCTATTTATTCTGTCAGTTCTTTGATGTCATTTAGTAAATTTAAGACATCTGTACCAAACTTCTTACCCACCGTAGCTTAACTTCTGTTTCTCTGGCCTATAGGAATTCGACCACGCTTTCCAATGGATTATGATTTCGATTACTATTTTACTTAAAGCGACCATCGATTGTTACCTTGGGCATTATGATAACGGCGCTAATGGAAGTCATTAGATTAGATTAGGTAACCGTCTCATAGGAGCCTCGAACTCGTACTCCGCATTCGTAATCGTAATCGTAATCTAAAACTTATAAAGCGCCACTTCAAGATAAAACTCATCAGAGGCGCTCCCGGCCCAATTTCCCATGACTAATGGGGAATAACACGGTCTTCAAACGCTTGCGGAAAAGAGAGGGAGGAAGAGAGAGGAATTCCCGCCTAAGGTCATCAGGCAGGTTGTTCCATGAGGCAGGGCCAACAACGGCATTAAAAGCAGAGCGCACTGTCCAAGCGGCTACCGTGCCCCACAAATTTCTTGTTACCTGCAAGCATACACCTTTTCTTCCTGCATGAGTAAATGTGCTTACCTGCATTTATGTCTAAAAACGATTCCGAGCGTAATAACGACGGCTATGATGACGGCTGAGCCACAGATGGTAGGTGCTAGGATGATTGCCAACCTTAAATCTGAACAAAAGTACTCCTGTTTAATAGGTTGCAAAGAAGCAATCCGAGGGCATAAGTTCAAAGGAATAAGCATCATTAAGCAAGCGTGCTTGATCGAAAAGATATAACAAGATCTTTGTTTATCGTCCGTTCAGGTCTTAGCAATTTCCTATGTTAGAAATATCTATGTACTATATAGTAGCCTCAGTTATAGTATTTAGATTATTTGAATTTGATTTAGAGTAAGTTTGGTAATATGTGTCAAATTTAGTAGGCCTAGGCTTCGATTAGTCGATGGCATGCTCCTCTCTGGAGAGTTGCAGTTTCCACGACCTTTGGACAGCTGTCACTATCTTAGGCTGGTAACAGGCTGTGTGTAGCCTGGAGACGATTTAGAATAAATTGAAATTATACCAGTTTGATTTAGAATAAGCTGGATTTCGAATCGTCTATTTAAATTTGATATAGAGTAAATTGTAACAGTTGTAATATTGAAGCTTGATTTAGGGTAAGTTGGCAATCTTTGTCAATCTTAGGTTTATTCTGAGTAAATCATAATATTTGGAATATCTAAGTTTGATTTAGAATAATTTTGGATATTTAAAATGTTGAAGTTTTATTCTAATAACGGAAGATGTGAAATTACCTTGTAACGGAGTTTCAACTGTGGTTGCATTAGCATTGAAAGTAGTTCCAGTGACAACTGAAGTGCTTTGAATACCCATAACAGTGGTAGAATAATACGAATATGTTTTATCGGTAACTTTTGTGTCTGGCGGGAAAATGGTTGTAAAGGTAGGCGGAAGGCTAGAAAGGATGTTAAAACTTGTGGGAAAGAAAGATGATGGGGAATAGTGTGTTGAAGTCGGTAAAGTTGTAGTTAAATCAGTTGTGGGAGTAGTCGACGTTGAGAAGGTGGGCCTGGATGTTGAGGGAAGAGATGGCAAGATTGAGGAAGATGTGTAGACGGAAGGCGAAGCAGCAGTTGTTGTAGAAGCTGATATTACAGAACGTGTTGACGAAGAGGTTGGGAAACTGAGTGAGACGACGGTTGAGATGGTCAGTGTGGTAGAGGTGGTTGATGAAGTGGCGGCTTTGGTAGTGGTTGCAGTGGCAGGAGTTGTGCTCCGATGTGAAATCGTGGAAGAGATTGCAGTTGTTGAAAATGAATAAGTAGGAGGTAATCGAGTGGTACTGGTTGAGGTTTTCATAGTAGTAATGCTAGATGGTGTAGTGGAGCTCCTAGAAGTAGGTAAAGTGGTTGTAGTGGTTAACAAAGGTGTACTCGTCGAAGAGGTTTTAGTGGGAGTTGTTGTTGTTACAGTAGTCTTGGTAGTGGTTTTTGTTTGAAACAAAGTGGTTGAAACGGTCGTTGTCTCTAAGTCTGCAAAATAAAACAATCATTTGAGGGAATTCTCGGCTTTGGTAATTCAATTCCACCCAGTTTCTCACTTCGAGGTTATTGCCGTTCAGTGTAATTATTACAAAATCTCATTCTACCATATGTTATATTATCCATTGCTTTACTATACTATGCTATATAATACTATACTACTCTGTCCTATGCTGTCCATTCTTATCCTATTCTATTCAATCCATGTGATCTTATCTAATCTAATCGGAAGCACTGCCATAGATTTTCTGACTCCAAGAGGAAGAATGCTAGCCGGAATTGAATCAAACACAGAATAACAATCTGAGATGTTACCGCCCTTAACTCTTGCAAGGATATGATATGTCTTAGTTCAAGACTGGAAAATTTGTCATTGCCATTGCAGATTGCTGAGTTAATAGTTTACAGGAATCTAATATCGGTAGTTTGTCTCACTAAACTACATAGTTTGTTATGTACTTATTCTGGCGCCTTGGCCATAAAGCAGTATTATATCCAATACCAGAAATCTTTGAGCGACTTAAGCAACCCCCAAGTATGGCTTAATTTATCTAAAGTTTTCAACATGTTAGTTTGCAATAGATGGACTGTAATGGCAGGTTCGAACTGGAACTTTAATATATATAAATGTTGGACCACTCTACTGCACCTCTTGCAATCCCTGTGCAGGCCTTTCACTAAAAACTGAAAACATTCCTATTAGACAAATATATTGATTCCTCCCCTTTCCCTTACATCTCTACCCTTTCCAATTCTAAACACCATCCACCGTAGGCGTCTGAGTGTCTGTCTGCATGACCTTGGATCTTGATCTAAAACCGAACCCTTCCTGCCTATCAGTTTTTTGACTGAGCGCCTGTGAATAAGTTTGTTTCCGCGATTTAGCTTTTTTGGGCGCTGCAGAAATATCAAGATTACGATTACATTACGATTCCGATAAAGGTTAAATTTCTACATATTTTCCACCATTAGGCCTACTTTATACAACTATAAATGACTTACTCGATGAAGCAACATTCACAAAAACTGTCCCCAGCACAAATAGGATGAAATTCATTCGTAATTCCTCCTTTGATGGCAAAGATAGGTTATATCATTTCATGTGCAGGCGAGTTTAATGTAGACCTATTGTCAATGGTAGATCAGGATCGTTTGCATGGGGGTCAAGGGC
Organism: Norana najaformis; assembly: GCA_964023275.1. Taxonomy (NCBI): domain Eukaryota; kingdom Metazoa; phylum Annelida; class Clitellata; order Crassiclitellata; family Hormogastridae; genus Norana; species Norana najaformis. The sequence goes on along the minus strand of OZ029916.1, from coordinate 8,038,765 downwards.
ATTTCCAGAGGGCACCACATTTCTGGCAGTCCACCATGCACGGGTGTGGTCTGAGGGGCGCTGGCATATAATCAAGAGAAGCGCGGGGCCAGCCGCTCCCCTTGTCTATTGCTAACTCCGCCATCTCTTATTTTATGAGCTTGATTGAGTAATTTGGAGCAGTTGGCTTCAATTTAGTTTATGAACTTATGGAATTGAAGGGCTTTGAATTTATTTCAGCTATAAACTCCCGAGAAAGATATGCCAGGATGTAAGTACAGTAATTTCTGCTCGTAATGTAAGGATAGCATGTCTAGTAGGTTGCCTGGTTTTTTGTTTGTCTATATCTATAGACAAGGTAGGTTCGTCAATCTTATCTTTACATATACAATAGCATAACTGCATATGAAATGTTTTAAACTACCAACTCTGATAATAATACAGGTTTTGAAACAGTGCAAAATTGTGCATTGTGAGGTTCTAAAAGGTGCTATATAAATAACAAGATCCATACATACAAACATGGAAACATTTGTACTCTGTGATGTTGTTTCTGGTGTTATCTGAAATAAGTTGGTAATTTGATATGTTTAGGCAATGCAAAAGTCTCCAAGCATTTTCATCATCAGCGACCTTGACATCCTGTGTCCTAAAGAAAATGAGGATGCAGATACGGCCAGAAGAGCTATGGAAAAGCTGCTGGAACTTTCAGCAAAAGCATTCTCCAAGGGATTCGTGTTGGTTTTGGATTTGTTGAAGATTTTAGTGCTATGAATTCTGCACTTTTGAGCTCAGAACTCTATGCAAAATTCTAAGCAAGTGGTGATTTTAAAGTTTTAAGTAAGTTTTGCTATGAACTTAGCAATAATTCAGATTCATAGCAGTTTTCACATATAACGTTTCAGAGGTAAGAGGTAATATTAATGCTTGCTTGGTTAGACTACAACTTAGTTATAAAATACATTTATGTGAGCAGTCGAGTTTGGTTGGTATTGTTGCATTATTGCACGTATAAATTCCTTTAGTGATGTTGATTATAAACCTGTTGAACTGTAAACTTGTTTTTGAAAATGAATGCTAAGTGCTGACGTATAGGTGTAGTTCTTATTGTTTCCAAGGGGTTTGAGTCCAGATAAACGTTTGTGACAAATTGAAGTTTTCTTCTTCAGTAGCTAGCCACAATCATTAGAAGCATGAAGGTACTACAAGTCTGGCCGTGTCTTTGAGGACTACAGTTGGACTACAGAGAACTGCAAATTAAAAATCTTATAATTATGGGACATTGTATGGTGATCACTCATTTACTGCACACCTCTTTCGACCTCAATCCTCATATTCCTAGGGTTGAAGGACCTCTCAGATGAAGAGCAAATACACTACAACTAGCAACCCAGCTACTGCTGACCTTTCCAACTGCAAGAATTACACGAATAGTAATGTTCACATGACAAACATGGAAAATATGACAAACCTGGATTAAATTATAATAATGATGCCTAATAATAATAATAATTATTATTATTGTTGTTGTTGTTGTGTTGTTGTTATTGTTATTATTATTACTGTTATTATTATTTTGTGTATGGAATTGTAATTTACATAGCAACGTAAATAGCGAGCTCCTTCTAAGTTGCTTTGCAATGTCAATTGTCAGCACAGAGTTACATGATAGATGGATTTTCAGTTGTTTTAAAAGACCTGAAAACTGCTTCCGTACACTGGAACCTTTACTGGCGTGGTATCCATTCAAAGGCGCAGCGGTAATGAAGGATCTCAACCGATCAATTCATTGAAAAATGAGCAGGGTCGAGGCCATAAGGTCGCTACTGACCTCGTTAGCTACATTGGTTAACGCGTACGTCTGAGCGTGAGGATGCCGGTTCGGGTCCCGGTCGTGGCTTATATCAGAGACTTGAATCTCGGGCTAGCACGGTCCATTAAATGGCGTGGCGCCCATTCAACGGCCAGCAGTGGTGAAGGATCTCACCCGATAAATTCATTTTAAAATGAGCATAGTCGGTCATACGTTCGATTTAGAAAAACGTGTACATTTACAGAAAAACATGTACATTCACTTTTTTGCCTCCAGAATAGATGCTGGAAGGCTATTCCACGCATGTGGGCCAGCGACCTGAAAGGCGGGATCATCCAATTTAGTCTTAGTTACTGGCACGGAAACATCGGCAGATGATTGTACCGCAGTCGATTAGGGTCATCAAACAGCGGCTTGATATGACCTGCGAGATAACGTGGTGTGCAGTTATGCAGATACTTGTATATCAGAAAGCAAAGCTTGAACTTAACGCGCTCGCCGATTCTGAGTCACCGAAGCTGGTCTTGTAGCACACTTAAGTGTGATGTGGTCGAACAGGGCGTTGATGACTGCCCTGCCTGAGGACAAATGATATTACGCCGTGTCTTAAGACACATCTTTTACAACCTGCTTACCCACTGTAGCGTGGCTTCTGGTTTCTTTGACCTATCGGAATTCGACCCGGTTTCTCCAACGCTTAATGATTTTTGACTGCAGTTTTGTCTTGAAGCGACCTTCGACTGATGCCTTGGATATTATGATAACGGCGCTTTGTAAGTCTTTAGATTAGATTAGATTAGATCAATGTCAAGCCAAAGGCGTCATTGCAGTAATCGATTCGATTCGGCTATGGGCCAAACTTTGCACGATTTGGAAGGTCACATCCCTTTGAGAGATCGGGAGACAGACCTAGTTGTCAGAGGGATTGCGAAGCTGGTCCGCACAATTCCTGTAATACGTGAGGTCACAGAGGTCTCCGTCAAGGAAAAGATCGATCACGAGCCTGATTCTTTGGTTCAACAGCATCCGCACCAATGTCGAAAGGGCGGCGACCTAATTTATCCCATCTACGGGAAGACGGGCATCAGAGATATGGGGCCTTCCATAAATGACGTCACGCACCTAGGGGGCGAAAGGGTCACACAACTGTGACGATTTGTGACAAAGGGGAGGGGATATTTAAGAAATGCGACGTTACATCATCACATCAAACATCAAAATGCGTAATGTTATTTTAAAATTTCACTCAATTAAACAAGTTCCACTTAATTAACAGCAATTGTTACCACAATTTAACAACACTAATTATGATTATTGCATTCTTAATTTTTGGATTGTTTACCTTTTACGCTCGGTGTCAATTTTGGGGTTTGAAAGTGAGGCAATCCAAGCAGCAGATTTTCAATCATGAACCTTCAACGCATAACGCTTTTACGTCACGTTGTGACGTCACGAATGACTTCGAAATCACATGCTTAGGACGTGTAGAACCTGAGATAAATCGTATGCAGTGTTGCCACAGCTGAATATTTTTTACTAGATCTGGATTTTTTGGCTTTCTTCTGGGTATCTGGATAAGAAAATTTGCATGTAACATTCTGGACATCTGTTTTTTTCGGGGGTGGGGGTGTACAGAGCTTTGTAATGTCATATTTGAGGGGATATGACTTTTGTGACGAGGGGAGAGGGGTCAAAAATCGTCCTAAATTGCGTGACGTCATTTATGGACGCCCCTATTCTGACACTCGACGAACTGAGATGCAATCGATTGCATATCATTCAGTCAATGTTGTGAAGGATCGACATCTGTTCAGTTGGTCACAGTATTTGAAATTCATCATTTTAACGAAAGACGGATCTCTACTGAGTATTGGTAATAAGAAGTATAATCATAGTATGTAAGCTTTATATTGCCCTTGAACAGCTCCAGAAATGTTCTAGATACCTATTGCATCGTAATCGCAATCGCAATCGTGAAAGCAAGATTTCTACAGCGCCCAAAGAAAGCTAAGTCGTGGGAATCAGTTTAACACAGGCGCTCAGTAAAAGCATATAGGCCCTAATGCCGACAAGAAGATACATAACTTCAATATGCCGATACATTTATGACTAAATGAATTCTTTACTTCTTCTGCTGTAAAATACCTGTCATATTTACATGTTCTACTCGCTGGCCATTGAGTTAGGGTAAACATGTGGTCTTCTCCTCGCTGAGCATGAATCATACAAAATTGCAATAACATTGACAAACAGCATTCTTCTTAGAGTGATGTAAATATATTCATAAATTTTTCAAACATTCCTTCAGGTAACTTTGGTTCAAATATTTGCGAAAGATATTGTCATAGTCAGTTGAAAAAGATATTGAAACAGAAAATATGTTGGGACGGACCGTTACACAAATATAATAGACACTAAATATACCAAACACATAAACTACTAGTTAGAAGTTATACACAACAGCAGAATAGACATTACATATATACATATACCTTACACAGGCATATATAGGCGCAGGCATTACATAGAGACTTATTAAATACATAAGTATAAATAGGGTGGGTCTAACAAGATACATTCAACATACTTAGCCTTATTATATGCACACAGCGAATGCGAATACCTTTCACCTCTTTTGGTATTCTATATGAAATATACAGAACCAATAAACCAGTCATACAGGGACAAACCGACGTTTCGAAAACCATCCAGGGCACTCAGAAGATTTTAAAAGAAAATGACACCAGAAAAGTAAACAAAGTTGTTCTTTAACAAAAGCAAGAGTTGCAAAATTGCTTCAAGCCTACCGAGTTGCCTAACTTAATCGTAATCGTAATCTCGAAAATTTCTAAAGCGCTACGTTAGAGCTATATGAAGGCAACAGCTTATTCACGAGCTCTGCGTCAAGTCAGAGGGATTGTCTGAAGATGCCATGGCGAGAACAAAGTCCGGTTGTCAGAAGACCAGAGAGAATGGGACAACTCTAGGAGCTGTTAGGATGGGTTGTGTTTAGGTTGACAGAAATGGGAAAGCGGATGGATCATGGTAAGATTTCTTGAAAATGTGACTTCAGCTTGAACGGAAAGCCGGAGTAGTAGGGGACAGAGAGGTTTGAGAAAGATGACGGTGGGTGAACGACTGAATGGATAGAAGAACGGAGAATTTCCGAAATTCAGGGAAATTGTTCCAGAGTCGAGGTCCGTTGTGGAATATGAATGGGTTAGAGAACTTGAACTTGAACTTGAATGAAACTTTATTGATTCCAAAAAGAACAAAGAAAATAACAAATACATTGACCATTGCATAGCTTGTTGGGATACAAACGGTAGACCCAAAAGGGACCTAAGTTCCGCTAAATTAGGGCCGCCTATTACAGAACGATGCATATGGCGATAAAAAATGTTTAACTGATATTAGGTACAATTAAACTATAAAGAAAGTCTTAATTAAAACTTAAATAAACAGAAACTAAGAAAGTGGATCACCACTGTGATCTCTATGAAACTGAAAAAGAGTCATAACTGTGACTTCTAGAAACATAAAAAAATTATAGACTAAATAGATATGAGCATTATAATCAACAGTTTAGTGACATTATTAGGAAATTACGCAGATGCTTTTTAAACAAATACAGACTAGGTAGGTTACGGATTTCTAAAGATAATTTATTCCAAATTGACGGACCAATACATTTAATGTTGAAGTATCTAGTGTTAGTTCTTGCAAAAGTACCACAAAAATTATTCTGAAATCTAGTGGAATATCTATGAAGTTGAGAGAAATGTACAAAATAGTTGACAAATACACAAGGTGACAATCTTCGTTTATAGCGATACATGAATTCTACGATTTGAAATTTATTTATATCATCTATCGTTAAAATATTTAATATTGAAAATAGACTATTAGTACCTTTTCCACAATGCTGTTTAGCAACGATTCTTATAGCACGATGTTGTAATATTAATAAACCCTTGAGACGAGAGGAATAATTTGTTGCCCAGATACTATTATAATAAGAAAGATAAGGATATATAAGAGAGTAGTACAAGTTTAACAATATGGGTTGAGGTAATACATGTCTAATGTGATATAAAATACCCAAACTCTTAGCAATTTTCTTCGATATTTGGGAGATATGCATATTCCATATAAGATGATTATCAATAAAAACACCAAGAAATTTACAGGAATTAACTTGTTGGATTTGTTGATTGTCAATAAGGATGTGTTGTTTTTGAGTAGGTAAAATTTTTATACGAGAATAGAATAATATTAAAAAAGTTTTGCTTAAGTTAAGAGATAACCTATTTGCCTTAAACCACTCAGCTATTAATTCAAGTTCATTATTTGCACTTTTAATTAGTATATGCAAAGATTTATGAGATAAGAAGATATTAGTATCATCAGCAAATAAGATGAAGTGGAATAGGGTAGAGGAATTTTGGAGATCGTTTATATAAATTAGAAACAACAGTGGGCCTAAAATTGATCCTTGTGGTACTCCATATTGGATAGGCTTAAAGACAGACTGGGCACCATTACATAAAACCTGCTGTTGCCTATTGCTGAGATAGCTTTCAAACCATAATAATGGGATCCCTCGTATACCACAAAACTCCAATTTTTTTAATAGAACAAAGTGATTTACAGTATCGAAGGCTTTTGCTAAGTCAAAAAATATTCCTAAAGATATTTTATTTTCATCAAAAGCTTAAGATGAATAGTTACAGAAGGATGGGCAAAAGTGAAGTAAGAGGATGAAAGGGTAGAGCAGGGTGATTAGAGACTAGAGTTTGCAAAGATGAGTAGGTTGGGAATATTACAGAGTTATAGGTTAGAGAAAGAGCTCTGAAATTAATGCATTCAAGGATTTTCAGTCAGTGGAGCGATATGGTGATGTTTGGGTGTCCCGATGACAGCTTTGGGTGTCCTGAAGAGAGGTGAATATTGAATTAGTTGAGGTGAATATTGAATTAGTTGGAGGCTCTTAATTTGGATGGATGCATCGTTAAGGAAAATAGAGTTACACTAGTCAAGTTTGGAGTGGGTAACAGAAATAACGATGGTAGAGGCAGTTTTAAAATCGAGCATAGATCGAATACAGTGAGGGACACGAATATGAATGAAACAGATTGGAGACGTGATTTTAAAAAGGCGTATTGTACAAAATGAAAAGTGGCGTTATAACGGAACCTTGATGACACCACAAAGAGTGGAATGTTGAGTTACCGTTTAACCTGTTGAATGTTGAGTTACCGTTTTACCTATTGAAAGTTGAGTTACCGTTTTACCTGTTGAATGTTGAGTTATCGTTTTACCTGTTGAACATTGAGCTACCGTTTAACTTTTCTTCTTCATTAGATTATTTATTACTTTCACTGGTCTACACATTGCGTTGGTAATCTTCACAGTATGCCTGCGTATTCTTCAGATTTGTTAATACAGTAGGTGTAATAAGTTTAACACCAAAATCCGTATTACGGGTACAACTTCTTGCGCTTGGATTAAGCCTGTGAATTTGAAGTAAGAATGGGAAAGAAACTGATATAAGCATTTAAAAAATATTTTAGGTTTAGTTTAGTTTAATCTATTCCTGCCAATGGCCTTAAAAAGGCAGCTTTCGAATTCGACGGTATATTAACACGATGAAACTCTCACCTTACTGTAGCTGCTCAGAAGGACCAGATTTTTGGCTGTTGAGTACGCAGTGCATCATTTTACCATTGTACAGTATCTGCCTTAAGTTACGGTACATCTAAGGTTTCGCATAATTATGGGTAACCCTGTGCATTTTAGCACAGTTGCATTAAGGTTCTTGAAACGAATTGAAACATTCTTTTAAAATGAAGCGTTGAGATCGATGCGTAATTTTTTGTGAATATTAGGTTGAAGAGATGTCAACGACCAAATCTAGCACGTTCTAAGGCACCATTGTCTACGGGCCTAGATCGACGTAGGCTAGATGTGCTACCATATATTTCATTCTCAGCTGTCCACCTCTATTATCAGCTATCGTAGCCTAATGATATATGGTTCCGTTGGTACGTTTTATTACTACACACTTGAGCAGCCGTGCAAAAACGAGTGCGTCAAAACTGCGAAAATGAAGAACGACATTCCGACTACTTTCGCATGTTGAAAGGTTTTGACCTGGTGACAACACTCCAGTCTAGCTGTACAGTCTACAGACCTTTGACTTGTAGCATTTAGGCCTATATGTCTGTACCCGAAGCTCAGATATGCTCGAATGAAATCTGGTCAAAGGCTAACAAACAATTTTGGAGTTTCTGTGAAATTGGTTCTGTCGTCGGGGATGGAAATTTGGGTAGAATGACTAGTGTAGCATCCATAGTCTATAGCGTAGCAATATTTAAGTCGAGCATAATAGCAAACAGATTTTGTTAATACTTAAAAGGCGTTATATGAGGTGTCTGTATAAATAATTACTTATAAACGCACGCACATGGAAATAAAAATATGAGATATGGAAAAATTTGAAATATGACTGTAGCCACACTTCTTATTATAATAACAATAAGAAACTAGTAATAAGACGGTTGTGCACGTTAGATGTTGAAAAGGCCGTACTACGAAAAGCATTCGATACTCAGGCGAAACATTCTTCCAAGTTTACCAGTGTCAGTTTAAAGATATTTCGTCTAGGCATATGGGTTAAATGAGCAAAATCACCTCACTTCTTCTGTCTACCTCGATCTGTCCCTCTCTTTGTCCGTCTGACTACTGTCCTACATTAATACTTGGTTATAAACCAAGTCCGATCCTATCATCAAACATTTGTTTATGCACAAGGTCTCCTCCTACTATCCTAGACTTGTAATACATTTCATTGTACCACAAATTATTCTGGTATATTAAGGCAAGAAACACAGATTCTAAACTTAATTCACCTTCATAATGTCACTTCGTTGTAACACAGACTTGTTACATCACGATATGGCAATGCTTCCACGGAGAGAGTCATGAAAAGTTTCCCATGTACATACAGTACATGCACGTAATTTATACATAAGGTTTGGAACTTGTAACTGGGTTTGGTAACTGCACGGGCCAGAGCATTTTTCAAACAATCCAAAATGCTCTTGCCAGTGCAGTTACCAGAACTCCTAAACACCATTGCATAACCTCGGTGCTGAAATCACATCTTTTGGCTTAAGGTCCCTCAAAACATCCAATACAAAATTGTTTGTCTTACAGAGAATGACCTACAAACCTCTCAACCTTTTATATTCGCAAGCTATTCACTATCCAACCATCCAGATTTACTTGTTATCACTCATAAATTCCCATCTCGGCTTTCAGTCGTCTCCTCTCAAATTCTGCAACCACTCTTTAAGCTACACAGCGCCAGCTCTTTTGAAAAAACTCCCGAAAAACCTCCGCCAGTTCGATTATTCCTTTTCTTGCCTGTCAATACGTACACTCCTCCGCTTTCCCTCTCTCCTGCAGGTTTTCACCCAAAACTGAAAACCGAAGTTTTTAAGGTATCCTAGCCTGCTTCCGCTCCTACATCAACCCAGGACCACCATCACCAACGATTTCCACCGTAGCATTATATTGTCTACCGGTCTGACCTCCACGATTCTGATCTGCGATCGAAAGTGACCAAATAATCGAGGTTTTGCGGGTTTTATTTGATATAGCGCCGGTAAATAACAACTGATAAGCTAATCGCTCTGACGCGGCTTTTGTGTGGCGCAGGGCAATTTCGGAGATTTACATATATGCATGTATAGACAAAATGCATAAGAAACAATAAACCAATAAATTATTTAGTTATCGAGCAGCCTTCTTGTATGGAATCCAGAATAAAGTACCGATTTATACATACAACACGCCTTAATTGAAACCCAAGGATTCAAACAAATCACGGTTTGCATTTGCCGAGTATTGGGGGTTCGAACCAGTCTTATTTAAAAAATAGAGGGCTACTGTGCGTTTTAACCTGCTGGCAACCTCACTCGTTTACGCACATATTGCATATTGAACAGATTTTTATCATGCAATACATAAAAGTCAGATCTAGCTACGTATAGAATTTTTCTATGAGTTTCAGAAAGTTCTTCAGGCGTAGCGAATTGCTTTTAACTACGCTCAAAGACATGCTACTTCTTTCTTGGATGATTTATCAAAGACCTTTTACTCTCAGACAAGAAGAATATAAAGAACTGCATTTTCCGTCTTACCTGCTCTTTCAGTAGCCTACATTAATGGTGTTTAATAAACTTGCATAGGTCTTCACGCTTGAGCAGCCGAGCGCTAGAATGCAAGCTCACAGCGTCAAAACTGCATGCAGGTAATAGAACACAGAGGGTCGATAAAAAGATTTCTTAAGTGCTATCGTCTTCGAATTTTAAATGTGGTTGACTTGGTGACGGTAGTCAAAACTCCCTACTGCGCGAGACTGAGTCTGGGCGTTATCTTACCTATTTCTTTAAAAAACAGGTAAAATTGTATCATTTCTTATCAAACGCTCACTTTATAGCTTTATGTTCTCTGTTGTTATGGCATTGGATGTTCGATCGTATAGTATTACAAAAACTCATAATAATTTTATTTCATCAACATGTAGAAAACTTGAGAAAAGCCACACACAGTGCTTCATTATTCATTAGCAATGTTTATACAAAGTAATTTTATTTACCACATTTTGCTGAGCTTGAAGCGTCTAATGTAGGCTACCTCAACAATATATTGGATATCCGTTAAATGTACTTTACAGATTGATATTATATTACAGCTGCAGTTTGGTAAGCATTGACTTGTTGTTCAGCAAATAAGCTTTTCCGAATTGAGGCATTTGGTTTTAAAAAACACTGAACTGTAGCCAACCACGGTAATTAAAATCACTTCTGAGTCCCAGTATTATATTTATAGCTATTGAACTTGGTCATCTGATTGCCTCTCTCTGGCTATACCTTAAACAATAGTTGTTCTTGATAAACGGGCTTTTCCGGTTGCTGGAGCTAAATTTTGGAACTCTATCCCTGCATCTGTCGTTCAGCACAGTCGCTTATGTCGTGTCGTACTCAAGATTTGTGTTTTCAGATTGCTTGTCCACTGTAGGCTATCTCTCTGTCTCTATGATAGAGGGACAATCTAAGATGACTCTGCCTTCTGGATATATGAGCTAATTGTGGCTTAGCTTAGCTGTGCCATCGGTTGATGCCTTGTGCATTAGACACCGGCGCTATAGAAGTTGCTAATTAATAATAATAATAATAATAATAATAATAATAATAATAATAATAACTATTAATAATTATTATTATCATTATGTTAATAATAATAATATTTTATTATTATTAATATTATTATTACTATATTATTATTAATTTTCTAATTATTATTATTGTAAGATGGTTAATCGGCAGCTCCGATTGATTCTCTAGGGGACACTAGCCTTATATATACGAGACGTTCAGGTTATTATAAAATTATAGTTTAATGAACATTGAACTTACCTTTCATACATACAAGATTAGCGTCGTACAGCATCGACATAGTTTCACTTAATCTAACCTAACTCCTAATCGGAATATGATTAACTAGAATATACATAACCTTATCTTTTGTCTTCGTCCGTTCGTTCCGTCCTTTCCCTCTTCTCCGGTTGTCATGGTCGACCAACCTTCCCGTCTGACTGCGAGCTTCCTTCTGACTGCTTCTGCTCACTGCTCAGCTAATTTCTATCCTAGTCTCTCTGCTGACCTGCTGACCAGACTTCAGCTCCTACGTGGCCTTTGCCCGACCGTCTCATCCCGAATTAGGATACCTCTTCCATTTCTGTATCTGACTGGCCGTGCTTAGCTGGATATGAGTTGCGCTCAGAGGAATGTTCTTTGTTGTCTCGGGACTCTCCACTTGTCTCTGCCTGTATTGCTTTGACTAAGCTGCACTCTTCCTGTGTTCCAGTGGCTAACCTGCATTGCTCTAATAATAGCCTTTCCATGCAGTACAGCCTGCGTAACCTGTCTGTGGTTAAGATGCTGACCACTGTAGCTTGGGCTACTGGCTAGATGTCTTGCTGCTGCTGTTGCTACTGCTGCTGCAGCTGTATCTGTTCATTCATGTAGCTCCACTTCCAGCTGTCCCACATTATTATAACTTTATTATTATTACAAAGATCTAATTATTATTAGTAGTAATTTTCTCCGGACATTTCTTAAATTCCGAGGGATCATATCTACCTTGGGGCAAAAAATAATGATAATTGCGCTTTTGAGTCGCTGAAGATTCTTGACTCGTCTTTTTATACTATAGGCTCCGTCTTTTATATTCCCTGCGCGTTTTCTGATTCGGACTAATCAAATACTTGTTAGGTAAATATAATATTTTTGCATTATAAGGTCTCGTTGTTACTGGTTTCAAACCAACATGTCGCTGTGCACATCTTTATTTGCATTGGTCATTGTTCTTGTCCCTGTTTTATGTTCACTGTCACATGTGTGTGCTCATTCTCCACAGCGATCACCACGAGTTGTTGCCGGAACAACTGCTTGAATTATTTCATCATCTTTCTGATACTTATTCCTTTTACGTTATTCAAACGGCAATGTTTAAAATTCGCACACGCTTTTAATCACTAGCTTAGTTACTCCATTCCTTCAAATCTACATCTACGTCCAAAACTTAGCAGAAGTTTGTTTCGCTTGCTTGCCCTCTGCGACTTCTTTCTGGCGACATCGATTTCCCCCGGTCTTCGCCGTCTTGAAACTATCAATGTTGCACCTTAACATGCATTCTACTTGGAATAAGTCCTCCGTTTTCCAAACCAACATCTTCGACCATCTGGTAGATATTTTCGCTTCCAATGAAACTTGACTCAAACCGTCTCTCACAGTTCTTTTATTTCTAATATAATTCCACCAGCCTTTCCTTTCCTAAACGAACATCGGCTGAATAGACTCGGTGGCTGACTTGTCTTCCTTACAGAATATAGCTGAAACTTGTTTGCGTATTCCATCCCCGGGGTAATTTTAAATCCTTATCACTACCATGGACTCTGAATATCAGCGCCTAAATGCCGATGTTTATCGTCCTCTCTCTCTCTCTCTCTCTCTCTCTCTCTCTCTCTCTCTCTCTCTCTCTCTCTCACTCACTCACTCACTCACTCACTTTCTGGCTTTTCACAGAATTCTAATCACTTCTTGAATTCCTGGTCTCTTCTGAACTTATTAAAACTTCAATATTCTGAACAATGCTTCACAAAAGTGTCTGGATCTCTTACATGTATTTATCTTTCATTAAGCTCAATCATAACATCTCCTTTCCAACATTAGTCACATATTTGAACTCAGTATAACCCGGTCTAAGTCTTCCGCTATTAAAAACATATCTCTTTCCGAGTTTTGTTTGCTGATAACAGCGCCGATAGTGCACAAGTTTATTTTCACCATAGACCACTTTCCAAATACTCCTTTCTTAGTTACGGACTTTCAAAAATTCTCAATGTTTCAACCTCCAAAGCCGACATCCTTACTTCCCCTGTGGTCATGCTCAGCACAGAAAGCTACCAGCTAAATTTTTTCAGTTAAATTTACCTATGTATAAAATCCCGCACAAGCACAATAAATGAAAGTCACAAGCATATTCCAACAAAGCTTTAGTGAGTTGCTGTATGCCCCTCTCAGCCCTAGTACAACTCTATACTGCAGCTGTTAGGCTTGAAAGGTGCTGACGACGCTCCCATTTACATTATCATCTTCTCAAACTTAAGTATCAATGTCATACTTTGTCGTACCTTGTTCATTAATTTGTCTCAGCATCCACTTGTCTCGCCTAGGAAAATTCTCCTCCAAAGTTACTATGGCAAGTAGCAACGCGCCAACGCGACAAATGCAGCGTGACAAATGTAATGCGACAAATGCAGCACACTACTGAGCTCTTCATCGGAATCTTCCCTTGCCGATGGGCTCTTAATTTTTCCTCAGACAAAATCTCATTTCTCAGGCTCAGGCTAACATTCATTTTTCTGAAGGTCCACAATACCATAAGTCCTCTCCACTGGCTATTAGCCTACTCCAGCCGAGATTCGTCATTTGATCGTTTCATCTTCTGATAAGCAGTGTGCTCTTGACATCATTCCTACTGATCTTTCAAAGGAGTCTTCAACGAGAGAGAGAGAGAGAGAGAGAGAGAGAGAGAGAGAGAGAGAGAGATTGACAGTGGATGTGATAATTGGACCACAGACATCAAAGCATCATAACGGCTCTATGGAAGTCATGAGATTAGATTAGACTAAAGCAAGCCTAAGGAACTCCGCAGCAAATAGATTACTTTGGGAAAATACTCCATTACAGAAGATCTGATGCCGTCTGTTACCAATATAGCTTCTGAAGCTTAAGAGCGAAAGTCCATATATACCTTAAAATTTATGTTTTTTTCCAATGAAATCATATGTTTCCATTGTATCGAAAGCTTCAGCAAACTCAAAAAAGATTCCAAAAGAGAAATGATTATCATCGATGGATTAGGTGATTTAACTTGCAAATGCAAAAGTGAAATTAAGGTGAAATAACAGGTAGGAATTTATGTATGTAAGCGACCATATCTAATTCAATCCGCCGCATTTCCATTTCTCCAAACCTAAACATAACCCACCGTAGCAACTCCTTTGACTCCTTCTCTCCCTAATCTACGTGCGACCGAATTTTTTTCTTCACACGGTATCTGTGGACAAAACATCTGATTTGATGTAGGTATCGTGAATACGCTGCTGCCTATCGAGACTAAGTGCAGTCAGTAGTGTAAAAAAGTAGAAGGTAAGGTAATATGGATTTGTGCGCACAATATATGCATTGAAATCAAATTACAAGTGCTTAAATATATTAAGAAGTCTGCTTTGTTTTAGAAGATCGGACAAGAGGCAATGGGAAGTCGAAGTTTTCCGACCGCGAGTGCCAAACTGCCACACTGGCGTATAATTATTTTGCTCATAGCAACAGCATTTGTGCGAGATGGAGCAACTCAAGGTTCGATCATTTTTGCAAATCAAACAGTGTTAAAGCCTTAAAAATTCATGTAGTATCCACGTAAAATCTACAGTCTGGTCGAATAAAGCAACGTCTCAAGTTAAACCTGGCAAAAACCAAAAGCTTCGGTTTAAATATAAATCAAATTCATACGAGTCGTGTTTTGCACGTTACACGCTTGAGCAGTTTCTTGAAAATTGTGTTGAGTTTTCTATGATGCTGTTAACAGGTTTGTTTCTTACTAAACGCCTTGCCCTCTTTGTATTCCTTCCCTTATTCTGTTCTTACTCCTCCCCGACTTTCTAATGAGTAAAATATATGTCTTGTTTTTCCTCATCTTCCTCTTCTAGTCATCCTCTTTCTCTTAGCCTTCGTAGACTAATTGGACATTTGAGGTATACCTAGACCCAGAAGTCAGAAAGAAATCTTTAAAAGCGTAGGACAAATGTTCACATTTTATAAGCATCAGTGCTCTCCAAAGACAATGATCTAATCTAAAATCTAAATCTAATCTAAAAACTTCTATAGCGCCACTGTAATAATGCTCAAGGCATCAGTCGATGGTCGCTGCTAAACAAAATTATTGTCCAAGTCAAATTTCATGGTGAGTCCTGGTCGAAAAGCCAGAGAGGAGTCCAGAAGTCACAGAGACAGTCTACGGAGGAAATGAGCTGAGGAAAAGATGAGTTTTTAGTCGAAATCTGAAGGTCGAAACAGACTTTGCCGAGCGAACATTTACCGGAAAAGAGTTCCAGAGTCTAGGGCCACCGACAGAAAAGGCATGCCTGCCAAGAGCTGTTCTTCTCCTCGGAATACTCAGATTTAGACAGCTATAAGATCTGGTCGAGTAGAGGTAAGTTCCGTTGAATTTGTCTCTGTATACAAAATTTAAAGGCGAAAGAACAGCAAGGCTTTAACGAATAACCAAAAATCCAAATTAAAACCCAACACGACAACATATATAGTGGAACAATCATAGTTAATAATGCTTAAAAAATTTCCAAATTTTTGCCGCAAATGGAGGATAAAATATTCTTACTAAGAAACATAAGCAAGTGTGATATTTCTAATTTATGCATCTTTTCCGTTTATTGAAATTATAACAGCCCTTATACTAATGTCAAGAGTTTTATTTTCAATAATATTGCAATTTATATTTTTAACAGTAATTATCCCATTGATATTACTATTACTTCTACAATTCCACTACCAACGACCTCTACTACCTTAAGAATTTCAATATTACTTCTAATAAGCTGCTACTTAACTTAATTACACTTTCAATAATTTATTTATGCTACTACTATTATGAACTCCTACTATTTGTAATTACCATAAACTACATATTATGCTGATACTCAGCATTTCGTCTCCGATGTAACCTAGATCATTCAACAATTGAGCAAATTTTGGTAGACACTTCACTGGCTTTGATATGGTCGACAAAAGTGGCCGCTGACGGTCGAGGGTCGATTTTCTTTCTGTACGGTGATCCCAACTCATACAGAGACAAAATGCAACGAAACGAGACGTTCGGTGGCACCTCGTCGACGCTCTACGTAACAAAATCTACTAATTCCTCTAACTACATGGCCATGGAAACGCACTTTGCGCAGTCTGAGCTACTCTACAGCGAAAGTGCCGGATTTTTGGGCTATGGACCTATCAACGTCTCGGGACCATCGTACGACTCGTATACCTTAATAGTGCCGGCTGTCTCAAACTTGGTAATTAATTTGTTAAATATGTATATAATCTAACTTGTCGCATATGCATGTATTTATGTATTCATATAACTAAATGTTTTGATGGTACCTTATAAGAACATGTCTTAGGCGATTCTTCTATGCATCGCACCATAGCTAATCATTCCACATTATGAGGGTGACCACAAGAGAGCCGTGTTGACCGCAATAAACAAGCCATTGAAGACTAGAAAAGACCATGAGGTCGGCCTAGAACCATAGGGACCGGAGTCGTAGAGTACGATCTGATAGCTCTGAATGTTGGTCTCCCAGTCAGAATTGATGCATTGCAGATTTTTGCTAATGCCTCCACGGTTTCTTCTCTCTCTCTTTGTGTAAAATTTAGGATGTAATTAATTAATATACTTGGACTCTCAGTTTGTAACCTTTTCAGCTGTTTCACCACATTTGCTTTAGTAAAATGTATCTGAGGCTATCCTTTTCCACTCCTGCCTACAAATTTTTGTTGGGTTCAGAGGTGTTTTATAGTTCGTCCAAAGTAAACATGGTACCGAAACATTATTGAGCACTTGCTCAGCAAGCTTCATCTACAATAACTTCTTCAATCACATCTTCCTTTCTCAATAGGTCTGTCGTTTCTTTCCGCTTCTGCCTGATTCAAAAAAAAGTTGTAAAAATTAACTCTTACTGTACTCCTTCACATTCCTTGACAATATATGTTTAAAACTTTAATTGCCTCCGTATTTGCACTATTTCACAAGACAATTCTTGTAAAGGCGTGACTTGCTTTGTTGGGCCTAATGAACGCTATTGTTTTTGTCACAGGTGACTGGTCTGTCTGTTGACTGGGTATCGAACTTGATCTACTGGTCAGATGCGATCTATCAGCGAATCTGCGTGGTCAATGCAAACACTTATTCGTTTTGGCGACCAGTTGTAGAAACCGGGTTATCATCGCCACAAGATGTCGCTGTATATCCACAACAGGGGTTTGACAATTATTATAAATACGACAATTATTAGATACC
Source organism: Norana najaformis (assembly GCA_964023275.1). Taxonomy (NCBI): domain Eukaryota; kingdom Metazoa; phylum Annelida; class Clitellata; order Crassiclitellata; family Hormogastridae; genus Norana; species Norana najaformis. The sequence continues at coordinate 8,021,244 of OZ029916.1, read as the reverse complement.
TGACATTCAGATGGCATGTACTATATGTGACAAGTACATTATATTTAACGTACAGCCGATCGTAATCGTTTGCTAGAGATTTCTACAGCACCCAACGAAAGCTAAGTCGCGGGAACCAGCTTATTCAAAGGCGCGCAGTCAAAACAAAATTGTTAAGCAGGAAGGATTCGGTTCTATGTCAAGATCGAAGAGTCAGGCAGGCAGACAATCAGACGACCATGGTGCATGGTGTTTGCAATTGAACCGGAAAGTGAGATAAATGGAAGAAGTAGAATCAGGATAGGATTTGAGGGAGGGGAATGTTTTCAGTTTTCCCTGAAAGACCTGCGCAGAAATTGCAAGAGGTGAAGTGTTGGTGAGTTCTACTCTATACATTCACCGAGAAAGATGGAGAGCCAAAGACTGCTCCGGGGGAGGTACAGTAAATGTGGACATGCCGATTCATTAAGTGCAATATTTGCTGTTCTCCGACGAGAGATGAGCAATGAACTTGGAACCTTTGTGAAGTTTCTGAAAGTGCTATTTGAATGGCCAGAAATGTACATAGAAAGTCATGTGATTTCTGTGGCATATGTGAAACTGTGTTCTCTGCTAGATATGCAGCCATAGTAGTGAATGCAATTATTGACAGTGAGACATACAATTTCGTACATGTAATATCATAGTGGAACCTTCAATTGCTTTAAGAACGGTCTTATTGACTTTCCTTCGCAGCAGCCCACTATGCATAAACATGAACTTCTTTATAACTCCTCTCCGCAAGTCCTCTTACTGAACTGAGCGAGCTGAAAAACACGGTATTGTACACCATACAATTTCATATAAATTAAATACATGACATGACGTAACATACTATTTACTGCACTATCGAAGATAACACGGCAATAAACTCATAAAACCAATGCAACAGAAGCCAGGTTAGCTAAGTAGACCAGGGTAATCAGGTAAAGTACAAACTCATATTAGACTTGATCCCTGTTTCTCATCAACTGCGACTCATTTCGTACGGTTTTCGGTAATATACAAAATATAATGATGCCAGTAATAAAAAAGCAACAATAGCACGAATAAAATCAATTAAATTACATTAAACACAGAGATATTACGGCAAAACTCTTAAGGGACCCGCTAACAGACGTAATGCCGGCGACCATTAGAATGAAACTGCATATTCGTGAGCACATCTTCAGGAGAAAATTGCAGGAATTCAAATTGCAGGCACAAAGGAGGAAGGCATTGCAGAGAATGCCTTGACGACATAACAGATTTTACTTCTAGCCAAGCAAACGTTTACAGCTTGAGCCATGGTAGTATAAGACAGAGAAGTATAACGTGAAAGGAAAAACGATCAGCTAGGGAGTATAGACATGCACGTGTTTCATCCCATAAATAGCGATGATGATGATGATGATGACGATGATTTTTCCTTTCCCGACTCTCATTCCCACTGTCTGATCTGTTCCTACAATTGCAGATCCAAATAGTAGCCTTTACAGATGTTGTGTATCAGACATGCAAACCAAATGCTCATAAACATTGTGCCCGTGGATGTTTATTACTATAGGTTCTTATTCTGGACTGATTCCAGTCTGAAGATCGAAAGATTAGTTTTGGCGAACAACAGTCGTCAAGTAATAGTTACCAGTGATTATTTACAACGACCAACTACTCTTGTAATTGACTTCGTCACTCAACGACTTCTCTGGCTCGATTCAGCGGCTTCAAGAATCGGATTCGTTAACTTCGATGGATCCAATCGTTCGTTTTGGTCGATGCAACTGTTCTCTAGCATTTCTTCGTTTGTTATTTTTAAGGTTGTTTTTATGAATTTAGTTTCAACGCATTAAGCCATCTTTTACAAAATAGTTTATTATAAAATGATGAAAAAGAGAAACGCATCATCTGATTTTTAATTATAGTGACATAGGTTATAGTAGAAATTCACTTCAGAGAAACGAAAAAATGCTCTAAAATGTAAACAAAAATAAGGCGTTAGAAAAACTAAGCGTATAAAATTGAAATCAATTTAAATTTTATTTATTTTTGATGAACTGATTTGCATACACAAATTTATCAGTGAAATTTCGCGGTATTCTCGTTTATTCGCGGGAAGGCTATATACTGCAACCCTAATTCCATTTATGCGGTACAGTGTATCATTCTATATAATGACAAATTTAACTTTGGAATTAATATTATATTGTACTGGTTGACAGGGTTACATTTTTCTTGGCGACAAAATACAACCTAAAAGTTATGCCTACAACTTTTCTCAGCAAACTTTTGTCGGTTGCGTAACGGCAAAAGCCAGATCTGGAGTAATTGACATAGCAGCGTATGCGCCCGAGAAACAACCTTCATTCACAAGTAACTGATTAATTGATGTTTAACGTATCTAGGCCCTACTATCACCAGAGACGTCGATCTGCTATGCAGCTATGAGTCTGGGGCAAAGTGCGATTCGGGGCTAAGCGCTTGGTGTTATGGTTAGAGACGAAGCACTCTGATGCTGAAAACATTCTATTAAAACAGTTATTCGTAAAAGGTAAAGTTACTTTTTCGAGACACATTAAACGAAACTTCTATTTTACAAATTATTGCTCTAGCAACAAACCGCTTACATTCGTCACTGATGTAACATCAGCAGCATAGAATAAAAATTACATTAAGGAGATCAGCAAGTAAGTGAATATTGGGAAATTTCTATCACTATATTGAGACGCCTAACTACCTTTTTAAGATTTTGCAGTTCAAAGATTGCGGAGCCCAAACAGTGGTTGGGCCTCCTTCTCCAAATATTGCCGGTTCCTGGGGCGACCCAATGATCGACACCTCTGGCTGGAAACTTGATTATGTAAACATAACATCTTGAAGTAGGTCTGAATTTGTGAAAAAAATACCCTGAGGTTTTTAAATATATGGTGTAATATTAAAATTGATTGAAGATCGCTGGGCACATGTGTTTTAATCCCACTAAAAGGTCTTGAGGCACGTCGCAACCTCTCCCAACGAGGTCATGAGGTAAATCCCAGCCGCAATATATTTCAGCCTCTCTAAATGACCGAGTTATTAACATAAACTCCTCCAAAGGGGTCAGGGGCTAAATCCCGGCCGCAATATATTTCATAATATATATATATATATATATTGAAAATTTCCATTAAAATAATAGTTTTCGTAAATGACCGGGTTTTTATCATCAAAACAGTAAACAAATTTAAGGAAATTGACTCTTAAATGCAACGCGGGCAAATATAACGCTGTTGTAATTATATGATCAATATGCAAACCAAATATTTTAGGTCCATGCAGCCTGAATAATGGAGGATGCAACCACTTCTGCATCACAAAATCCTCTAATGCAAGTGTTTGTCAGTGTGCAATGGGATTCTTTCTGGATTCTTACGGAACCACCTGCAATCCAGGTAAACAATATGAATCGATTATTCCAGCATAAAATCAACTATTTTGACCAAGGCTAATAATAATGTTTGCATACATGCTTATGGACATTTGTATATCACATCTACAGGAAGCATATAAAATAACTGAACACATACACGAATTAATAATAATAATAATAATAATTGTAGTAGTAGTTGTAGTGGTAGTGGTAGTAGTGGTAGTGGTAGTAGTGTTAGTCGGAATTATAATATTAACAGTATTTATAATGGACCGTGGTGAAATGTTAGGCCTGCTTGAACGAACAATGCGCCTACTGGACAGTTCATTAGTTGGCAATTGTTTCAGCACTTCTGGAAGATAATTTCCTACTCGTTTCCGATCAATACCAGTTCAATATCTTTCAAGTAGACCTTGGGAATGGAGAGGTTCGAGCCGCTTCCGTTACTCCAGCTGACTTATTTCCAATTACCGCAATGGATTACGACCCGGACTCTAAAACCGTGTACGGCTTTGACAGCGTTAAATCTTCAATCAGAAAGGTGACACTTGCTGACCATGCAACTTCGACAGTACTACAGTTACAAGGTAATTATGACTGAAAATTTGTCAATGAAGTCTACCTTATTTTTGGACGATTTGCTGCTAAGCCTAAATTTCAAATATTAGACCTACCCTTAAACTCCTGTATTTACTGACTATCGTTCTCTAATATTTTCGTCTGAACTTTCACCGATGTGCGGTGCAAAGAATTGCTGCAATTTACATTTGATGAAACTAGAGAATGATTCAAGTCTACCTTATTATTTATCACGATACTCTTTTTTCACAGATACTTATGAACTGCATGCATGAATTATAACATATATGGACCGAAAACCCAGAATTTAAAAGAATGAAAACACAACCACAATTTTTAAATGAAGAAAAAGCCTTGTCGTTTTGATTGCAGGCTTGTTTTATTGCTAGTTTTATAATGCTCCAATATTCTGTATCATTTCAGAACCCAGAGCACTTCACTTGGAAGACCGATGCTGTATGCATGCACTTTTATTCATAAAGTTATTATTACTCATTATTTAATCAAATTGCAGCAAAATGAGGAAATTTACTGTAGATAAAGCGATAGTTTCTTTTATTAACACTGTCACTATCTTTCTAATTTGCTCTGCCATGTAACAATTCTATACTTAAAATGATGCTACATTTTTATCTTCTGTGCCCTTAAGTTCATCTAGATGCATCGATTACTCATCAGTCATTCAGTCCAAGCATTAACTCTCTTTACCTTCATTTTTATTTCGATCATAGATCACAAGAGGATGTCTTCTCTCAACATTTGACTGATGAAGATTAAACTAACCATTTAAATTTTATTCACAGAATTACACGTAGGCCTAGGCCTGTATCCAAACATTCTGATACTAGCAAGTAGGCTCGGGTTAGATATTAGTGGTCATCTTTGTGTGCCTGAATACATGTTTAGCACAAACTCGTTATTATTACCGTCTGAGAAAATGGACTGCCCTGTTCCAATGTTCACTGCGTTTGATTTTGGTTTACAGGAATGAAAATTAGTAGTTTGGTTGTTGACACTTTTGGACGGATGTTATATTTTGTGAACTACGACTCAGGCACTATAATGCGAGCAACTTTATCAGGCGATGATTTTATGACAGTCGTTTCTGGCGATGGGACTTTGGCAACAGCGATAGCCTTAGACGTCCAAAGCAGGTTAAATAATATTAAATTTTATTTTATTACTTATGTCTACAATGAGAAATTGCCGTTTGATGTGTGAAGTGTGTGAAAACGTTTTTTTTTTGATTAGGTCAATAGATCTACATGTCCAGGCAATCGAGACCAAAATTTACTGTCTCTGGTAACGACAATTAACGCCATTACCATTGCAAATATCAAATAACTGTTACTTGACTTCATACGATTTAAACAAATTTGGCTACTTACAGATACTCGTGCCCTCTGCTGCCCAAGTCGCTGCTGTAGAGGCAATTTTGGCAGATAATTACAGTACATCATAAATGTGTTGAACCTTTCTTCTGGAACAGTCTTCCGCATCATTTACGTAGTAGTGCTAATGCATTTGACTCTAATCATGCAGTCAGCATTTTCAAACTGATTTAATATGCCCTTGTTTTGTGGGCCTATTTGTATTTTTTAACAGAGATTTTTCTAATTGTAGATTGATGTTTTGGTCGGACTGTAGCGTCGGTCGTCGTAGTATCGAACAAGCACAGATATCGAACCCTAGCAGCCACCAATCAGTGGTCACTGTTTCCGGTCTCTGTGCCGTAGCAATTGCAACTGATGTTTCAAGTAGGTCTTTGTTGATTATAAATAGGCCCAATGTTATACAAACTTCGCAGTTTAAAAGTGAATTTAAGTGCAATATAATAGAAATGGTGCATATCAAACAGTTAATGTTAAATGCTAATATTTACCAGACCTTATGCTGGTTATCATTTCTTTGTTCAAGGAAACATTTTTCTCAATTCGGCACATTTTAATTGTAACATGGCGCATGCCGTAACAATCCGAGTAATATGAGCCATTTCTATAGATATCATCCTTGGAGTGTGGGCAGTAGGCTGGCCATGCAAACAAAATGGCATAAAAGGCACAGAAAATGTATACCTTGGGTTTTAAAGGGGCGCCATCGGAAATCCGATCGCTCCCATACTTTTATCGGATGGATCTGCACAAGATAATCACCCAAAGGAAATTTCAAGCGAAGCAGTTGAGGGGCTGTGGTTTTAGAAGGTATCAACAGGAGCCGTTTCCAATGCTTAACACTGTCATTTTCTTAGCAAACCCTTGATAAACACCGAAGAGGATGAGGCCTACATCTTTCTTAGCGGACCTTCAGTTGTATTCCCTCAGGAACAAGAGTTCATATTATTTTATTGATAATAGTTTGACTGTATTTTTGCTAAAACCTATTAAAAGTAAATCCATTGTGTTGCCATTTCCATATGTTTGTACGCCTGGCAAATCCTTATTGTTTCACAGATCAACTGATTTACTGGGCGGATAATAGCGGTCGGATAGAACAGGTGGGCTATAGTGGCACCAAACGTTTGCTCATACATCAGCTGTCTTCTACATCATCAATCAAAGGCTTGGCAGTTGATAGCAATTTTGTGTACATCAGCGACTCAAAGCAGAGGTAGGCCTATATTTGATGGTTAATTGAAACTAATCCATGTTGTTATGCAGTGTAGCACGGATCGGGACACGAGGATCCTTATTGGCAGTCATGGATGACATTGTCATCACTAGTTGTCGTCTTTATTCATAACTACTTTTAGCATACGACAGATAAGCATCACGAAAAGTCCGAAAAAAGAAGAGACTCGTAAGATGAGTCTCTCTCTAGGCTGGCCGTTCAATGGCCAGGCGCAGCATTGAAGTCGAAATGCAGGCTAACTCCAGTTACGCGTCTGATCATACTTGAGTTACCGGTGTCGGTTTAGATGCATGGCGTAGGCATTTGGGCCTTACCATTCATGAAGCTGTATCAGAGGAGTCACCTAACCTCTTGTGTTTGCTTCGGCTTGTTTCTCTGTATATCCCTGTATTAGTCTGTTATTGCATTGATGCTGTCACCGTTAAGTACCAGTCTTTTTTAGCTGCCTGCCGCAGTATGTCTCTGTACATGTCTCTATCACACGTCGTTTACATTCCATTTATAGCTGTAATCACTGCTTATGACTGGTTACCCAAGAGCACACATGAAGTCCAGACGAAGCATAGTGCATATCTTCCTTTTATTTATCAACGGTACATACTGTAAACAACGTATTCGCTAGCTTTTTTTCTGACTCCCGGCCTACGGCGTTGGCTGTCTACGTTTTTTCACTTGCGCCCTCTGGCTGGCCAACCCTGTCTAGCCAATGAACGTCAAACATTCTGTTAGACCTTGCATACACTACAACTCCTCCCTTCTATATCTGGAGTTCTCGCTATCAGTACCTACGCCTATAAGTGTGGTTGTATGTCTGTATGTGTATTGACTTTCTACTTCCTACAAGCGCATAAGCGTGTAAATTCTGCGTGAATGATACAATTCTAACAGTTGAATAGTGGGTTTAGTCTGGACGTGGTCTATAGTTTTAGTTTGTCTGGTGCTTTCCTGTATCTGCCCGGGTTTCTTCTCACCTCGAGAGCACCACTGTTCCGCTCCTCTGGTGTTATGTGTCCGGTTGTGCTTGTCACAGCCTCGTCTTCGCCTGGCACTGATGGATCCGTGTATCTTCTCGCTTTGCTCGGTGGCGAGTTTATGAAGCGCTGTTATGTTCATGAGCGCAGAGTATGTCTATGACTAACGTTTGGGAAATCAATCAGAAAAAAATTCTGGACATTAGCATGATCGCGAATCTGGCGAATGTGAATATGACTTCCAACCTGACATACAATACGCGCTGGGATATAGGAAAGTATGTCACCGGCGGAATGATTGGAGAACTTAAACAATTATCTGTCAACTATTAATTAATAAATAATAATTATAATAATTATAATGATTAATTATTTGATATAAATTATTAACTTATCACGCGTATTCAGTAACATACCCGGAATATATCTGGCAATGAAGACGAGGCTCAGGCGTCTACGTTGCTATCTGACATCATATTCACGTGAACCAATGACGCAAGTTTTAGGAAGGTTTTTGTCGCCGGAATGTATTTTGCATTACACCGGCAGTTGTCGGTGTTTCCGGGTTGAGTAAGGCTGCCACACCTGCGTTGGTCGAGTGGTTAACATGTCTCGAGTCGATGTGTTGCTACCATGTCATCGTTCGTGTTTCGCCAGGGGTCGCCTCTGAGATGTTGTTGGTGATGCTGTGTCCGGTATGGTTGTCCTGCCTGTGTTGGCTGCGTGAACCGCACGCATCTGATCGACTTGTCGGCGCCAGGTCATTGGTGTCGTGGTGTTTGTCGTCGAGACTTCGTATGTCAACTGCCCGATGCTTTTCCTTACTATTGCGGGACTCCATTTCCTTTCATCCCTGTAATCTCGTACGATAACCGTCTGCCATTAGCATAGTTTACCGCTTGGGTGGTTCATCATCGCCTAAAGCTGTTTCCCCTGTATTCGGTCGTCCAGGTTGGGTTTCAGTAAGTCCAACTTTGTTCTGAAGGCCCGCCCCATGCACAGCATTGCCGTTGTTTCATTTTTCGTTTTATGGGGCGTGCTCCTACATGTTAATAAGAATTTGTGCCAACTTCTTCTGAAGTGACCCCGCCGTCTGTTTGTGCGGCCATTAGCGAATGTTTTAGGGACTGTACGAAGCGTTAGACCAGGCCGTTCGTTGTCGGATAAGACGGTGCTGATTTGGTGTGAATGATTCCATTTTGGGTGACGAAATTCTTTTGAAGAGAACTGTGGGGTATTGTCGCTGACGAGTTGTTCGCATATCCCAGTCCCACTAAAAGTCTCTCGTAGGATTTCGATCGTTCTTTCTGATGTTGTTGATTTTGTATACACTACCTCTGGCCATTTCGAGTGTGCGTCGACCATTACAAGGAACATATAGCCCCATAAAGACCCACAGTAGTCTATATGAACTCTCTGTCATGGGTTGCTTGGGTATTCAAAAGGGTGTAATGGCCCTTTCGCTGGTTCTTTCTGTGTATAAGCACATCCTTGGCAAGCTATAATTATGTTTTTTATTTCCGCCACACGTAACTACGGGTTAGACTTTTCATTTTCACCACTCTGCTGTGTGCTTCACAGCTGTTCAAGAATTCGCTGGCGTAGTTTACGTAGAATGATTGCCCTCCCGCCCTACGTTAGATACCCTTGATGTATCGGTAGTTCGCTGCTTCGGTTGAAAAAGGCACTAACTCTGGCGGTTTTGAGTAAGCGCCCAGCTGAGTTTGGTTAGTTGTCAAACACGCGCTAAGAGTGGGTGGCGTTGTGTAGCCCTGCTTATCGTGGCATGAGTCACCGGCAGTGTTCCGATTTGGGTTATGGCGAAAATGCCGGCTACGTACGGTGCGTCCTTTGTCGTTAGGGGAGCCGTGGGAGGGGCTTCAGCGTTGCTGTGTTTCTGTGATTCACGAAATTCGATATGTGTTCAAGGTCTGAGAGGAACATAGCCTACCTCTACCTCTGCAGGCGTGAGACTGTCATCGCTAGGAATGATTTACTAGGGTGGAATATTGAGACAAGCGGTTGATGGTCGATGACTAGCGTAAAATATCGCCATACAAATATGAGAATTTCTTTGCGGCCCAAGACAAGCCTCGTATAATAGAAGACAGCGGGTAGGGCCGTAATTTACTAGTAATGTACTAGCAACCACCCCCGCCTACTTTGGTTAGTTGTGACACCCGTGCTAAGAGTGGATGGCGTTGTGTAGATCGGCTGATCGTGGCATTAGTCACCGGCAGTGTTTCGATTTGGGTTATGACGAAAAACTCGGATGCAACCAGCTGTTTGACCGTCGTAAAAGGTTCCTCGCAATCCTCAGACCATATCCATAGCACATTTATATCCAATAGTCTATTCAATGGACGCATAATTGTGGATTGGTTCGGCAGGAACCTGGCATAATAGTTGATTAAGTCGTTGAAAGAGCAAAGTTGACTCTGGTTGCTTAGTCTGGGTACCATCAGTATTGCATTGACTTTATCTTTGGTTTTTGTAACCCGTTACGGTCGATCTCGTACCCACAGAACACGATTCGTTCTTGGAAGAAGGCACATTTCTTTAGATTGGCTCGTAGTCCGTAGTTCTGTAATTGCTCCAATACTCTCTTAATGTATCGAGGTGTTCCTCGATATTCTTCCCCGTGGCAATCATGTCGTTCAGAAACTTACTCAATCGAACGTTGCCAGATTGCTGGGGCTGAGGGTACTCCGAATACTAACCTGATAAAGCGGTACTGGCCACGGTGCGTTTTTATTGTCAGATATTTCCTGCAATCTTCTTGGACTATCATCGGTAGGTATACATGTACTTGTCCGAGATCACTTTTACTAAATTTCTGGCCTCCCGCTAGCGACACAAAATGACCTCAGTGCGGGGCAGGGGTACAAGTTCTCTCTCAATACCGGATTCAACGTTGTCTTGAAATCCTTACCGTGTTGTCGCTTTTGACCACTGAGACTCTGAGTGTAGCCCATACGCTATCGGCCTTAAAAATTCATTAGTGTTGTGCCCTTATTTCAAGAATGGACATCAATCTTTGGAGAGGATACCAACTAATAGTTTTAGCTTAGACCGTGATGAGGGTAAGCGTTTCTTATCACTCCTGGGGTTGATGGCTTCTTACGCTCCCCAGTAGGGTGTTGGGTGAATCCCCAGCCGCTAATAATTTTGATGTATTTAGGTGCATATCGGACCAATGTATGAAGACGGGGGAACATAACTATATTTAAAAGAAAATCCATAGAAATCGAAGCAAGTGATTTGATTCGCGTTAGAATCATATCTGAAGAACAAGGATGATGACACTTTACTGAACCAAAATTTGGAGGGTCTGTTGTAGCTTCATGGCCTTCGGGCTGATGCCGCAATTTTAGGGTGTGATGGAGCAAATTTCCTTGGCCTCGGTGACGGTAACGGTGCTGTCTGAAGTGATTGTGTAATTTTAGACAAATTCAGAGAATCAACAGAAATACATCCGAACTAAGCAATCTCACTGGCATTCGATTCAGCTACCCTTATGCTATCACCTTATTCAGATCAGGTATGTATATGCATGTAAAGTTTATGTATGTAAGAATGGCCGTTAGTAAGCCTGTGTATGTATGCTTGGCTTCCTGTAATCGTAAGAGCTATTATGCTCTTCGTGTGTAATAAATACAACCTATTATACGTCTCATGCGCTTGACAGAATTTTATAACTTCACATAATAATATCACTGCACGGCTAAATCATTGACAAACCGCTATACACTGAAAGCGGAGGATTCGGTCATGGAATAGCACTTGTGGAGAGGCAATGGCTTAGAAGGTTGAGTCTATACGCAACACTTAAGCCGTGGCCGGTTACGATATTCATTCGATATTACAATCATACTGAGAGGGACGTCTGAATGATGGGTTATTCTAGAGCTGCTTTTCCTGGATGGTCGTCGCTGGCGTATCAGGGGCTTGAAATGCATATAATTTAATACAGTAAATTCTTCATCTCTGACACCAACAGCCGAATACGACGAACCAACTCAACATAATTCTTGAACTTAGGCCTATCCATCAAGCTGGATAATCTTGTATATAGCAGTTAGACGGACTAATGCTCTTCCTGACTGGCAAAATAAAACGCTTCTGATTTCTGAGGGTGTAGGAGGCGAACAAGGAATACTTTGTAGCTTGTATCTTGTGTGCATACGTACTGTATATGTATACATGTATATATATTTAGGTGCGTATATATTTTTGTAGGCCTATATTTATACGTATGTATGTAAGTACGTATTCTTTTAATTTTTTATGTATGCTTTGCTACATAAATTCACGATTAAAGTATTTTCAATTGTAATTTTGTTACAGCAACATTGAATACAACAAATACAAGTTCAAGCACATCTTCTGTTACATCTACTTTTGAGTCAACCAGCGCATCAACAGGTATAAAAAATAATGGAAATACTTACTTGGTTTTTGTTCTCACAAATCTTTAAGAATTTTTATCATTTGATATTGACAAAAAGAATCACAACATTGCTAAGAGTACTGCTACTTCCTTATACATTATATCCAGGCCAGCAAAATTGCTCTATGAAACCTCATTACATCAGTGACAACATTTACTGGAAAGGTTATCCAGCTCGTGGATTGCTGCTGTCGTGCTTGCGGTTCAGCTGAAACGTTATGTATACGAGCATGTATGTATGACTGCATATAAGTTTGTATGCATGTATGTATTCTTCCAGTTTTCTTTACTTTTCGCTGTATGTATGCACGATTGAAATAATTTCAATTTGAATTTTGTTGCAGCAACATCGACTAGAACAGCAAGTACAAGTTCAAGTACATCAACAGGTACAAAAATTACACAGGCCTGCATATTAATGGTTTCCAATTTTTTTCTTCACCGTTTTAGGTGTTTTCATTGGTATTCAGTTAGCTGAATTCAAACATGCACGGGTTTTTCCTCTATCACGTACGGTTTTTTCCACAAGTGAAGACAAACATCCAGGAAGACCTAGCAGAGTGGAAAACGCTTATTTACAAAGAACTTAAAAATTGTTACAACGAACTCAGCTGGATTTTTCATTCATTCATTTGTAAATGTTTGTCACAGGTGCCGAGAAGTCAGAAATCTTTATAATATCTTTTCTTCTTCCCTTCAAAGCTCCTTTTAGAACTGTTTCTCTTGTACACTGCTTGCGGTTCTTCCCTATGCAACATCCAGCAGTAGTCTGCTATCATGTTAACGTTCCACTGACCCTGATACCTCCGTTCCATTTCCTTTATGTCCTGGTGGAATCTCTCTCCTTGTTCTTCACTGACAGCACCTAGATATTCTGGGAAATAGCTTAGATGGGAGTTCAAAAAGTGGAGCTTCAAGCTCATTGAGCAGCCCAAGGCTTTCAAGTTCTTCATCATGTTTCCTACGATGTTCTCGAAGTCACTGTCTCTATAGTTGCCAAGAAACTTCTTTACCACTTCTTTAAAGGATTGCCAAGCCGATCTCTCAATTTCTTTCATTTTGGTATCAAATATCTCGTCCCTCATGAGTTTTCGAATGTCAGGACCGACGAAAACCCCTTCTTTCAGCTTCGCTTCTGACAACCGTGGAAACTTGCTTGCAAAATACTTGAAAGTATCACCATCTTTTGGAAGGGCTTTCACAAACTGCTTCATGACGCCAAGTTTGATGTGAAGTGGAGGTAAGAGTACTTTTCTTGGCTCCACCAAAGATTCGAAGTGCACGTTCTTTTCTCCTATTTTTAGTGTCCTGCTTGGCCACACCTTCTCAGTCCAGTGCTTGGCTTTAGCACGGCTATCCCATTCGCAGAGGAAACAGGGGTACTTGGTGTAGCCGCCCTGTTGACCAAGGATCATAGAGATCACTTTAAGATCGCCACAGATGGTCCATTCGTATTTCTTGTAGTTCAGTTTGGTCAGGATGAAGGCTAAATTGTCATACTTCTCTTTCAAATGAACGGAATGTCCAACCGGTATAGAGGCGTATTTGTTGCCATTGTGAAGAAGGACAGCTTTTAGACTTCTTTGTGATGAGTCAATGAAGAGTCTCCAGTCGTGAGCCTCATGCTGAACTCTGAACATTTGCATCAGACCGGTAACATCGGAGCAGTAAACAAGTTCACCGTCTTGAGAAAAGTAAGGCACGTAGTCTTTCTCTCGGTTTCTAAACCAACTAAAAGAAGTTCCAGGAGTCAACAAGTTCTTCTCCTGGAGCCTAGAACCTAGCAACTGAGCGGAATCTTTCGAAAGAGCCAGATCTCGAATCAAGTCGTTCAATTGTGATTGTGAAAACAGTTCGGGCTCACTGCTGTCGTGTGGAAATTCCTCATCAGAATTGCCATCTGACTCACTCCCCGATGGCCCACTCACATCGCTTAGGTTTTCTGGAGGCAAAGGTATGGGAATGCCAGGTCCATGAGACACAGGGCGCAGTGCAGATTCCAGGTTCGGGTAGCAGATTTTGTCTTTGTTTTTTAAGCAAGCTGTATCCCTGTATGTTGCACGAGCAAAAGTAACAGTCATCACTGTGGTTTCGGGGCTCCCTCCATATCATAGGCACTCCGAAACGAAAAGATTTCACCTTACCCTTAGACCACATGCGCAGTCCTTCCACGCAACTGGAACAAACTCGATGTGGGGCCCATGCCTTGTCCTGGTCTCCAAGCCTTACACCGAAGTATGCAAAATACACTTTCTCAACAAAGTCCGTGACCTTCCGCTCTTGCTTTTTCACTAACAGTTCGCCACAGATATAACAAAACCTGTCAGGAGAATTAACACATCCTCTTGAAGCCATGACAGTCATAAATGTATACACCAGACTTAACCCTTTCACGTCGTTAATGTAAAAACCGGACTTAGCCCTTTCAGGCCGAGGTTCAATTTCGCATTTATGAAAACATAACAAGAATTCGGGTGTCTTCATTACTACATTATAATAAAATATATTTTTTATTATGTGCATGTATTTGTAATTGTGTTTTCAATGTAAAATAGCATTTCTGCGGAAAAATTGAACTTTCCAACAAAAAATCCCAATTTGTGTCAAAACTGTATGTGTTAGAATTTTTACAATATTTTTCAAGAAATGACCGTGTAAAAATCTATAAGAAGCACCATTTACTTTGAAGAAAAAAATTTCATCGCAGACCTGTGTTATCGCATGTACTTATTCTAATTCTTATCATTTGATATCGACAAAAAGAATCATGACATTGTTAATGGGTACTGGCTTTTTTATCCAAATGAGCAAATTGTTTTATACAGCTTCAGTGTCTCAGTGGCAACTTTTACTGGAAAGGCTACCCAACTGATCGATTTCCGTTCTGGGGCCCCAAGGCATGGGTTGAAGAACTTTTCAGCTAAAGTGCTTCAACTTAGATCTAATGTTTAGAGTGATATTTTACATTAATTTGCCTTACGTTACCTTACATTAAATTTCTGTTCTATTTCGCTTTCTTTGTCTACGTCTGGTTTAAAGTGTTTTGACCCTGCGATCGTGGTTTGAACCCCGGATCAATGTTATGTAAAATAAGACCGTGTAAATCGTAAGAATGGTTGTCCGGTGCTTAACTATTATAGTCATCTGTGCGCGTTCAGTTCAGAGCCTCACACATATGCGTGAGGGGGAATGGTAAGTTGGTTCTACATTTTGCTATGAGGAAAGGTTGTATGCAGGTTCATAGTAATAAATGACATAATCTAGTCAATGAATTGATTATGTTGTCCCACAAAACTTCTGCTTATTATTTTCTCAGTATTAAGAGATTATTGTTTATAACCAAATGTTAACTGAGATCAGTCATGTAGACCTAACGGACATAACAGAATGACAAAGTTTTCTGGGTAATGTAAATCATTAATATTTTCTCTGAAGTTAATAATATTTTCCGTTTTTACACGTTGTGAACCTAATAATATCGGTGAAAACTCAACTGAAAGCATTTTGAATATTATGTCTGATCTCAGTTATGTACACGTTGCAATTGGCTTAACATAAACTGGAACTGACGTAACATGTTCTCACCAAGCTTGTTGAAACACTGAAATTGAGTACAGAAATAATCTAATCTAAGAACTTCTATAGCGCCACTGTACTAATGCTCAAGTGAGTCCGGGTCGAAGGCCAAGGGGGAATCCAGAAGACACAGAGACAGCCTACGGAGGAAATGAGTCAAGGAAGAGGTGAGTTTTAATTCCAGATCTGAAGGCCAAAAACAGAATTTACAAAGCAAACATTTGCTGGAAGAGAGTTCCAGAGTATAGGGCCAGCGACAGAAAATGCACGCCTGTCGACAGCTGTTCTTTTATCCATGGAATAGTCAGATTTAACATCCAGAAAACCTGGTCTAGCGGAGACAAGTCTTGGGAGTCAGTACAGAGTGAAGATAGTGAAGGTGGCTGAAATGTAAAGTCTTGTATACAATTAGCCCAGTCTTGAACGTTATGCGCTTTTCTATGGGCAACTAGTGCAACGATTTTAGGATTTGTGGTATATGTTCATATTTTGGTATTTTAGTGATACAGTAGCTCTTGCCAATGTATTTTGGACTCCTTGAACTTCGTCAAATTAGTTTTTGAAATGCCAGTAAAAAGCGAGTTACAGTAGTCAAGACGGCTGGAGACGAGGGCATTAGCCAAACAAACCAGGCAGAGAAGGGAACTTTGCGCCTATTACTACTGATAACACGAATGTATGAGTGGACAGATCTATATAGAATTAATGTGTTCACTTAAATGACAGGTTGGAGTCAAATGCATCCAAATTGCGGAATGAACAGCTGCGTTGTACAGTATGACAGAGATGCAAAGATGGACGGAATTCAAAGAGTTAATAAAATTATTCAGTTGCTGTGCGGTTTAAAAAGGAGAAATTCGGTTTTGAATGGGTGTAGTAGCAATCCATTTTCTGTCATCCAAGACTGGAAATGGTTAAAGACCTCCGATAATAGAGCGAGAGAGCTGGAAGAAGAGAAATTATCAAAAGAAATGTACATTAGAGAATCACCAGCGTAAAGATGGCGCTTCAGAACAGTTTGGCTCAGTAAAACGCTTAGTGGAGTGATGTACAAGGAGAGAAGTAAGGGGTCGAAAACAGAGCCTTGAGGGACACTCCAGGTGAGTGGTACCCGGTCTGACATTGCTCCACTGATGTAGACAGGTTGAGTACGAAAGTTAAGATATGATTTTAACCAGTTTAAGGCTAGACCTGATATAACAAACAAGTGCTCAAGGCGATGGAGCACGATAACATGGTCGACAGTGTCGAAGGCGGCAGTTAGGTCAAGAAGAGCAAGTGCAGTTACTTTGCCAATGTCCATGGAGCAGAATGTTTATATATTGCTACTATTTCACTTTCTTTCAGATCTTGTGGCAACCTTTGTACTTCATGAAACAAGAAAGGTTGCCAAAAGATCTGAAAGAAAGTGAAATAGTAGCAATACATAAACAAAAGGAGACGTACTGGAATGTAATAATTACAGATGAATTAAGCAGCTGGAAATTGGACTGAAAGTGAACTAAAGGGTGATCGAAGGGCACATTAGGGAACGGTTCAAGCTACATGATAACCACTTTGGCTTTAGACCAGGTAGAGGCACAACTGATGCAATCTTCATACTGAGACAGGTGACTGGTGCAGGAGAAAATACTAGAAGGAAACAACAAGAGATATTGGACTTTTGTAGATTTGGAGAAGGCTTTTGATAGAGTACCAAGAGAGGTTGTATATTGGAGTCTGAGGAAAAAGGGAGTATCGGAGAAAATAGTGTGACTGGTGAAATCAATGTATGAAGATGCACAGACTTCAGTGAGGAGCAATATAGGAAACACAGTAAAAATTGAGATTCAAGTGGGTGTACATCAGGGATCCTGCCTGAGCCCTCTGCTGTTCATCATAGTAATGGAAAACGTAAGAAGAAAAGTATCATGGGATATGTTGTATGCTGATGACTTCATAGTGGCAGACGACGCAGCGACAAAGATAGAAGGGCTTTTCACTGATTGACAGAGAGCACTGGAGAGCAAAGGTCTTAAAATAATTATAAATAAAATAGAGACCATGGTATGCTCCAAAATAAATGAGACACTTGTGGTCAAGGGCATTGCAGGAAATGCACTGAAACAAATAGAAACATTTAAATACCTTGGGTCGATAATGAATGCTAAAGGAGAATGCAAACATGATGTTAAGAACAGGATCAAGGCAGTGTGGCAAAAATGGAAAGACCTATCGAGCGTATTATGCGATGCTAAAATGCCGGTTCAAGTCAAAGGAAAGGTGTAAAAAACATTGAAAAGACCAGTGATGATACATGGAGCAGAAGCATGGACACTGACAAAAGAGGAGGAGAAGCTACTGGAGAGAACTGAAATGAGAATGCTACGATGGATACTTGGAATCTCACTGAAAGACAGGAAAAGGATTAAGAATATCAGACAGAAATTGGGAGTGGCATGTATACCTGAAAAGGTACGAGAAGCCAGGTTGAGATGGCACGGTCATGTGATGAGGAGAGAGGAGGAAAACTGCATTAAAAGAATTATGACAGCTGAGGTTTACGGACGCCGCAGTCGTGCGTGGACGACAAAAGAAGAGATGGGGAGATATGATTCAGCAAGACCTAAAGCTCCTCAGATTGAAGAAAGAAGATACTGGCGATAGAAACAAATGGAAAAGAAGGATTCGTGTGGCTGACCCCTCTCCTAGGAGGGATTAATTCCAACCAGAACTAAGGAGGATGGAGCAGAAAATGTTATTGTGGGCAGAGAGAAGGGCTGTTAGAGTGGAGTGGAATTTGCGATATGCTGACTGGAAAAGGAGAAGTAAGGAGGTTGAAGACAAGTGTGCCTCCAGTCGACATCTAACAACACGTTCAAGATGTTTAGAAATAAGATTCAAGTTTGAGATTGGTCGGTAGTTTGACTCGTCTCTTGACTCCTCTCGCACCTTGTATGGCTTTGCGAGCCGGGCACTCGAATGGATATGCTATTTCCTCTACGGGAGACCATGAGGGTTGAGGTCGAATGGGACGCATAGAGCTGGATTCCTGTTCTCTGTGGCAGCCACAGGGATTGGTTCTCGGGCCACACCTCTAAATACTCTACACTGCCGATCTAACCCGAGTGGTCACAGCTCTGTGCGATGGTTCATCAATACGACCGATGATGTGCTGATATATACGACTTGCCATCCATCTGACGACGCAGCCTGCGTCTCGAGAGTTCAGACGGTGGTTACCAATACATAGAGTTGGATGTCCTCAAATCGCTTCGGCTGAACCAGGCGAAAACAATTCATTCGGTTCGGCTGTTAGCGCAGACTTTGCGACGTCTATCGAGATATGATTTCGGCATGGTCTTCGAAGTGGGTCTCGCTGCGAATGAACTGGGTGTTTTTTGTTGGACAAGGAGCTGTCAATGGTGGGCCAAGTTAATTCACTCTGCCAGACTTTCTACTATGAGCTGTGTCATACGTCGAAACCTGTCCTATATCTCGTCTGTGACGCTCGTCCATTCCTTCATCATGACACGTCTGGACTTCTGCAACTCCGTCCTGGTCGGCCTGCCTAAATTCCGCATCCGTCAGCTCCAGTCTGTCCTCAACTGTGCTGCTCGGCTCGTTGCTGGTACGTGCAGATTCTCGAATATTTCTACATACATACGTGACACCCTACATTGGCTTCCAGTCGAGAAGAGGGTACAGTTAAAAATATTGCTCATGGTCAGGTCTTCGGTCGTTGGTTCAGCGCCGGATTACATCAACGAGCTCATCACGCAGGTTGCTGATCAACCTGACCGACAGAGACTACGATCGGAGGCGACACATGATCATCTCATCGTAACGCTTTATCGCAAGACGGTTCGGGCGAGCAGCGCCTTCTTCACCGTGGAGCCGTCTCTCTGGAACATTCTTCCACCAGGCATCCGATCTCTTGCCTGTTCAACAATAAAGAAACATTTTCTGCCCGGTTCAAGACGTTCTTTTTAGAGATCATTAGGTGGACACGCTGCAGCGTCATTGTGAGTTATACAAGGCGCTATACAAGTTTAGTGATACATACGTATTTAGTTTCAGAATCCTAAGATAGTTTCATTTTAGACATTTTGTTACCAAAGAATTCAGTAAAGGGTGGACAATTGCAAGAGAGAAACATGAAGGGAAGGAGCCGCCGGCAAGTGACCGATTGAATAATGTCAAGATAGTCGTACCGAGCACATCAAAGCAGCTTTTAAGATGTTGAGTAGGAATTGCATCTAGGAGGCACTATTTGTCAGGAGATGATAAAACAAGAAACCGGTTTTCACCCAAGGTTGCTGAAGTAAGAGAATAAAAAGTAGGCGGGGTGATCAGAAGATGAAAAGCCATTTGGTAGTACAACCCCAGAGATTTTAGCCTGATGTTTGATATTTCTCTTGTGTAGCTATAAGTACATACATGCACATATACAAACAAACAAGCATACATAAATGCATACAAGCGTACATTCGTACAATCGTACATACATGCATACATACATAATGCATGTATGCCTCGTATATATGCATAGTTTTTGCAATTTACTGTGCAGTATTTACATGGCATGTTTGATCTAGGTTCTTCGACAATGATGATCTTAATGGCTGTTATCTGGGGTCGGTCGTTTTGATTGCTGGAATCGTTACGCTGGGATTCGACTTTGCACCACACTCTTCTCTCTCATCTACGCTGAACTGGTTGAATGAGACCACTAACCTCTTGTGCCTCTACTGAGACCCGTCGAAATCATTCCAGGAGACTTGGGCGACTACCGGGAATTCCAGCGTCACACCCTTCACTAAATGATTACACAAATATACAGATATACAAACATATAGTAATAAACGTTCATATACAAGCCACCTAATATATGTATGTATGTTTGTATATGAACACTCATATAGCGCTTTAATATATCTAACAAGTGCATCTCATGTAACTTGAAAGTGTTTCTTGCTCTATTTGTAGCGGTAAACTTCTAATTTTGAGTGGAAGATTGTACCTATTTATCAAACTATACATATGCACACATACATGCGCATACATTTTTACATGCATACATACAAACTTACATACATTCACATTCATATGTACATGCATATATATAAACATACATACATACATGCATACATGCATACGTACATGCGTACATACATAAACTACTTGAACACGTTCATGCATAGTAGCTAGCAAATTGTATTGCACTATTATAGCGTGTTATATCTATTGCTGCACGACATTTAACAACTTCTAAAATGCATCTAAACTAACTACCGTGTAATATTATGTTTGCAATGTTCAGTACTGGACCAAAGGTGGTGAATTACCGCTGCACTAGACTCCCAAGTTTCACAGTACACGTTTCGAGCAGTGTGAGTTATTGCATTATCACGATGTAACATTAATTAATCGCCTATCATGAATTGCAGTTTGTAGAATCACCATGTTTGGTAATATTACGTAAGAAGATTTATTTTGAAATGCCAAACAAGTAACGTTTCAGATTATGCGTGTTGATCTGGCAAAAGGAATGAGATGGGCTTACGCTTACAGTGTTGGAGTTTTCAATGAACAGGGGAAGAAACTATGCTTTTATATCCAGTATGCAACTTGGTTTGGAAAGTGTAAGGCTTGAGGACTCTGTTTTTGAACCTAAGGGTTATTGAAAGTATTCCAATGAGAAATGTTCTGAATTAATGATCAGAAGAAGTTTCCTCATTCCACTATAAACCGCACTCTGCTGATGTTGAAGAAAAGACCTTTTTTGATTTAATATACATGTACTTTTACTTCTTTTCGTATCGTGGCTGAACCATTAAACCATCAAAATTAAGCAGTTACTGATGCATATATGTAGTAATTCCTCTATGACAATTATTTTCACCTATGGCAAAACGATACACATCGCTGTATACAAAGCCCACTAACGCATGCTAATGTCTAATAAACAAGCCACACTAGCAATGGCAATTATGCAGGCTTTATAGTTGGTTGATGATAGAGTTTTATGCAGAAAATTGTGCGAGTTATTCACTCCTGTAAAATATTAAATGGTTACATGGAATAAGTAAACGTTTGGAATTCGCCAGTCGTCTTGTTGTTATTTTAATGTTAGCAATTTTTTTCACGCAAACAGCAAATCACAGTATCCGCAATACGTTCTTAAAACGACGCTATATAAATGTTCAGTTACTGTCTCTAGCTTGACTAGGTCTTGTTACTACCAATTAAGGCGCTTAAGAGTTGCGCGTCGTTCTGTTCCTTCCTCTGTCTTTACTACTATGATTCATGCCATGATATGTGGTCGTATTGATTCCTGCAACTCTGTGCTTGCTGGTTTGCCTAAGTATCGACTGTCCTCGCTTCATTCAGTGTCAAATTCTGCGGCCAAGTTGATAGCACATCTTTCCCGTTTCTCTCATATCTCAGTTTACATCATTCAGCTAATTCATTGACTCCCTATCCTATCTCGTATTCAGTTTAAACTATTGTCTCTGGTACGAGAGCTCGCATGCATGAGCCAGGCTCCAAAATATCTTTGAGATCATATTCGGCCTCTATACTCCAGTACCTTATCCCGTCCTCTACGTTCTCTAGGTCGTCTGGATCTATTTGTTCCTCGCGTTGTCATCGCTTGCTCAGCAGAGGGCTTTTGCTGTTTTTCGTCCATCCCTATGGAATAGACTTCCGCCTTCGTTTCGTGCAAAGGTCTCTGTTGATGATAGAGCTCAGTCAGCTCGTTGTTTAAAGACGTTCTTATTTCCCCCGGATGCTCATACTGGAAGCGCCTCTGAGTAGTTTTTTCTGTAAGAAGCGCTATATAAGTTAACAAATACAATACATTGCAATAAAATACATACATATACGTGCATTTGCAGTTTACATATAAAAAGACGATGCCCAATTAACACATAGGTCTGCGCCTAAACATAATTCTCTCGAATCGATTTTCAAAACTCGACGGCTTTATCTATGTAGCATTCTGGTCTTCTTAAGAATTTCCATGTTGTCCCTCACAGATATAAGAGGCAGTGAAATAGTGAACTTTTGAATTATTAGTGAAGCTAAATAAACGCTGGCTTCTACAAATCCTTTAGAATAGATTTATTACTGAACACAGGACATGCTTGGGTAATTAGAAGAGGCCTAACAGACGTACAACTTCATAATATTGTCAGAATGATGTTTTCCTAATCATTTTACATTAATTTTCAGATCTCACTTAAATTATGTCCATCCCAATTTCAAATTCTTGATGCGCCTATGGAAAAGGAAGCTTCTTAATATTATAGCCTTAAAAGAATTAGATCACTAAACGCAGGCTTAGGTCTAATTATTTTACCATGCGCATATCAATATGGATTGATCTTTGGAACATTTGACACTTTCTTATTGTTAAAGCAACTTCCACGAATCTCTCTCATTCATCAATGTCGTCGTCGTCATTATAATCATCAAGCTAGCGCAAGTGTTTTCATCAAGCACCTATAAAGAGCACTGGACAAGCTCAAGGAAAACGATGGAGTATCGGTCAGCGACATAAGGATCAATAATCTTTGTTTTGCTGTCTCTATTGATCTGATTGGAGAAGATGAACAACGATTGGAGCAAACAGTGCAAACGCTGAACGAAAAAGGAAAGATATGGCCTTACCATGAATTTTTATACAACAAAAGCAATGGCATTTGGCAAAAGATCCAACAAAGAGGATGGTCGTGGACAGCATTCAGTTGGAAAATGTTGAAAAGTTTACATGTCTTGGATGTTCTCTGACGTATGACTTGGACAGTAGGAAAGAAGTACTAATCAGAATTGCAAACACGACAGCAACACATAAAGCTATGGATAAGATCTGGAAAAGAAAAGCCATAAAGCTGGAGACAAAACTGAGAGTTCTGAAAACATATGTTTTCAGTAGCACGTTATACGGATGTGAGGACTGGGTAATAACGAAAGACTTTGAAAGAAGGATACTGGCCTTCGAGATAAAATGCTAAAGGAAGATTACGAAAATAGGATGGACACAAAAAGTGAGCAATATGGAGCTATACAGACGAATAAATGTCAAAAAGAATTTGATGCAGAAGATAATTCAGAGGAAACTGGGATTATTTGGTCAAATATGCAGAATGATTAACAATAGGAAGATCAAGACATTAGTGTTCAGAATGATGGATGGCCCAAACAAGAGAGGACGATCCCATATTGAATGGGTAGACAATATAATTGAATGGTGTAGAACATCACTCCAGGAGATGAGCCACGCCACACTGGAAAGACAACAAAGAAGGAACATAGTGAGAATGGCATCAGACACTTACGGGCGTTGAGCCCATGTTTTATGATGATGATAATGATGATGATGATGATGATGAAGTTCCCCTTTAATGTTCAGGCTTCTTCTCTCTTTGAACTTCTTGAGTTTCTGCTTCCGGGTTTAGGTGTAGGCCTAAATATCTTTCTATATACTACAGTTTTTTTTACTATTTTGAACATCTTCAGTGTCCAAGTCCCACCAGTGTAATTAGGACTAGGACTAAGCATTACTCTTGATGGCCATTTACGCTGGTCTTGAGTTACTGATTGACTTTCATTTTTAATACAATTAATGTGGTAAGAAGATTTACTAGCTCAGTTTAACAGTGGCTCATTTGCGTGTAAGAAAACTGGGGCATATATTCACATTAAATTTATATTAGTCTACGCTAGCCATGATAGGTTGTGTGTTTGTATAACTGTATGAGATTATGTTATATTATATATAATTGCCATCATCTATATAAATATATGTATTCCAGAATGTTAATGCAAACATTTCGTAATATTAAGCTTTGGGAGAAACTGTTCACTATACACATACCATGGAAATCAGAGAGCCAGTAAAAAAACATTTAAATAGCGTCGACTTGTCTGGTTTTGGAGCAGACGAAGTTTTGTAGCGGGACAAAGATCCATTGCACTGAGTCAGTCGAATGGACTACTTCGAAGGCATTAGATGTCTTGCGAGGATTGAACTCATTAAATCCAGATCCTATGTTTGGACAATTACGAACGTAGAACTGTAGAAGCGAAAGATACTGAGCGTGGATCATCGTTAAACGAATGTTAAACAGAGTCGACCTCTGTCGCAAAATGCGCTATATTCTGAGACCCTACCTGGTGCGTGGGATAGTTGACCTGGATGGCGAAAAGGTAGGAGGGGATGATGTGAACCGCGAAAAATAAACTGGCCGACTGTACAGAGGGTCTTAAGGCAGTCGCTTGGTGGCAGATCGAGCTGAACAAGAATTTGGGGAATTCGAAGGAGGTTTCAGTCGGACGAACTGGGAAACGTGGCAGTGACTGAAGTGGAAGAAGCCTGAGAAGCAGAGAAGCTCTTAGTTTGCCTTCGCTTTCATCTTCTTAAGTGGAGATAAACAGATGCCGGCTTGCTAATGAGTGCATGCATTTAGCATATATATATATATATATATATATATATATATATATATATATATATATATATATATATATATATATATATATATATATATATATATATATATATATATATATATATATATATATATATATATATTTATAGGCCCACGCTTGTTTGTGTTTAAAGAGCTATACCTTAGTTTTATACGCCATCTGGAGCGTTTGGATAATTTGTTAAGACGCATATTAAGTAACGGTACACTTGACAACTACATATATTTGAACCGTTTGCAGGTCTCATATGTAATGTGTACTGAGATAGTGAATATTTGACGACAGTTTTGTAAAGTTTGTTAAACGAATATATACATGTATGACTTGGCCATAACTCCGAGCGCCAGTCATGGGTATGAAATGCTTCACTTTCTTAGACTCGGCAGAGAGTGGGTGGCCAGCCCTCTCCCTCACCCGCTCCCTCGGATCTTTCCATATACAGCATACAGGTCGTCAGAGTACTGATTTTATAGCTGTTTTTTCTGGTGGCGTAAGTGGGGCCGAAGTCTAAAAATGTCTTTCTGCCCAAGGGAGGATTTGAACCCCGGACTTCTGTGTTCACAGTCGAGAACGTCAACCACAATACTATCGCTCACTTTTGACAAAATGTTCTAGAAATTTTTAAAATCAATTGTTTTATTACTGTTTGACAAAAAATCATACGCCACCTTTTCTGGTTAAATTTGGGTTTTACTGAGCTTACGTTGCTGCATTCAGTTGAATGATGGTTTGTGAGTAATATGCCCCTTTATGAATATGTTAATCCTCAATAAGTTAGCCTAACTCTGTAGACTTTCAAAAAGTGAGTGCAGCGTTTGGAATCAGTGGAGAAATAAAGAAATATACCAAGACCTTGGACCATGCCTATTGGCTTTCAAGCCTACAGGAAATTCCGATGCCAGAGTTGTTTGGTGGATTTTCCCAATGTACTGGCTCTCGGTTGGGTTCATAGAACATCCACTTCTGATCAAATATATATACATGTATACATACATATATACATACATGCACGCATATATGCATACATAAATACATGCATAGATATGCACGAACGGATGGTCGCTCTGATGTCCTGGTAGTCGTCCCAACATGAAGAGGAAGCGAGTTGTAGCTGTTGCTGAAGAAGATGATGATGACATTTAGCTGATGTGCAGTAGCGCATCGATGTATCGATAGTTGACCGTTGACAGATTTCGACCGTCGAGTAACCTTTGACCGTAGGCTTAATTATGCAACGTCTAATACTGCTAATTATATAATTATTACACAGTGTTAAGCTTCGCCTTTATGCGATAAACTAAACGAGTCTTTGGCTGGCTATTAATAGTCCTCAAAATGACTAAGGGAAGAGTCTGCTCAGTGTTGACTGACCTATGCGTCTGCTTCACTTATTATGTGCTTCATAAGTTGCCATTGCCCGGTTTCTGTCTGTCTGTCTGTCGGTCGGTCTGTCTGGCTGGCTGGCTGGCTGGCTGTCTCTCTAACTCGTTTTGTATTGTTCTCATTCATGCTGATTACACTGGATCACAACGATTTTGCTACTGAAAGTAATGCATGTGCCTTATATTGATTCAAATGTGCTGATTCCAAATATGAAGTCAGAATCTGCCCAGCACGTCTAGATTTTAAGTTATGCATGCATTCAAGTAATGACGTAAGGACTCGTTTTCGGTTATGTCTGTACATTCTGTTGTATGTGTCTCCACGATTGCTGCCAGTGATACGTGCATGCCTGCAAGTGTCGCCTGAAATCTTCCTAACAGCAAGCCTGCAGCAGCCGCTAGACATGATTGGGCATGTCATCGAGCTGACGTCAGCATCAATACCAGTATATAAGGCGAGATTGCATAGAACGAAGGTGAAGTTTTCTTATATAGCTGTAGTGTGTGAGATTTAATTTTGAAATGAATAGGCGAGGCTTTGTTAACCATCCAGACAATTTTTGCTATGTTTGTGGTAAATATACTCTTTGTGACCAGCGCAAGAAGTTAATTAAGAGAGTGATGATTGCTTACAAGTATTATTTTGGATGTCAAATCGGAGACCAGGATAAAAGTTGGGCACCTCATGTCTGCTGCACCGTGTGCTACTCTGGGCTTACACAGTGGCTGAATGGCAAAAGGAATTCAATGCCGTTTGCTGTGCCTATGGTGTGTCGCGCGAGCCAAGAAATCATCATGCAGACTGTTATTTCTGCATTACTAAAGTTGCTGGATTTTCAAAGAAAAATAAGTCTAAAATCGTTTATCCTGATTGCGAGTCCGCTCTAAAGCCAGTGCCGCATGATGAAGAGAATCCACTACCATTTTCGCCTGCTGCGGGTGCTGATGAAACGGACAGTTCTGATGGTAATACAGAAGATGACGTTACTGTTTATGAATCCAGTGATCAAGATTTGGAAGAGGGTAGGCCGCATTTGATAAGGCAAGGTGAGTTAAATGATCTGGAGAGGGACCTATCTTTGTCAAAGAAGAAATCTGAACTGTTAGCCTCCAGACTAGGGGAGTGGAACTTGCTTCAAAAAGGTACCACAACATCACACTTCCGTTATCGTCACAAACAGTTAGCTACATATTACAAACTGGAAAATGATATCTGTTTCTGTACTGACGTGAACGGTCTCATGCTGAATTTAGGTTGCCAATACGTTCCTGATCAGTGGAGACTGTTCATAGATTCCAGCCAAGCGAGCTTGAAAGCTGTGTTGGTGCACAATGGTAACGAATAGCCGTCTGTTCCTATAGCCCACGCTGTAGGCCTCAAAGAGACATATGATTCAATGAAACTCATTTTGAAAGTGATCAACTACTCAGACCACAAATGGAACATCTGTGCGGATCTCAAAGTGGTAGCACTTATTCTAGGCCTACAGCTGGGGTACACAAAACGTATGTGCTTTTTGTGCTTGTGGAACAGTCGTGATGACAGCAACCATTACAAAGTGAAACTGTGGCCTCCTAGATCTGAGCACATTGTTGGTCGGCACAACGTGCAACACGAACCATTGGTTGATCCATTGAAAGTGTACTTACCACCACTTCACATGAAACTGGGCCTCATGAGAAATTTCGTAGTGGCAATGTATCGTACTGAACAAGGCTTCCAGTATCTGAGAGATAAATTTGGAGCCGTCAAAACTGATGCTAACCTGAAGGCTGGAATTTTTATTGGGCCAGAAATCCGCGAACTAATGCGTGATACTGTATTTAGAACCAAGCTCAACCCACCCGCTTGGGATGCATGTACGTTGGTGGTGCAAGACTTCCTTGGGAATCACCGAGCTGAGAACTATGCTGAACTCGTTAGCAACGTGCTAACAGCATATAAGCAACTCGGCTGCCGGATGTCACTAAAAATACATTTCTTACATTCCCATCTGGATTTTTTCCACCAAACTTGGGCGATGTAAGCGATGAGCATGGAGAGAGATTCCATCAAGACATCTCCACCTTTGAAGCAAGATATCAGGGCCACTGCCATTCCAACATGATGAGCGGTTACTGCTGGTTTCTGCAGCGGGCAACAGCGGCCACTCACAAGCGCAAGAGCAAGTGTCTAAAGCACTTTTGAACTCGTATAGAGTTAAGCTAGAGACAAAATTTCGAAATGTATGCTTTCATCTGAGTAACATACATATATTTATATTACATTTTAAAACATATTTTAATTTCAAGTCTTAAAAGAATAACATTTTGTTTCTTGTTGTGAATACTCTGAGTTTGCATAATTACACAGTTATAAGGAAATACTAGTTCTGTAATGAGTTTGCATAATTATTAGCATGTGTGCTGCATATCTTAAGATCCTGACGTGCTACACAAAATCTGACTTCAGATTTGGAATCAGCAGATTCGATTTAGTGTAGTACACATAACATATGCCTAGTAGCAGGCGAAACATTTTTTCGTGTGATCCAGTGTTATAAGTCAGGTGACATACTAACGTCAACACACACATAAATGCATACATAGATACACGCATGCTTATATATATATATATGCAGCCACATGCACGCATATATCGATACATACATAGATAGAATACATACATACATGCGTATATGCATACACACTTATATATGTAGTGTCGGCTCTACGACGCATTCTTGGTATTGACGGATGAACATTCGGTTTCATAAATCATATGAGCACGTCAGGCGTTGAAAAGGCTGTACAATAAAAGAGCCAGGCGTAAAGTTATTCTGCGTTACCAGTATCAGTTCAAAAACATTTCGCCTAGGCATACTGGTTAAACGAGCAAAGTCACCTCACCTCTTTTTCTGCCTAGGCCTGTCCCTCTCTTTATCCGTCTATTCATCTGTCTTTATTCTCACACCATCGAGTTTGCTATTCATATCCAGTTCTTTGTAGCGCCCTGTGCCTTCCACTCTGCTGCAATGTGTCTCTATGTCTCTTTCACTGTCCTAATGTCTTCACTTCGTCTTGCTCAACAGTGACTGTTGTCTGTTTCAACTTGTTTGCAACTCCATTTGGGGTCGTCCATAAAGGACGTCGGCAAAAATTACCTACTTTCGCCTCTACCTCTCCCTTGTCCGAATTTGGTGACCTCCCTCCTCCTCTTTGTGGACATCGCACTCCAACTGAGTACTAAGGCCTAGTCTATAGCTATCCAGTCGAATACGCAGGGTTAACTGTGCTACGAGGTAAGGGTGATATAATGCTGCCGTGTCCAGCAAATGGACTATTAGATCCAACGCATGCAGACTGTGTGCGTGTGAATGAAATTGGTGTTTAAAGCACACGGTGTACAGATATAACTTTAGTATCAAATTTAGATGCAAAAGTTGGCATAGAACATAGCTTTCCTCCCGTTGTACGCTTTTGTCCACATTTGGGTGACTCTCCTCTTGCAAATTTTCTCTTTGAACCAACGATTTGTGGCAAGTTACCACCAACTGTAACTATTGACCATAACGAACGCTTGCCGACCCTATGTTTGCCCACAACTATTCATAGGCAAATGGTTGGCTCACTACTATCCTACATTAATGTTTAGTTGTACGCAAATTCCGATTCTATCATCCTACATTTGTGCACTAAGGCTAGGCATATTATCCTAGATTTGTAATATGTTTCTCTGTGCTACAAATTAATCTTGTATAACGAGGCAAGGCAAACAGATCCCAAACTTAATTCACCTTCATAATGTCACCTCGTTGTAAAACAGACTAGTTACATAGCAAAAGGACAAGGCTGCCACGCAAAGCCTCATGAGAAGTTTCCTGTGTATATACATGCACGTAACTTAATCACAAGACCTGGTTTTGGTAACTGCGCGGACAAGAGTATTTTGGAAACAATTCAGAATGCTCTGCCCATACAGTAATAAAAACTCCAAAACACCATGATATAGCCACAGTGCTAAAATCACTTCATTGGTTTAATGTCCTTCAGCACATTCAATACAAAATTTATCTCTTAAACACAATGACCTTTAAGCTTCTCAACACTCATATTCGCCAGCTATTCACTATCCAGGACCTTTCCAGTGTTACAGAAAGTTCTTCAGGCGTAGCGAATTGCTTTTAACTACGCTAAAAACATACTACTTCCTTCTTGGATGATTTATTGAAGACCTCTTACTCTCAGAGGAGTATAATATAAAAAACTGCATGCTTTCGTCTTAACTGCTCTTTCAGTAGCCTATATTAATGTTGTTCAAAATATTTGCATAGGGCTTTACGCTTGAGCAGCCGAGCTCTAGAACGCAAGCTCACAGCGTCAAAACCGCATGCAGGTAACGGAACATAGAGGTTCGATAAAGAAGATTTATTGCATTATTATTCGTAACTCTTCAGCGCTATCGTCTTCGAATTTTAAATGTGGTTGAACTGGTGACAGTAGTCGAAGCTCCGCACTACGCAAGAGAGCTGGGCGTTATCATGCCTTTTCTTAAAAAGCAGGTAAAATTGTATAATTTCTCATTAAACGCTACGCCCATTTTTATAGCTTTATGTGTCTTTGCTGCTATGGCACTGGATGCTCCTTTGTATCGTATTATAAAGAAACTGATAATAACTCAATTTCATCAACATGTAGCAAACTTGAACAAAACCACTTTAAAATGTTTCATAAATAATTAGCCCAATCTGTTCAAAGAGATTTTATTTATCACATTTTGCTAGGTTGGAAGCGACATATCTAACTTTACAATATAATGGGTGTCCGTGAAATATACTTTACAGCTTAATAATTTATTGCAGTTACAGGTAGGTAAACTATTAGCATTTAATGCCTATATTTCTCCATCCCTTTGTCCAGCATTGTTTGAGACGGTTCATGCTTTGTGCAGATATTATTTCTTCTGGTAACCGTTTCCAACAATTCACAGTTCTTTCGCCAAAAAATTCCTTATGTCAAATGGCTCTCTCTCTCTCTCTCGTAGTAGTAGTAGTAGTAGTAGTAGTAGTGGTAGTAGTAGTGGTAGTAGCAGCAGCAGTAAATTTTATACTGTGTCCTCTGAGATATCCAGTTGCTGCCCTCTGGAAAACGTTTTCACGTCTGTAATCGAGAATTCATTTTAAACTTTGTAGATTTCACTAAGATCACCCCTAATTCTTCTTCTTTCTAAGGAAAGACGACCTAGATTATGAAACTTTTCTTCAAATAGCATCGTAGTTGGACTTCTGGCTAGTTAGGTGTTATCAGTTGTATTTCACCAAACATTCGATAGCTGTTATTTAGTAAGCATTCCAAACCTTAATCTAGTATTCTAGATGTCATCGTCATCGTCTTCATCGTCATCATCATCACCACCACCACCATTACCAGCATCACCACAATCACCACCATTGTCATCATCGTTTTTATTGAACCTGAGTTGAGAATGATACATGCTACAAGGGTAGCACAGCTGGAAGTGCTACTAAAGGTACACCCAGAAGTAATGTGTCCGGTTTAACGAGGGTCGCCGCCTATTAACATAGTAGCAGTGAGATTACTATTAATGAAGCGATATGAATACAACCAAAGTCTGGCAAAAGTCAACGAATATTAAAATTGAACTGAACTACAAACTTCCTAATAACGAAGAAAAAACAAGACTTAACTAACTATTAAGTGCACAATCATAAGAAACATTTAAAAACAGTCAAATTTAATTGCAAATAACAGCCTGTTCGTACTAGCAAAGGTGCTACAGTGACTTCCTTGAGATCTAGTCAAATGGGAGTGGCTGTTTCATTTCTTGAAATAGCCAAACACGACTGCCAATAACAGTTTATGCTCATATCTGAACATAAATATGCAAATCTAAAACTTATTCGTAGAGTCAAATTTCAAAATGTCAAATTTCAAAATGTCAAAGTTCGAGAATGTCAAAGTTCAGTGTCTATGCCATGCAAATTCTTAGCAATAGCACGACATTTCAGACGAACGTCCAGTACTGAGGACCGTTTTGTCTGGATTAAACGCATACGAGAATATTCACCGGATGGTCCAAGATGTGACTTTAAAGAGGAGACTTACACTGGATAGAATGGATGTTAAGGTAGCAGAAATTTCTTGTTCCAAGTCGACAAGGACCAGGTTTTAGCTCACTGTCATTAGAAAAAAGCAGTAAAAGGTAAACTAACAACAGGAAACTCCGATGAGTTTTGGATCGAGATGTATAGGCTATTTTGTGAAATCGGAGAATGGTGAAGGAATAGATGGGGGTCATAAGTCAGCATGTAGGTATTTTAGACATGGCAGGTTGGATAAGACTAGACGTCAGAAAGGTGGTAAAATAAAATTTTGGAGTTTCTTCCAACAACGACATGAGGCGACGGTTGGTGAGAATGAGTACGCACGTATGACAGTGAACAGGAAAGAGGAGGGACAGTTAAAAAAATAACTGTGACGAAAGAGGTGACATGTGTCATGCCAGCTTGTGAGAAATCAGTTGGTTTTTTTAATGAGCACAAAAGGCCAGTCCGAATCACACACATCGAATATTGGGCCTACAGACAAGTACAAGTCAAGAAATCTTCAGGTTATGGGTCAACTAATAAACGCGGCGGCATTTCAGGGTGCTAAAAGTATGTTAGTAGACCTATGCTAAGTTTCAGCTAAAAGAAGAGGTGCAGCTCGCTATGCGCCACGGACTTGTAGCATAAACAAAGCCATGTACCATGAATGAATGAGCGATAATGGCGGAAAACAAGAGGCCGCAAAATTATTTGATAAATTGCACGATAATTGCTTCAAAACAACGCTAAATTGCAGGTAAACATCTGAAATGTATGAATTTATGTTACAATAAAACGTTTTTAAAAGCCTATTGCCTCATCAGTACTAAAAAGCAATACGACACGTCTCCGTTATCTGGACACTCAATACTCATATTTCTTCAATCTCACTAATAGCCTCCTTTCAGTCAACATAGTTCAAAGTTTCATTCAACGGAATCCCCACTTTTTGAAGTCCACAACGATATCATGTGCACTGTGGACATGGGTAGGACAACGGAATTTGTTCTTGAGTTTTCTGCTCTTGATGTTGTGGATCATTTAAATCAGCCGACTCCTTGCTATAACCCTCAAACCAGCAAATATTTCACTCGATCGGCGAATATTTTGACTCCTCCTGTGCCACAAACTAAAACAGTGTCATTCATAACTCAGCGTAAAACTCCTCTGTTTCAGCTTGCGTAAACTACCCACCCATCTTGACTTCTGGTATCTCTTATATCCGAACTCGACCTGCCTTCTCTAACGGAAAATGATTTTGACTGAGACTTCGTTTGAAGGGCCATGATTGATGCTTCTGTGATTTTTATTTATTCATTTATGGAATCACTAAGAATCAACAATCTCGACAGTTGCAACAGTTTCACCTAAGATATTATAAGTGCCGGCGTCAAAGGAGTGATCCAGAAGGGACGAATGTCCCGCTACAGTATGGATTACACTCTCATATTATTGCTATACAGGCGGTTGATACAACGCGGTACATAAGCTCGAAAATGGTTAAAAGTAAAACATAATTTTATGGAAAATAAACCTGAACAATGCAGTGCAAAGTGAAACAATGATAAACCGTGCCAACAATTTAACTCTGCGAGGACAATAAGTCGCATTTCAAGTGTGCTTTAAAGAGGCCAAGATCAGGAGTTTGAGTAAGGCCAGGTGGAAGGGTATTCCATACTTTATGGCGCTATATAAGTCATTAGATTAGATTAGACTTAGTCAACCCCTGCGGAACTAGGCAGCAAAGCGATTTAATTTGGAACAAAATTCCATTACACAAGATCTGTAACAATTTGTTACCAAGATAACTTCTGAAGCATAAGAGCGCAAGTCCATGTATGCCTTAAAATTCCAGTTTTTCAATAAAAAACGATTCCACTGTGTCGAAGGCTTTAGCAAACTCAAGAAAGATTCCAAAAGAGAACTGATTATCATCGATGGTTTGGGAGATTTTATCTTGCAAATCAAAAAGTGCAGTTGAGGTGAATTGAACAGCTCGGCATATGTGTTCGACCATATCTGCACCAATCGACCGCATTTCCATTTTCCTCAACCTAAACAGAACCCATCGTAGCAGGTCCTCTGAATCCTCCTTCTGGTCTTCTTGCGACATGGAGTTTTTTCCTAATACGCACTTGTGGAAAAACATCTGACTTGATGTAGGTATCGTGAAAAAGCTGTTAACTATCAATCCTAAGTGCAGTCAGTAGCGTAAAAGAGCAGCAGGTAAGGTATTATGAATTTGTGCGCAGAATGTGTGCACTGAAAGCAAATTACAAGCGCTTACATGTATTAAGAAGTCTGCTTTGTTTCATATAATCGAACAGGAGGCAATGGGAAGTCGACGTTTTCCGACCGCTAGTGCTGAACTGCCACACTGGCGTGTAATCATTCTGTTCATAGCAACAGCATTTGTGCGAGATGGAGCAACGCAAGGTTCGATCACTTTGTGCAAATCAAACAGCGCTAAAGCTTTAAACAGTCATGTAGTATCAACGTAAAATCAACAAGCTTGTCGAACATAGACAAGTCTCGAGTTAGACCTGACAAAAACCAAAAACTTCTGTTTAAATATAAATCAATTTGATACGATTCTTGTTGTGCAGTTGATACACTTGTCACCACAAATAGTAACGTGTCCAAGCGTTGACGAACAATAGAGCTCTGGTATATGCTGGATACTGTGCAGAATTCGTCTTACAATGCATGCCCTAAACTTAGCACTGTAACCTTACTCTGTGACTCCGAGTTCAAAATTGCTCAAATTTCTCCATAATTCACAATTAAGAATCAATCCCTTTTCTTATTTTGATGTTGCAATTAAACTTCTTTTATTTAATTAACATATAGTCAGTTAAACGATAATTACTTCTTCAATATCAAGCTCACAAATTTAATTCAACTCTCAGACTCTTATCTAGACAGATCTGCTAATGTACACCCTTAATACGACAAGAAAAACAGTTCATTAAAATGCAAGAAATGATTAACACAAGACAGCGGCCTCCTCATATGCGCTATACAGGCATCAGCCAATCAGGACTCGAGCAGTAGGCCATCTCTAACCCTTCCCCACAGGTAGCAGGTGCGCGTTCACGCCCTAGGCTACACCTAAGCCGGCATCAAATAATCAATGCCTGCCCAGCGAGCAGCTGTACACATGTACCCCACGCGCAGCAGGTATGCAAATTCGAACTAACTGAACCTGACCAAACAATGGAGCTGACAACACTAAAGCACAGTTTCTTGAAAATTGTGTTGAGTTTCCTCCGGTGCTGATAACTGGTTTGTTTCTTACTAAACGCCATGCCCTCATTGTAATCCTTCCCTCACTCTGTTCTTACTCCTCCCCGTCTTTGTATTTAGTAAATTCTACATCCTCTCTTTCCTCTTCTTCCTTTTTCTAATCCTCCTCTTTCTCTTTCTCTTCTTAGACCAGTTGGACTTTGGAAGTATATCTAGATCCAGAAATAAGAAAGAGATCTTTAAAAAGGCAGGACAAACGTCCACACATTATGAACATCGATGCTCACCAGCGACAATGAATAAAGAGCAATAACAGCAAGGCTTTAACTAATAACCAAAAATCATTATACAATGGTCCAAATTAAAACCCAGCACGACAACATATATAGTGGAACAATCATAGTTAATAATGTTTAAAAAATTTCTAAATTTTTGTCGCAAAGGAGGATAAAATATTCATACTAAGAAACATAAGAAAGTGTGATATTTCTAATTTATGCATTTTTCCGTTTATTGAAATTATAACAGCCCAATATTTATATTAATGCCAGGAGTTTTATTTTCTTTAATATTGCTAACTATATTTTTAACAGTAATTATCCCATTGATATTACTATTACTTCTACAATTCCACTATCAACGACATCTACCATCTTAAGAATTTCCATATTTACTTCTAATAAGCTGCTACTCAACTTCATTACACTTTCAATAATTTATTTATGCTACTACTATTATGAACTCATATTAATTGTTTTTACCATAAACAACCTATTATGCTTAAATTGGGAATGATTTGCAAAAGTAGCCTAAATGATTCACCAATGAGTAAACTTTGGGTAGACACTTCACTGGCTTTGATATGGTCGACGAAAGTGGCCGCTGACGGTCGAGGGTCGATTTTCTTTCTGTACGGTGATCCCAACTCATACAGAGACAAAATGCAACGAAACGAGACGTTCAATGGCACCTCGTCGACGCTCTACGTAACAAAATCAACTAATTCCTCTAACTACATGGCCATGGAAACGCACTTTGCGCAGTCTGAGCTACTCTACAGCGAAAGTGTCGGATTTTTGGGCTATGGACCTATCAACGTCTCGGGACCATCGTACGACTCGTATACCTTAATAGTGCCGGCTGTCTCAAACTTGGTAATTAATTTGTTAAATTTGTATATAATCTAACTTGTCGCATATGCATGTATTTATGTAATCATATAACTAAATGTTTTGATGGTACCTTATAAGAACATGTCTTAGGCAATTCTTCTATGCATCGCATCGTAGCTAATCATTCCACACTATGAGGGTGACCACAAGAGAGCCGTGTTGACCGCAATAAACAAGCCATTGAAGACTAGAAAAGACCATGAGGTCGACCTAGAACCATAAGGACTGGAGTCGTGGAGAAGGATCTGATAGCCCTGAATGTTGGTCTCGCAGTCAGCATTGATGCATTGCAGATTTTTGCTAATGCCTCCACGATTTCTTCCCTCTCTCTTTGTGTAAAATTTATGATGTAATTAATTAATATACTTGGACTCTCACTTTGAAACCTTTTCAGCTGTTTCACCACATTTGCTTTAGTAAAATGAATCTGAGGCAATTCTTTTCCACTCCTGCCTACAAATTTTTGTTGGGTTCAGAGGTGTTTTATAGTTCGTCCAAAGTAAACATGGTACCGAAACATTATTGAGCACTTGCTCACCAAGCTTCATCTACGATAGCTTCTTCAATCACATCTTCCTTTCTCAATAGGTCTGTCGTTTCTTTCCGCTTCTGCCTGATTCTAATATAGTTGTAAAAATTAACTCTTACTGTACTCCTTTACATTTCTTGACAATATCTGTTTAAAACTTTAATTGCCTTCTTAATTGCACTATTTCACAAGACAATTCTTGTAAAGGCGTGACTTGCTTTGTTGGGCCTAATGAACGCTACTGTTTTTGTCACAGGTGACTGGTCTGTCTGTTGACTGGGTATCGAACTTGATCTAC
Source organism: Norana najaformis (assembly GCA_964023275.1). Classification (NCBI taxonomy): domain Eukaryota; kingdom Metazoa; phylum Annelida; class Clitellata; order Crassiclitellata; family Hormogastridae; genus Norana; species Norana najaformis. Next base: position 7,983,450 of record OZ029916.1, on the reverse strand, counting down.
TGGTCAGATGCGATCTATCAGCGAATCTGCGTGGTCAATGCAAACACTTATTCGTTTTGGCGACCAGTTGTAGAAACCGGGTTATCATCGCCACAAGATGTCGCTGTATATCCACAACAGGGGTTTGACAATTATTATAAATACGACAATTATTAGATACCTGACATTCAGATGGCATGTACTATATGTGACAAGTACATTATATTTAACGTACAGCCGATCGTAATCGTTTGCTAGAGATTTCTACAGCACCCAACGAAAGCTAAGTCGCGGGAACCAGCTTATTCAAAGGCGCGCAGTCAAAACAAAATTGTTAAGCAGGAAGGATTCGGTTCTATGTCAAGATCGAAGAGTCAGGCAGGCAGACAATCAGACGACCATGGTGCATGGTGTTTGCAATTGAACCGGAAAGGGAGATAAATGGAAGAAGTAGAATCAGGATAGGATTTGAGGGAGGGGAATGTTTTCAGTTTTCACTGAAAGGCCTGCGCAGAAATTGCAAGAGGTGAAGTGTTGGTGAGTTCTACTCTACACATTCACCGAGAAAGATGGAGAGCCAAAGACTGCTCCGGGGGAGGTACAGTAAGGGTCAACGTGCCGATTCATTAAGTGCAATATTTGCTGTTCTCCGACGAAAGATGAGCAATGAACCTTTGTGAAGTTTCTGAAAGGGCTATTTGAATGGCCAGAAATGTACATAGAAAGTCATGTGATTTCTATTTCATATGTGAAACTGTATTCTCTGCTAGATATGCAGCCATAGTAGTGAATGCAATTATTGACAGTGAGACATATAATTTCGTACATGTAATATCATAGTGGAACCTTCAATTGCTTTAAGAACGGTCTTATTGACTTTCCTTCGCAGCAGCCCACTATGCATAAACATGAACTTCTTTATAACTCCTCTCCGCAAGTCCTCTTACTGAACTGACCGAGCTGAAAAACACGGTATTGTACACCATACAATTTCATATAAATTAAATACATGACATGACGTAACATACTATTTACTGCACTATCGAAGATAACACGGCAATAAACTCATAAAACCAATGCAACAGAAGCCAGGTTAGCTAAGTAGACCAGGGTAATCAGGTAAAGTACAAACTCATATTAGACTTGATCCCTGTTTCTCATCAACTGCGACTCATTTCGTACGTTTTTCGGTGATATACAAAATATAATGATGCCAGTAATAAAAAAGCAACAATAGCACGATTGAAATCAATTAAATTATATTAAATACAGAGACATTACGGCAAAACTCTTAAGGGACCCGCTAACAGACGTAATGCCGGCGACCATTAGAATGAAACTGCATATTCGTGAGCACATCTTCAGGAGAAAATTGCAGGAATTCAAATTGCAGGCACAAAGAAGGAAGGCATTGCAGAGAATGCCTTGACGACATAACAGATTTTACTTCTAGCCAAGCAAACGTTCACAGCTTGAGCCATGGTAGTATAAGACAGAGAAGTATGACATAAAAGGAAAAACGATCAGCTGGGGAGTAGACAGGCACGTGTTTCATTCCATAAATAGCGATGATGATAATGATGATGATGATGATGATGACGATGACGATTTTTCCTTACCCGACTCTCATTCCCACTGTCTGCTCTGTTTCTGCAATTGCAGATCCAAATAGTAGCCTTTACAGATGTTGTGTATCAGACATGCAAACTAAATGCTCATAAACATTGTGCCCGTGGATGTTTATTACTATAGGTTCTTATTCTGGACTGATTCCAGTCTGAAGATCGAAAGATTAGTTTTGGCGAACAACAGTCGTCAAGTAATAGTTACCAGTGATTATTTACAACGACCAACTACTCTTGTAATTGACTTCATCACTCAACGACTTCTCTGGCTCGATTCAGCGGCTTCAAGAATCGGATTCGTTAACTTCGATGGATCCAATCGTTCGTTTTGGTCGATGCAACTGTTCTCTAGCATTTCTTCGTTTGTTATTTTTAAGGTTGTTTTTATGAATTTAGTTTCAACGCATTAAGCCATCATTTTACCAAATAGTTTATTATAAAATGATGAAAAAGAGAAACGCATCATCTGATTTTTAATTATAATGACATAGGTTATAGTAGAAATTCACTTCAGAGAAACGAAAAAATGCTCTAAAATGTAAACAAAAATAAGGCGTTAGAAAAACTAGGCGTATAAAATTGAAATCAATTTAAATTTTATTTATTTTTGATGAACTGATTTGCATACACAAATTTATCAGTGGAATTTCGCGGTATTCTCGTTTATTCGCGGGAAGGCTATATACTGCAACCCTAATTCCATTTATGCGGTACAGTGTCTCATTCTATATAATGACAAATTTAACTTTGGAATTAATATTATATTGTACTGGTTGACAGGGTTACATTTTTCTTGGCGACAAAATACAACCTAAAAGTTATGCCTACAACTTTTCTCAGCAAACTTTTGTCGGTTGTGTAACGGCAGAAGCCAGATCTGGAGTAATTGACATGGCAGCGTATGCGCCCGAGAAACAACCTTCATTCACAAGTAATTGATTAATTGATGATTAACGTATCTAGGCCCTACTATCACCAGAGACGTCGATCTGCTATGCAGCTATGAGTCTGGGGCAAAGTGCGATTTGGGGCTAAGCGCTTGGTGTTATGGTAAGAGACGAAGCACTCTGATGCTGAAAACATTCTATTAAAACAGTTATTCGTAAAAGGTAAAGTTACGTTTTCGAGACACATTAAACGAAACTTCTATTTTACAAATTATCGCTCTAGCAACACATCGCTTACATTCGTCACTGATATGACATCAGCAGCATAGAATAAAACTTATATTAAGGAGATCAACAAGTAAGTGAATATTGGAAAATTTCTATCACTATATTGAGACGCCTAACTACCTTTTTAAGATTTTGCAGTTCAAAGATTGCCGGAGCCCAAACAGTGATTGGGCCTCCTTCTCCAAATTTTGCCGGTCCTGGGGCGACCCAATGATCGACACCTCTGGCTGGAAACTTGATTATGTAAACATAACATCTTGAAGTAGGTCTGAATTTGTGAAAAAAAATACCCTGAGGTTTTTAAATATATGGTGTAATATCAAAATAGATTGAAGATCGCTGGGCACATGTGTTCTAATCCCACTAGAAGGTCTTGAAATACGTCGCAACCTCTCCCAACGAGGTCATGAGATATAGCCCAGCCGCAATATATTTCAGCCTCTCTAAATGACCGAGTTATTAACATAAACTCCTCCAAAGGGGTCAGGGACTAAATCCCGGCCGCAATATATTTCATAATATATATATATTGAAAATTTCTATTAAAATAATAGTTTTCGTAAATGACCGGGTTTTTATCATCAAACCAGTAAACAAATTTAAGGATATTGACTGTTAAATACAACCCGGGCAAAGTTGTAATTATATGAACAATATGCAAACCAAATATTTTAGGTCCATGCAGCCTGAATAATGGAGGATGCAACCACTTCTGCATCACAAAATCCTCTAATGCAAGTGTTTGTCAGTGTGCAATGGGATTCTTTCTGGATTCGTACGGAACCACCTGCAATCCAGGTAAACAATATGAATCAATTAATCCAGTACATTATCAACTATTTTGACCACGGCTAATAATAATGCTTGCTTATATTCTTCTAGACATTTCTACAGTAAGCACTAAAATAACTGAACCCATACACACAATAATAATAATAATGATGATGATAATGATGATGATAATAATAATAATAATATATTTAAAAAAAGTAGTAGTGGTAGTGGTAGTAGTAGTATTAGTAGTAGTAGTACTGGTAGCGGTACTGTTGGTAGTGATATACAGTTGGAATTATAATATTAACAGTATTTATAATGGACCGTGGTGAAATGTTAGGCCTGCTTGGACGAACAATGCGCCTACTGGACAGTTCATTAGTTGGCAATTGTTTCAGCACTTCTGGAAGATAATTTCCTACTCGTTTCCGATCAATACCAGTTCAATATCTTTCAAGTAGACCTTGGGAATGGAGAGGTTCGAGCCGCTTCCGTTACTCCAGCTGACTTATTTCCAATTACCGCAATGGATTACGACCCGGACTCTAAAACCGTGTACGGCTTTGACAGCGTTAAATCTTCAATCAGAAAGGTGACACTTGCTGACCATGCAACTTCGACAGTACTACAGTTACAAGGTAATTATGACAGAATATTGTCAATGAAGTCAACCTTATTTTTGGACGATTTGCTGCTAAACCTAAATTTCACATATTAGACCTACCCTTAAACTCCTGCATTTACTGACTAGCATGTGTGCAATTATTCTACTCTCGTACTCTATTGCTTTCATCTGAACTTTCACCGATGTGCGGTGCAAAGAATTGCTGCAATTTACATTTGATGAAATTAGAGAATGATTGAAGTCTACCCTATTATTTATCACGATACTCTTTTTTCACAGATACCTATGAACTGCAGGCATGTATTATAACATATATGGAGCAAAACCCAGAATTTAAAAGTATCATAGACGAAATGAAAACACAACCACAATTTTTAAATGAAGAAAAAGCCTTGTGGCTTTGATTGCAGGCTTGTTGTATTGCCAGTTTTATGATGTCCCAATATTCTGTAGCACTTTAGAGCCCATAGCACTTCACTTGGGAGACCGATGCTGTATGCATGCACTTTTATTCATAAAGTTATTATTACTCATTATTAAATCAAATTGCAGCAAAATGAGGAAATTTATCGTAGATAAAGCGATAATTTCTTCTATTAATACTGTCACTATCTTTCTAATTTGCTCTGCCATATAACAATTCTGTACTTAAAATGATGTTACATTTTTATCTTCTGTGCCCTTAAGTTCATCTAGATGCATCGGTTACTCATCAGTCATTCAGTCCAACAACATCACTCCAAGCATTAACTCTCTTTACCTTCATTTTTATTTCGATCTTAAGAGGATGTCTTCTCTCAGCATTTGACTGTAACAATCTTCGATGAAGATTAAACTAACCATTTAAATTTTATTCACAGAATTACTATCTACACGTAGGCCTAGGCCTGTATCCAAACATTCTAATTTAGCAAGTATGCTCGGGTTAGATATTAGTGGTCATCTTTGTGTGCCTGAATACATGTTTAGCACTAACTCGTGATTATTACCGTCTGAGAAAATGGACTGCCCTGTTCCAATGTTCACTGCTCTGTTATCTTCAACCGCGTTTGATTTTGGTTTACAGGAACGAAAATTAGTAGTTTGGTTGTTGACACTTCTGGACGGATGTTATATTTTGTGAACTACGACTCAGGCACTATAATGCGAGCAACTTTATCAGGCGATGAATTTAGGACAGTCGTTTCTGGCGATGGGACTTTGGCAACAGCGATAGCCTTAGACGCCCAAAACAGGTTAAATAATATTAAATTTTATTTTATTACTTATGTCTACAATGAGAAATTGCAGTTTGATGTGTGAAGTGTGTGAAAACGTTTTTTTTTTGATTAGGTCAATAGATCTACATGTCCAGGCAATCGAGACCAAAATTTACTGTCTCTGGTAACGACAATTAACGCCATTACCATTGCAAATATCAAATAACTGTTACTTGACTTTATACGATTTAAACAAATTTGGCTACTTACAGATACTCGTACCCTCTGCTGCCCAAGTCGCTGCTGTAGAGGCAATTTTGGCAGATAATTACAGTACATCATAAATGTGTTGAACCTTTCTTCTGGAACAGTCTTCCGCTTCACTTACGCATTTGACTCTAATCATGCAGTCAGCATTTTCAAACTGATTTTGTGGCCCTATTTGTATTTTTGAACAGAGATTTTTCCAATTGTAGATTGATGTTTTGGTCGGACTGTAGCGTCGGTCGTCGTAGTATCGAACGAGCGCAGATATCGAACCCTAGCAGCCACCAATCAGTGGTCACTGTTTTCGGTCTCTGTGCCGTAGCAATTGCAACTGATGTTTCAAGTAGGTCTTTGTTGATTATAAATAGGCTCAATGTTACACAAACTTCGCAGTTTAAAATGAATTTTAAGTGCAATACAATAGAAATGGTGCATATAAAACAGTTACTGGTGAATTGTAATATTTACCCAACCTAGCAGTGGTCATAAATTTTGGCCCGAAGGAAATTTTTTGTCAATTTCGGGCATTTTAATTATAAAATGGTTCATGCCACAACAAATTCGCCTAAAATAAGCCATTTTTCGAATTAATCGGCCAAGGCATGTGGGCAGTATACTCTTCATGGAAACAAAATGGCACAAAAGACACAGAAATTATATTTGATCGGTTTTAAAGGGTCGCCATCTGTAAACTGGTTGCTCAAAAACTTTTTATCGATGGGTGGTGCAAGGACAATGGCCTAAAGAAAATTTCAAGTGAATCAGTTGAGGAGTTTTGGCTTTAAAAGTGAGTGAAATATGAAATACGTCGTTTTAAGTGCTAAGCTACTGACCATTAACACTGTGAAATTCTTAACAAACACACTAGGAACACCGACAATAATATATTTCTTTGGCGACTTTCAATCGTATTTATTCTGGGATAATAAATTCTATGGTTTTTTTTTTATCAATAATAGTTTGACGGGGGTTTGCTCAATTCTAATTAGATCAACGTCACTGTGTGACCATTTTCAAATTTTTGCACTTCTGGCAGATGCTTATTGTTTCATAGATCAACTGATTTACTGGGCGGATAATAGCGGTCGGATAGAACAGGTGGGTTACAGTGGCACCAGACGTTTGCTGATACGTCAGTTCTCTGCTACATCATCAGTCAAAGGCTTGGCAGTTGATAGCAATTTTGTGTACATCAGCGACTCAAAGCAGAGGTATATTTGACCGTTTAAATAAAACTATTCCATATTCTCTATCTAGACCTATATAGTGAAGAAGAGGGCGGAAAACGAGGGTGCTTATTTGTAATCATGCATGACGAAGATTTCATTACTTGTTGCCATTTTTATTCACAGCTGTATTTTAGTATACTACAGTTAAACATCTACAAGTCTACAAAAAGTGCGAAAACAAGACGAGACTCGTATTATGACCAGGCGAAGCACTGAAGGCGAAGACAGGCTACCTCTGAGTTAAGCATCTGAACATACTTCTGAGTTACCAGCGTCAGTTTAGATACATATCGTATAGTAGTCATTTGGGGCTTGTCATACAATGCAGCTGTATCAGAATAATCACCTAACCACTCGTGCTTGCTTCGGTGTTTCCCTCTGTCTTTCCTAGTCTGTCTTTGCATTGACGTTGTCTCCTTGAATCTATCTGTGTCTATTTTCTCACTTTGCATACTGAATACCGCAGTATGTTACTGTAGATATCTCTTTATCTATCTCAAGTCGTCGTTTACACCCTATTTATGCGATCACTGCTTATGGCTGCTAAACCAAGAGTATACATAAGTAGAATCTGCTCACCTAATATTGCTTACAGGCGAAGACTTATCTGTTTACATACATAAATTCAAAACATACCATCCTACGATTGATTTGCACCTTTATATTTTCGGTAAGAGATAAGCCAAATCCTTGTGCACTAGACTGAGTAACTGGTATATTGCCTCCAAGCCACGTTCACAAAGTCTTATAAAATTTCGTTCCCATGTCATTTCATTGAAATTTGCATGGGGCTAAACCAAACGCAGTGACGGATCTAAAGTTGTTTGTGCTAAATAAATTAATGCACCAACGGGCAACGATGCTAAAGGCCCTGTGATGCGCCGCAAACATCTAAGGTGCAAAATTTGGCAATTTTAAGGTAAATAAGTTTGAATAAATAAAAGTTTATTGATAAAAAAATTGACAACAACCAATATGCAAGTTTAACATAAAACATTGTCAGATTATAGGGAACCACCGTAGACTCAGAAGGGACCCTAGTCCTGCTTAATTAGGGCCACCAATTAATAAGCAATAACAATGACGACGTTGTTATATACATTTTAAATCTTAACTATGAAAATTATAAGGTCATAAACATGACTAACAAAACAAGACAACAAAAGAAGAAAAATAAATAAAACTTAAATAAGATACACAGATAACACTTGTTATTCATCATTCATAAATTTACGTAGTTGTTGTTTTAATACCTGCAGAGAAGACAACTGTTGAATATAATATAGTGGCAAAGCATTCCATATCAGCAGTCCCTTGCATTTAATGTCGAAATACCTAGAATTTGTTCGAGCATACATACTACGAAACATACTTTGCGATCCAGTAGCATAGGTGTGGAATTCAGAGGGGCGCAAGAAATAGCCATCAAACACTTCAGGTAAAGACTTCTGCACATATCGAAACATAAATTCAACAATTTGAAATTTTTACCGATTCTATTTTTAGAATTTGTATGTCGAGAAAATGTGCTCGGTGTCAAGATCATGATACTGTTTAGCAACAATTCTCACGACACGTCGTTTTAGTATTTGCTAAGCCTTTCAATCGAGAAAGGTAATTGGAAGCCCAAATAAGATTGCAATAAGAGAGATAAATGAGTGAATAATAGAGATTAAACTGTATAAATTGGGGCAGAACATATTGAATACGATTCAATAAACCAATACTCTTAGCAATCTTTTTCGAAATTTGCGTTATATGTTCCTTCCATGTAAAGTGACTATCAAAGAAAATACCAAGAAATTGACAAGAAGTTATTTGTGTAATTTGATGATAGCCAACATAAATTTGCAGATATAAGATTTTTATGTGAACAAAAAAATATAAAGTGTGTCTTACTGAGATTAAGGGATAACCTAGTAGCCTGTAACCAGTCAGAAATTAATTCCAGTTCTCTATTAACGGATTAAAATAAAGCATCCACAGATTTGTTAGCTTAGAAGACATTTGTATCACCGGTGAATAAAATAAAATGAAAGAGTTTTGATGAGCTCGGAATGTCATTTATGTATAGTAGAAATAACAAAGGACCTAGGATAGATCCTTGGGGTACTTCACACTGAATAGATTTCATATCAGACAATGATCCATTATATAAAACCTACTGTTATCTAAGTATTACTAAGAAAATTGGAACTACCTTTGCAACTATAATTATTCCCTCAGGAACAGCACCGATTAAAAAGGAACAGTCGATTATTTGTGTTAGTGGTGAGGCTATAAGATCAATAGTAGGGGCAGCTAAATACGGATCAATATCAGCTGAACCAGCACTGTGCGTGACTTCGAATAAATATGACAAAACAACAAGTTCATCAGTTGATGTCAGAGGTAAACCAATAGACTGCAATGAAGGGCTTTTCATAAAATTTGGAAGACATTTTGGATTTTGGAGTTTTTGTGTGCTAAGGAGTGGCCAATACTAATAAAATAATCGTAAAATTTATTCGCAATACATTTCGCATCATCGACTGTTAATCCGTTGATATCAATGCAAACCACCTTTTCGTCAAGGTCGCCTGTTTTAACCAGTAATCGAACTATATTCCAGGTCATACGTATAATTATTATGTTCGCATTGAGCGAATTTGTCAGTATAGTATTGGCGTTCGGCTGAAATTCTAATCGGCTTAGATTTAATGTGATATTTTACAAAGTTGGTTTTATTTATATCAGTGGGATATTTTAAATATTTTAGATACAGTTTTGACTTATTTGTACAAGATTTGTTTTAATAGTGCCGGTCATCCACGGTCGATATTGTAATCACCAAGTACAGTAACAATTCTTCTGTGCTCGACAAATAAGTTAGTAGATGCTTAAAATCATTATTGAAAGGTTCGAGGGCAGATCCTGGAGGACGGTATATATATAAAACAAATTATAAAGTCTTTTCCCTTAGCTTGCGGAAAACTTACAAACAAACTCTCATACGAGAGTTGATCTGATAGAAGTGAAATCAAATCCAAGAGCTTATACCTTAGACCTTCTCTGATAAAAATACGACCCCTTCACCCCTACCAGTAGCTCTGCATTTGGATATAAATTCTTATTCTGAGATGTATATTTTCATAGCAGTAGGCAGGTCAAGCAAGGTTTCAGTTAACGGTGCTGTATATATATACATATAAAACCAAAGAACTAGATTTAAATAAAATTGTTCGGGGTTTCCAAATGGAATCTATCGTGAGCCTTAAATCATCATTATTCTTGTGCCATCATTTCAAGAATAGGCTTAAATCTTTAGAGAGGATATCAACCAAAAGCTTTAGCTTAGATCATGAGGAGAGTAACCGTTTCTTATCATTCCTGCGGTTGATGGCTTCTTAGGCTCCCCAGTAGGGTGTTGAGTGAATCCCAAGCAGCTAACAATTTTGATGTATTTTAGGAGCAAATCTGATCAATGTATAAAGGCAGGGGAATATAACAATATTTAGAAGAAAATCCTAGGAAATATTTAAAGAAAGTGATTTGTTCTGCGTTAGAATCATATCTGAAGAAAAAGGATGATGACTCTGTACTGAAACAAAATTTGGAGCGGCGACTATAACTTCATGGCCTTCGGGCTGATGCCGCAATTTTAGGGTGTAATGAAGCAAATTTCCCTGGCCTCGGTGACGGTAACGGTGCTGTCTGAAGTGATTGTGATTGTAGACAAATTCAGAGAATCAACAGAAAAACATACACTCTGAGCAATCTGACTGGCATTCGATTCAGCTACCCATACGCTATCACCTTATTCAGATCAGGTATGTGTATGCATGTAAAGTTTATGTATGTAAGAATGGCAGTGAGTAGGCCTGTGTATGTATGCTTAGCTTGTTAGTGTAAGCACTAATCGTAACAGATTATTATATGCTTTACGTGTAACAGATACAACCTATTATACGTCTCATACGCTTGACAGAATTTTATAACTTCACATAATAATATCACTGCACGGCTACACCATTGAAAAACCGCTATACACTGAAAGCGGAGGATTCGGTCATGGAATGGCACTTCTGGAGAGGCAATGCCTTAGAAGGTTGAGTCTATATGCAACAGTTAGGCCGTGGCCGTTTACGATATTCATTCGGTAGTACAATTATACTTAGAGCGACGTCTGAATGATGGGGTGTTCTAGAGCTGCTTTTCCTGGATGGTCATCTTTGGCGTATCAGGGACTTGAAATGCATATAATTTAATACAGGAAATTCTTCGTCTCTGACAGCAACAGCCGAATACGACGAACCAACTCAACATAATTCTTGAACTTAGGCCTATCCATTAAGTTGTAGAATCTTGTATATAGCAGTTAGACGGACTAAGCTCAGCTCTTCCTAACTGGCAATGTAAAAAGCTTCCGATTTCTGAGGGTGTAGGAGGCGAACAAGGAATACTTTGTAGCTTGTATCTTGTGTGCATGCGTATATGTACACATTTTCATATATTTATGTATGTATTTATTTACGTTTGTATGTATGTAAGTACGTATTTTTTAAATTTTTTAGTACGTTTTGCTACATAAAATGCACGATTAAAGTATTTTCAATTGTAATTTTGTTACAGCGGCATTGAATACACCAAATACAATTTCAAGCACATCTTCTGTTACATCTACTTTTGAGTCAAACAGCGCATCAACAGGTGTAAAAAATGGAAATACTAACTTGATTTTGTTCTCACAAATCTTTTAGAATTTTTATCATTTGATATTGACAAAAAGTATCACAACATTGCTAAGAGAACTGTTACTTCCTTATACATTATGTCCAGCCAGCCAAATTGTTCTGTAAAACCCCATTACATCAGTGACAACATTTACTGGAAAGGTTATCCAGCTCATGGATTGCTGCTGTCGTGTTTGCGCTTCAGCTGAAACGTTATGTATACATGCATGTATGTGTTCTTCAATTTTCTTTACTTTTCGCTGTATATATGCAGGATTTAAATAATTTCAATTTGAATTTTGTTGCAGCAACATCTACTAGAACAGCAAGTACAAATTCAAGTACATCAACAGGTACAAAAATTATCGCATATACTTATTCTAATTCTTATCATTTGATATCGACAAAAAGAATCATGACATTGTTAATGGGTACTGGCTTTTTTATCCAAATGAGAAAATTGTTTTATACAGCTTCAGTGTCTCAGTGGCAACTTTTACTGGAAAGGCTACCCAACTGATCGATTTCTGTTCTGGAGTCCCAAGTCATGGGTTGAAGAACGTTTCAGCTGAAGTGCTTCAACTTAGATCTAATGTTTAGAGTTATATTTTACATTAATTTGCCTTACATTACGTTACTTTACATTACTTTGCTGTTTTATTTAGCTTTCTTTGTCTACATCTACATTAAAGTGTTTTTGATCCTGCGATCTGGGTTTGAACCTCGGATCAATGTTATATAAAATGCGACAGATGATACGCTGATGATATGTGCGACCTTCCATCCATCTGATGCCTCAGCCCCTGCGTCTCGAGGGTTCAGACGGTGGTTACCAATATACAGAGTTGGATGTCCTCAAATCGGCTTCAGCTGAACCTGGCGAAAACACATTTCATTTGGTTCGGCTGTCTGCGCAGACTTCGGGACGTGGATCGAGATATGATTTCGGCATGGTTTTCGAACTGGGTCTCGCTGCGAATGGTTCGTGAATTGGGTGTTTTGTTGGACGAGGAGCTGTCAATGGGGGTGCATGTTAATTCACTCTGCTGGACTTTCTACTATGAGCTGCGATAGATTTGGTTATGCGTCGAAACCTGTTCTATAGCGCGGCTGTGATGCTCGTTTATTCCTCCATCTTGACACGTCTGGACTTCTGCAACTCCGTCCTGGTCGGCCTGCCTAAATTCCGCATCCGTCAGCTCCAGTCTGTCCCAAACTGTGCTTCTCGGCTCGTTGCTGTTGCGTCCAGATTCTCGCATATTTCTACCTACATAAGTGACACCCTACATTGGCTTCCAGTCGAGAAGAGGCAGTTTATACGGTTTACGTGTAAAATATTCCTCATGGTGGGGTCCTCGATCGTTGGTTCAGCGCCAGATTACATCAACGAGCTCATCACGCAGGTTGCTGATCAACGTGGCCGATGGAGACTACGATCAGCGGCGACGCATGATCATCTCATCATACCGCGCTCTCGCAAGACGGTTCGGGCGAGCAGCGCCTTCTTCACCGTGGAGCCGTCTCTCTGGAACATTCTTCCACCAGACATCCGATCTCTTGCCTGTTCAACACTAAAGAAACATTTTCTGCCCGGTTCAAGACGTTCTTTTTTAGCGACCATTAGGTGGCCATGCTGCAGCGACTTTGTGAGTTATACAAGGCGTTATACAAGTCTGGTTATACATACACGCATAGTTTCAGCCTCCCAAGTTGGTTTCTTCAGCAAAGGGTGGACAATTGCATGAGAGAAACATGAAGGGAAGGAGCCGTCGGCAAGCGACCCATTGATTAATGTCAAGATGGTAATACCGAGCACATCAAAGCAGCTTTTGAGAAGGTGAGTAGGGGTAGCATCTAGAAGGCACTATTTGTCAGGAGGTGAGAAAACAAAAAACCGGTTTTCACCCAAGATTGCTGAAATAAGAGAATCGAAAGTAGGCGGGGTGTTCAGAAGATGAAAAGCTATTTGAGAGTAGAACCCCAGAGATTTTAGCCTGATGTTGGATATTTTGTCACCAAAGATTTTGATGAAAACATCAGATGATGAAGAATTTTTTCCTGTGGAGTAAATTATTCAGGGCCTGCCAAAGCGACCTCGGGCAAGATGAGTTTTCTTAAATTAAGCTTGTGAGATAGGAGGATTTGGCCTTGGAAACTGGGTTACGAACAATTTTACACTGTTCTTTGAACCGTTCACGATAAAAGGGGAGTCGTGAGGGGCGCCATTTAGCGCGTTCAATTCGGTTACGAAGACGTTGAGCTTCAGCAATTTCAGAGTTAAACAAAGGCTTCGGGTCAAAAACGACAGCCTTCTTGGATTTAAGAGGAGTGTGCATATCAAGAAGTCCGATTAGAACAGATTGGAGTTGGTGAGAGAGAGACAGACAGAGAGAAAGAGAGGAAGAGAGAGAGAGAGAGAGAGAGAGAGAGGGGGGGGGCATCTGCAGACTGACTTGAGTCAGAAGAAGGAAGTGAGGAGCAGATGACATGTTTTGAAAGTATTGGATATCTAGTTGATGCCAGGGTCTGAAAGGTATACGGTGTAATTTGGCAGTGGTTTGGTTGGAAAAGAGACGGAAGCACCAACGGCAAGGTGATCGGAAAGATAAGTTTCCTTATTCGAGACATCTTAAATTGAATTACAATCAGACATTGTCACTAGAAGATCTAGGGTGTAGAAGATCAATTTTACATTGTTCTTTGAAACGCACAAGATAACAGGGAAACCGTGAGGGGCACCATTTAGCGTGTGTTGACAAGATTATGTGCTGCTTAAGATAAAAAGAACTCAGGAGTTTATGAAAGGTAGTAGAAATGGATTATTTAAATCGGCATGAATGTTAAAGTGCCCGATATGACTGGTTCAGCAGGATATGAAATTAAAGCCTCCAAAAGAGCTTGAAATTCATTAAAAGAAATCCCTTAAAGAAAGTAACGGCTTTCGATTATATTCAAAGTGTAATGTGCTGGCTGCTAGAGTTAAGAGTGACAATTAGAGCTCCAAAAGATGTTGGAGAAGGTAAGGGAAGGACAGAGCCGGACAAAGGCAAGAAGGATTTATAAAAGAAAGCTAATCCACCACCGCTTCTACTCGGTCGTGGTTCTTGTAGCAGTGAAAATGAAGAGGGAGTTATGTCTGAAAGGAAGGACTGAGTGTCGTCAGGACGTAGCCAAGTTTCATTAAGTGCCATGATTTGAATATGTTGTTCAATGAGGTCATTTGTCAGAGAAGGGGCTTTGGAACGGTTAGAGGCAATATTCAGGTGGCAAAAGTTTAATGCTTTTAGGAGTGATGTGATTTTAGGGGTTAAACTCATTATCACCAGCAAGTGATTTTAGTGATTTTAGGGGTTCAACTCAATGTCACCAGCAAAAGTAAGAGAATAAGGATGTAAACTAGCATACCTTTACTTTTTTGGAAGATGACAACAATCGAGAAGAGGAAACAATTGAAAGAAAAAGCATTGTTAGTATGTTGGAAAAGTTGAAAAGAATGACAAATGACCGGTGGCTGACTAACAAGAGGTACCGAGAAAATACATAACCGGCAGGCAAGCATAGTCAATGACATGATGTATCGGACAGTTCTCGGGGATGTTGCAATGGGGCCATCGTTGACCAGAAACACTGAATAAATCTAAAACACCACAGTGAGCTTTAAACAAAGACAGAGTATATTGAGGAGAGAGCAAGGACTTCAGCTAGTGGGCGACTCGCTAGCACAAGAAAATCTAACAGATTGCCAGCAGTGTTAGTTTGGTCATAAAAATAATTAAAATGAATTACAGCCTTACAGAGTGGCGGAAGGCTCACTGAGAGAATCCGTTAATTTAAAGTTAGAGCCGTGTAAATGAACATTATGACCAAACTGCATAAATCTGAATATAATTTTGAAAACAAAACTTGTGGGTGAACAAAACTGTGATGTAAGCAGGCGTGAAAACTTAAATATTAAATTTTATAATTTAATTATTTAAAAAGACGATTTTGTGCAAAAAAGACAAGAAAATTTGAAAGCACTTCCTATCGGCTGTCTCAGTGACTATAATTATTAAACTAATTTCACTTATATTGCACTAAATTTTCAATGCCAATTATCTACTTTCATACTGAGTTACATCAATACAGGGCGTTGACACTGAAAATATAGTCCTAATTTCTACAGAATAGAATAAGTATAATTGTTGTATGTCCACGTCACGTAATGAGTTAAATACAAAATGGTTGTAGTGCGTAAAGTGATATGAACGTTTGATGTCAATAACATTAGTCGGAAAAATTTTAACAATTTTGCTTTTCTCCCAACTTTTGCTGTTCTATATAGAATTTGCCACGCTGGATGCCCTGAATGCCACGCTGCATATTATATATTGTGTATTATGACCAACAAGTATGCCTTGTATTTATGTTGAAGTTCCTTAAGAAGTGCTCAGGTAACTAGAAAAGCCACCAAAGATGGGCTCCCGCACACAAGCAAGAACCCAACCAATGAGCTGCAGTAACGGTCAAATGAGAACTTATTAATACAGTTGAATTTCTTAACCTGCTTGTTACCGTTATTTATGAAGCGTCATTTAATTGTTGTAGATTCCTTTACAACTGTTATCGTGGCATCTGTTGTCAGCGGTGCAGTAGTCTTAGTTGTCGTCATAGTGACTGTTGGCATTGTCCTATCGAAAAAGTGCAGGTAGCTTATTTGCTATTATCTAAATACTAAAAGGTATAATTCGAGTTTCGACGGCGGTCTTTAACTAAAACTGTTTATGTGTATAATATGTCGTTCTTGCTTTCTGTTTTATAAGCAATTGTCCTCTGGGAGCTGAGTTTTACCCAAGGCCTTTCTCGTATTGGACAAAGCAGTGTGGGCGTTAAATATGTTACTAAAACACTACTGTTATGAGCTCATGACAAACACTCTTAATAGCGACGTCAGTAACAATATGCGTTTCCTCTCTTCCAAGTTGTTGCTGTTTTGCTGTTGCCTCTGATTATGATGATAATGATGGTGACAGTGGTTGTTAAATTTCATAGTAATTACATCTCATCACATGGCGACATTTGAAGCTCTGTTTATGATCCATCAAGTCTCTCGCTATCCTGTATAGGTACTGTTCTGTGGTTGTCGTACCGCTCCGTAACAGGACTATGCTGTTTAGTACTTTGCAAATTGCTGGGCAGTTTTGCTTTCATTTAAGACAATTCTTTCATGCTGCATTAGTTTTGTAACGTCGGAAACATCGCTGATAATGTTGTTATGAATTGGCGCTATATAAGTATACCAATCATAGCCTATACCATTTGTTATTTGATGTGATTGAAAACATATGTACTAAAAACTCCCTTCATCATCAGCATCATTGTTATCATTTGCGTCATTGTACATATGACTCACTATCAACATTACTACTACTACTACTACTACTACTATTATTATTATTATTATTATTATTATTATTATTATTATTATTATAAAACAGAAATTTATAACGCGCGAAATTAACAACAGCCTCAAAGGCGCATGCAACGACCTTAAAAAGTCCTACCGAATAATATCGTGTAATATGGTTCATAGATGGATAAGAATGCATAGAAATCTAGGGTGACCTATTAAACATGTAAATCTTAAGCTTCTTTCTAAAACTTGTTATTGGAAAAGTTCTATCTTTGATGCTAGTCGGTAAGGCATTCCACACTGTGGGGTAAAAATTTAAAAAAATCCACGAGAGCCAAATGTAATGGAAATCTTTAGAACAACGAGAATTCGACTGGTCGCGGAAAGTAAGCGGGATCGATCAGGACCTGTCGCAACCGGAATGCAAAACCTGGCTAGGTAGGATGGAGGTAGTCCCTGCTGGCATTTGTAGGCAATCAAAGCTAGTTTTTAGTCAACTCTTTGTGGAACAGACAGCCAATGTAATTGCTGCCTCATCAGATCTGACACATTGAGTGAACTTGGCGAGTCGCGCGGCAGTAAGCAAGACAGATTGAAGTTTGCCGTATATGTATCGGAGTCAACCTGCTAGAATACCGTTACAATACGCAAGTCGACACGTAACCAAAGATCGCACCTTGTCGCGAAATGCCCTATAAAATTCAGAAGCAGTCAATTCACTAGATGACACCGATGTCTCCCATAGCTTCTTATGCTTCCAGAGCTATCATTCACCCTCTCCTACCAGTACTTATTTTGCTTCTGCTCGTAAAGTCTATGCATAGTTCCTACCTGCGCAATCCAGTCATGTCGTTCACCGGCATTTTTAGCTCTGCAGTAGCAGCGTTCAAGAGCTCGAGACCTTCTCTTAGAAGCGGCACATTCACTGTTAAACCGCGGTGTAAGTAGCTGATATCGCTTGTGCACTGTACGAAGTGGTGCATGTTTTTCCAGGAGCATATACGGTGTAGTATCATAGATGTGCTGCAGCTGATCAACTGATAACTCAACTTCAGTACGCATCTGACACAATTGGCTTGATAGGAGGTCTGCACGAAATAGATCAGCATCGAATACTTTCCACCTGTGCTGGCGTCAGTAAACTGGAGTGGTGGTAGCAGAACCGGAAGTTGAAAACGGATAAGTGAATGGTCAGATATAGACACATCCGGAGGCTTAACGATGACGATCGGATGAGGCAAGTCAGTCCGAGTAATGACAAGATCTAAGGTATGGCCGCATCGATCAGTGAATCCAGAGACTGTCTGGATGGGTCAAAATGACTGCAGGAGATCAGATAGCTGCATGGCATGTATATTAGTGATGTCATCCATATGCATATTCAGATCTCCAGTAAGGATAATGTGACCATTGTAAACAGCCGATATTTCCATAATCTTTGCAAGGTCTGTGAAAATTGTTCGTTAACTGTTTGTATCGGAACGCCTCCTGGCCGATATATTGATGCAATCGCAATGTTGGATCTAACAGATGACAGGTTAGCTGGAGCAATTTTAAATCTTATAGGTTCGAAGTCTAAAGGTATTCTTCTAGCTTTAAACGTATTTCGATGTAATATTGCAACTCCTCCAAAAATTGCCTCAACCCCCGAGGTGCCCTTCCATGTCCCATCAGCCACGCCGACACTGGAACCGCGGGGAAGTCGAAGCGGAGAAGAACAAGACTCATCAACACATTTGTAACCAGATGGAGTAATTCGCCGTAAGGTGATATTGTCACTATCCTCATGATGAGTTTCGCACAGGGTTAGGACATCCAAACCATGCCGCTAAATAATATTCTGCAGCCCAGCGGATTTGTTTCTCGCTGAGTTTACATTTAGGCACCCATCATGACAGTACTGCCAACATAGTTGGTGGTCCGTAGCTAAGAGTTGTAGAATTCTCAGATCGAGAATTTTTTGTATGCGGTGTTCGAAACAGCTCAGCGGAATGTACATTCGAGCGCAGTGACAGTAACTGAGTTCGCGTATACAAACATGTACGACTTGTGCGGTTGAAAATTTCTACTCACAAATATCCAAAAATGGAGCGACGAATAAAATCCATAGAAAGATTAGTGGAATCATCATAACCAGTAGCGATTGGAACATGGTTTAGAAAGGAGATGAAAGCATATTTATCGTACAAATGCAGAAATATCGCTAATTTTCGAACGATAATATGGTCGCTGCAAACACGGCGAAGCGCTCATGATGATAGTGACTCATCACTATCATCCACCTCATCATCGTTATCATTTGCCTTACAGTACATCTGTTTCTCCCTGTCAACATCATTATCGTAATTATCGACCAATATTTGAAAATCGAGTTTAATAATTAAGGCTTATTACGAATTCAGGAGAAAACCATCTGCTAAACCGGAAGAAGACTATGATTCGTCGATTCCTTCTGTATATGATGCAATCAATTACATGAGTCTCCAAAATGGCTCAACGAGTCTAAGTCCAGAGGTCGAACATCGAAACGGCAACAGTCAAGTGCAGGACAACCGACCTGAGAGTCGCAATGACCGAGCGAGTGGACCGTATGAGTTAAACGACGGTTCTCTCGAACGCATGTCTTACATGCAGATCTATTCGCAGCTTATGCAAGAAGGCTGCCAACAATCTGCTATCTGTGCTCCAGACGAAAAGCCAAGTGATTCGCTTCCGGCATACGAACCCAAAGAAGACCATGACGATTACCTCTAATGTTCAGGGTGAAATTTTGTGCAGAGGATGCGATACATGATCTTGTTTTCTCTTAAACTTGAAAGCATCATTACGCTACCGTTTTTAACCCCTTCAGTGGTTGAAAGTTAAACTTAACTAGGGTGTTAGTGGTTCAGAAGACATATAATATTAATCTGTGTCAGAAACACTGAAAATGTACTGGAAATACTTATTAGCCAATCCTTCCTTACAGTTCCTTAAAGTTTTCATCGCAAATTCACGACACTCGGCCACGTTGCTGTTCAGGCTTCACCGTTTTAGTGCAACATAATAGAGGATATTCACTTGACATATATAGCTAGATGTAATACTTGTAATAGGCCTACATGCATAATGTAGCTTTTAATACTGACATATGGTACTATATATGGGCCTACATACCTCTATTCATGTGTCAGTGGTTATCTGTCGATGTATGGACTCAGGTAAAGACATTTACAGGATTTAAAGAGTCTAGAGCTCATTTAAAATTCGTGTTCACATAATTGAGGAAGTAAGTAAGTAATACATTTGTTTTAACAGATGCAGATGTGACTAGTTTTACAGTTGATCTATGTATGCAAACTTGTGGTCTGAAATCATTTTATAGATTATGACTTTCTAATTGGAATTGTTGGTTAGCGCCCCGTATCGCTGTTCTAATTAGTTAAGGATCAATCCGCAGTTAATTGTTTCGACTTAACCGTCCTTTCTCGTTCACAAGCGAATACCCCAACCTGGTACCTATGCAGACATGCAATTTAATAAACTAGGCCATTTTCAAGATGACTCACAGAAGTCGTAAAGCGTTAGCAGTAGTTTTTAAGCATCTTGTACCTGATTGGCTCTAAGTGCGCAGCCCCGTTTTACTTCCTCTTCAGAATCGCCAGATGTGTCCACGTCACTTCCTCTTAGGCCAGCTAATGCAACTAGGCATAAAATCAGGTTTCTGGTCATAAGAGAACGAAGCGGTAAGCAGGCAACTGTGGAAGAGTTTTGAAACGACTGAGATGTAAATCTGATTAAAGGCATCCAAGACTTTGGCCGCAGCGAACTCCGTTGACATTGCCAATCACAATAGCGTCTTGTGAACATTCTTTCAGCAAAAATGAACTTAACAAATTCTTTTTACGGTCCACTATGTCACAAGAGAGGCTAACAAACCTTGCTGTTCTTTCCATTGAGAATAAAATATAAATTTAAATGCGTTTGAACCTAACGGTATTAAAGGTATTCAAATCAGAGATGTTGTGAACAAGTTATCAGGAGAAGTTTCCTCATCTCACTAGAAACCGCAACCTGATTATGCTGAAGGCAAGGACTTTGATTTAATATACATGTACTTTGACTCTTTTGTAGTGTAGCTTAACCATTAAACCAACAAAACTAAGCAGTTACTAATGCATAAATGAAGTAGCTCCAGTTTCATAATTATTTTCACCGATGGTAAAATGATACAAATCGCTGTATATTAGGCCTACTAACGTTCGCTAATGTCTAGTACACGATTCACAATAAAAAGTAGGGAGGGGTGCAACCTTTTTAGTGGTCGAAGAAGGACACTGCATAATTTATATAGATATACTTTTATGCTTATATTTTGTGAATTATTCACTACTAAACTACTGTGTGAAATTTTAAATGGTTGCATGGAATACCTTAACGCGTGGAAATGTTGATGTTTCACTTTTAGCCATTTTCAAATAACTTAGGAGATCACAGAGTCCTCGTAACGTTCTTCAACCGGCGCTATATAAATGTTCAGTTACATTCTTACACGTGAATTTGCAGTTTACATGAAAATAGAGGATGCCCAATTAACACAGTAAGCCTGTGCATAATTCGCTTGAATCTTTGTTGAATCTCGGTTTTCAGAACTCGACGGCTTTATCTATGTAGCATTCTAATAGATCTGGCCTTCTTAAGAATTTCCATGTTGTCCCTCACAGATATAAGAAGTAGTGAAATAGTGGACTTTTGAATTATTATTGAAGCTAATTAAACGCTGGCTTCTACAAATCGTTCAGAATGTGTTTACTACTGAACTTAGATAACACTGGGGAATCCTGTAACAGACGCACACCTTAATAATCTTATCAGACTGATGTTTTCCTAATAATTTTACATTACTTTCCAGATCCCACTAAAACTTTGCCCATTCCCAATTTCAAATCCTTGATACGCCCATGGAAAAGGAAGCTTCTTATTATCATAAGCTAAAGAGAAGTAGACCATTAAACGCAGTTTAGGTATAATTATTTTTTCCCTTCATCCGCGTATCAATATTGATTGATCTTGAGAACATTTTACACTTTGTTATTGTCAAAGCAGCTTCCACGACTCTCTCCAACGTATCATCATCGTCGTCATCATCATCATCATCAAGCGCAAGTCTTTTATGTCGTTAAGCGATTATCTACAAGGTCTATCTCTTCATTTTATATTTTCCATAAATGCAAAACATTGCACATTGGATGTTTTGTCAATATTGATTTTACATAATGTGTCCAAACTTTAATTAGGTCTCCTGTTATGTTCAACCTTCTTCTTACTTCGAAATTTGTAAGTATCGGCTTCCGGGTTCAGGTGTAAATATCCTTCTATGTAGTACTGTTCTAATGCTATTTCAAACACCTTCAGTCCCACCAGTGTAAATAGCAATAGGGCTCAAGTATTACTCTTGACTGCCATGACGCTGGTCTTTGAGTTACCGATTGAGGCATAATCGGATGATATATTCAGGCAATTTCTTTGCCAAATTCGAAAACGCCGTCAACGCAATCGATTAAGAAGGTTTAGATTTTCTGGTAAGTTCTATAAACACCAACAGCAGCACATTTTGCACATAATTTTCCTCAAATTTGAAAAGACTCAAAGTGAAAGGCATTTCTCTTACAAATGCGCTAAAACTAAAGATCGTCCGAACTTTTGATATCTTTATTAACTCGATCATGGACCATTTCTCAAAGATAGACATTAATTCTTTCGTTAAGTCATTCATCAAATGCATAGAGCGACTCTTCAAGATATCTACACAGAAGCGCTCTCAGCACAACCTCGGCAAGAAAACAGATTTGAGGGTTGCTAAAGCGTCCCTAGCCATTAAAAGACTCAAAAGGTGATGAAAGGTGTACTGTACTCGACGAAGAGCTTTTAGTGGGATTTTTTGTTGTTACAGTAGCCAAAGTAATGGTTTTTGTTTGAGCAGAAGTGGCTGAAACGGTCGTTGTCTCTAAGTCTGCAAAATATAACAAAATCATTTGAAGGAATTCTCGACTTTGGTAATTCGACTCTGTATCATTTCTCACTTTGAGCGAATTGCCATTCACTGTAATTGGTACAAAATCTCATTCTATCATATGCTATGTTATTCTAGGCGATGCTATCTTATTCTATCCTAAGTTATCTCATGCTATGCTATTCTACACTATACTGTTATATCCTATGTTATCCGATTTTATCCTATCCTATTCAATCAAAGTAGTCTAGTTTAATCGGGAGACTTCTATATCGCTGCTGTTGTTACACGTAATAGTCAATCGTTGGTCGCTTCACATAAATCTAAACGCTTTTGAAAGACAGCAGTAAAAGCTTTTCGGCCACAGTTTGCAAGAACTGTTAGAAAATGTTGACGTTGATCTGCTATCGCTGTCTATTTGCACTGTATGCTATCTCTCCATGTCCAGTGCTCTGCTATTCTAGGTTTTGCTATCCTATTCTATTCTATTCTATCCTATGTTATGTTATGCTATATTATACTATACAATACTATACTATACTATAATATACTATACTATATTGTCCTGTGCTGTCCATTCATATCCTATCCTATCCTATCCTATTCAGTCCAGTTGATCTAACCTAATCTAATCTGGAGACTTTAATATCGCCGCTATCATAACACACAATGGCCAATCGGCGGTCACTTTAACGCATTTTATTGACAGCAGTAATGAAAATTAAGCTCCAGTTGCAAGAAGTGTTAGAAAATATTGGCTATCTGCTATCCCTGTCTGTTTGCCTGTGTGGTATCGCTCCACGTCCACTATGGTGTCGAAAACATCACCGAGATAAAACAGAACAAACACCGTCTGAATTGTTTTATAAATTGGAAACCAGGAGGCACCCCTAGAGAAACAGCACTGCTGTTTTGGGTTCATTCATTGACATCCGTGTATCAATGTGATTGTGCAGAATATATATATGTAAAAATATATAGAGCAGCTTCACTTAAGTCATCTAATAATATTCGATGACTACTCTTCATATTGGTTATTGGTCACCAGTGGCATAGATGTGATTGTATAAAATGTGCTGCTGTGCATTCTATGGCACTTGTA
Organism: Norana najaformis; assembly: GCA_964023275.1. Taxonomy (NCBI): domain Eukaryota; kingdom Metazoa; phylum Annelida; class Clitellata; order Crassiclitellata; family Hormogastridae; genus Norana; species Norana najaformis. The sequence goes on along the minus strand of OZ029916.1, from coordinate 7,959,379 downwards.
ACAGAGTGGGACGAACAGAAAGCTACGAAGAAACGGATATGAAGAGTAAATGCGACGGCAAGAGAACAAAGACAGATGAATAGGCGGACAAAGAGTGGGAGAGACCGAGACAGATAAAAAAGGTAATGTAACATTGCTCATTTAACCCACTTGCTTAGACGAATTGTCTTAAAACTGACCATGGTAACTAGGAAGGATGTTTCGCCTGGCTATCGAATGCGTTTTGTATTACGGCCTTTTCAGCATCTAACGTGCACATTTGATTTAATAAAGGCATTGTAAAATGCAATAATTTGCAGTATTTTACATCAAGCCTACTTACCAAAGTGAAAAACTCCGCAGCTATATTATGGTTACATAATTCTGTAAAAAGATATTTAAATCCTTTGACGCGTTTGATATAGGTCAAGTCGTTAACTGTAGAAGCCAGGGTGGCAAAACGGAATAAGACCTAAGTAAGTAAGACATTTGCTAACACTCCATATGTCCATCGACCTAGCGAGGAATCGCAGACGATTGAATATGGATGGATCTTCTCAGAAACGCCTGCTTTCCACCAAAAACGCCACACTGAACACTGACATGACAATTGACAAAAGGCATTTAGTTATTGATTTATTTAGATATTTGTTTACAGCACTTATTTTAAAGATATTTTTCGTAAGCCAGATGTTAAAGCTTTTTAAAAACTTTATAGAAATATGCTTAGATGGTATTAAGCGATAACTTATAGAATGCTTGTGCTAATTGTCGAAAATATCTGTATGTTGTATGTAGTTGTTGGTTAAATATCTCCATGTCGTCTTGCTCTACAGTAACTGTTGTTCTGTTTCAACTTGCTTGCAACTGCGTTTCGGTTAGTCCATAAGAACGTCCGCAAAACTGACCTACTTATGACACCTCCTTTCTCTTAATCTGCATTTGACCACATTTGAGTAACTCCTTTCCCTTTGCGAACGTCCTTTGTGGACGAACCATTGTGGTGGCCACCACATGTGACTATTAACTTAAAAGGACGCAATAGAGTCCCCTAGCCAACAATTATTCACAGACAAAGAGTTAGCTACTGTCCGACATTACTATTTGTTTCTACATGAAGTCCAATCCAATCATCCCACAGTTGTTTGTGCACAAGGTCTGAGCCTCCTGTCCTAAACGTTTAATGCACTTCACTGTACCACAAATTATTCTGGTATATTCTAGTATATTAAGACAAGAAACAATTCGGGCATTAATATTTATGACCCTTATCCACGACCCTTCGATGCTATGGTCTTCAAATTTAAATGTCGTTGACTTTGTGACGGTAGTCAAAGCTCATTTCTACGCAAGAGACTCTGAGTCTGAGCATTAGGCCTACTTTGCCTTTTCTTTTAAAAAGCAGATAAAATTGTATCATTTCTTATCAAACGCTCCTATTATAACTTTATGTTCCTTTGTAGTTATGGTATAAGATATTCGTTTTTATAGTATTATAAAAAATTCACAATGATTCTATTTCATCAACATGTAGCAAACTTGAGCAAAGCCACACATAGTGCTTCATAAATTAATACAAATTATGCAAGTGGGTTTTCATCATATTTTCCAGCTTTAGAGCGACTGATGCAGCTCAACGACAAATTTGGTGTCCATGAAATATACTTTATGTATTAACATTAAATTACATTTAATAGGCTACGTAAGCTATGAGCTTTTAGTGCCTATATTTCAAAATCCAACAGTGTTTGAGACTATTCTTGCTTGATGTAAAAAACTTTTTCTTCTGATAGCCGGTTCTAGTGATTCACGGTCTATCAGTCACAGCGATTCTCATGATGCTGCGCGCATTAATGCAGCTATTGAAAAGGTTTGCAAATGGCAAATATGTGGGAATAACTACATTGCAGAAGAGCTGATTGCTGGAGGAGACGGAAGCTCTTCCAGAAATCGCTGTAGAGCTCTCGAGTTTACAATTACGATTACAATTATGAATCTCGAGATGATGAAGTTCCCCAGCTCTATCTTTTAGGCCGATCGCTGTATCCTGCCCTATACAGTCCATAGACAATGCCCTGTATCAAGTTCCACTGGGTATAATCTGCTACTACTCCATTCATCTTAATGCCATGGTTGCTAAAATTCCATGTTACTTATCTTGCTGTGTGCCACCCATTGTAGACTGTTTTTGTGTAACTCCTTACAAAGACAGAATGATACTTTTGTCATCTGCTATTCTGTTTATAGTCCTTTTGTAAGATCTTCTGTCTCATCTTAAATAATCCGATTCTGGTAAGCTCTGTTACTTGTATTCCAGTATGTGATCCTTTGTAGCATCCTCTGTGTTACCATAAAGTATCATTTTTATTAGCTGTCTTACCTTTAAGCCTCTATGTTATCCATTTTAACATTCGCTGTCTTATCTCGAATAATTCAATCTGATAAGCTGTCTTACCCAAATCCTGTGCGTAATCTTTTGCAAGATACCCTATGCTTCAACATATATCACTGGTCAACATAGAAATCGTTACTGACTGGAAAAGGCCCTAATGTGTAGCATCTTGGTGTGCTGAACACGAATATAACCATAAAAATTTTTTATTGGCTCTCGTTTTGAAAATATTTCATATAGTTCATTTTTTATGTTTCACCATGTAAATTTATGCAGTAGGACTGCGACAATATCCTAAATAAGTCTAGAATGATGTAATATTCCACCTCATTGCATAATCCCATCATGGACACATCATGCACAGTTGATTACGTCATTTTCTGATGCAATGTAAAACTACAGCCAGTCGGCTGCTGACGTAAGATGACATCAGCAGTGTACTATATAAAGCGAGTCGGAACGGTTGAGCATTTACAATATTACAGACTTTGTGCGAGACAGTTTAAGTTACTGTTTTATAAAACTATTATTACTTTATCCATTTAGATACAATACAGAACAGTAATGCCTCGGAAGTGCGTAAATACTGTGGACAACTTTTGTTACATTTGTGGGGAAGTGACATTTGCCAACCAGAAGAAAAGTATCACTTATCAAGTCAAGAAGGCATATCATGCTTACTTCGAATGCAAGGTTGGTGACCAAGACAAGCCATGGGCCCCGCATATATGCTGTGCTACATTTACAACACAGCTTTCACAGTGGTTGAATGGCAAAAGACCATCAATGCCGTTTGCAGTTCCCATGGTGTGGAGAGAGCAAAGCAACCACGTAGATGACTGTTACTTCTGCTTGGTTCCTCCTCTTTCCGGTGGAATAACGAAGCAAAAGAAGTCGACAATAGTCTACCCAAACATTCCGTCAGCATTGAGACCAGTTCCACATGGTGATGGACTTCCTATTCCAGAACCTCCAGCAGAATATATTTTCCTTGATTCATCTGATGAGGACAAGGGTGAGCCGACATATTCTTCTCCTGGTCCGTCAGCGTGCAGTGATCCCGATTTTCACTGTGGTGCATCATCAACCCCACACAGAATAACACAGGTAGAACTAAATGACCTTGTTCGTGATTTGGACTTATCCAAAAACAAGGCAGAATTGCTAGGATCAAGACTCCAACAATGGAATCTTCTAGAAGAAGATGTCACAATTACTTCATATAGAAAGCGCCATCAGCAGTTGGAACCTTTCTTTATGAAGGAAGGTAATCTGGTATTCTGTTCCAATATTGACGACCTCATGAATGCCTTACAGATCACTCATGACCCACAAGAATGGAGACTCTTTGTAGACTCTTCAACACTGAGTCTTAAGGCTGTGCTTTTGCACAATGGAAACCGTCTTCCATCTATTCCATTAGTGCATGCTGTCCACATGAAAGAGACATACGATAACCTAAAACAGCTACTGCATTCCATTGACTATAACAGGTACAAATGGCACCTGTGTGGTGATTTGAAGGTAGTTGCCATTTTAATGGGACTGCAGCAAGGATATACAAAATATATGTGTTTCTTGTGTGAGTGGGATAGCCGAGCAAGAGAGTTGCACTACGTGCGGAAGGAATGGACTCCCAGACAAAACATGGCAGTTGGACAGAAGAATATCCAGCACCCAGCTCTGGTCGAGGCTCACAAAATCCTACTACCACCCCTTCACATCAAACTAGGTTTGGTGAAGAACTTCGTGAAAGCCATGGACCGCACTTCGCCAGCTTTCCGATACCTGCATGAAAAATTCCCTCGACTCAGCGAAGCAAAGATTAAAGAGGGAGTTTTTGTGGGTCCTCAGATTAGAGAACTCTTCAAAGATGACCGCTTCAACAACTTGCTGGAGGGTGATGCGAAACAAGCATGGAATGCTTTTCGTCTAGTGTCTACAGACTTTCTGGGGAATGTTAGGGCAGAAAACTACAAGGAACAAGTAGAAGACATGCTCAAGCAGTACCAGAAATTTCGCTGCAATATGTCTCTGAAGATGCATTTCCTTCATTTCCATCTGGATTTCTTCCCTGACAACTGTGGTATGGTTAGTGACGAACATGGCGAACGTTTTCATCAAGATATCGCAACAATGGAGCAAAGGTACCAGGGAAAATGGTCCACTACAATGTTGGCTGACTACTGCTGGACACTCCGCAGAGATGCTCCCGAACAGCTGTACAAGAGACAGGCAAAAAAATCTAAGAACTAGTCTATGACCTGGTTTTTACAAATATTAACTGTAAGTGTATCACTATTGGCATGCATTGTGCGATATAAAATTACTTCATTTCAGATTACAAAAAAACTAGAGCCAATTCGGCATTTTCTCTGTCATATTCGTGTTCAGCACATACAAATTGATAAGAACTGACTAATTTCATTTCAGTAACATGACTTTTGTAAAAATTTGTTGTCCAGTATATAATCAATTCTGGTTAGATGAAGCCTATACGAGATTAATACATGATAAGTATGGAAAATCAAAAAATAATACAGGTTTAATAGAATACATAGAGACAGAACCTGTGCAACAGTGTTCAAGTGCTTTTGGCAACTTACGAGATATATTTGAAATACATGGTACTTCCAGATTAAATGACGGTCGGTGTAGGCACCAAGAAATTTGTACAAATTGATTTGTACAATTTGTTGCGTGTTAATACAGATAGTTAAGAATTGATTTCTAATGTGAATAAAATGGATAAAGTTAGACTTGTTTAAATTCAAAATCTGTTTGACCGAAAACCGTTGGCAACTAACACAAGTTCATTGTTATTGGACTCAGCCGAAACATTCAGTGATTTACGAAATGAGAAAACATTCGTGTCGTCCGCGAGTAATATAAAATGAAGGAAGGATGAATGACAGGTCGTTTACAAATGGTAAGAACAATAATTGTGCAGCTACAGTGGTGTGCAAAAGTTTTGAATCACCTGCCGATTTTTGCAATTCTTTGATTCACTGCTCTGTATTGAGGTAAATAATGTTGCTGTAATAATATGCTTATGAAATAATTGTTGTCATATAGTTTGTTTACCATTTCGTAACTTTATTTCTTTGAAATAACATGACAATAAATTTTTACCACATGGTGGATAGGCCGATATGAAAAAAATCAAAAAAAACCGGCCCATGCCTCTTCTGTGTATAGTACACGTGCATGTGTTGAGATGAAATAACGAGCATTTCTTTGCAATCGTAAGCCTTCTCTATCATGTTGTGACCTTGAAAAAGGCCGATTTTATGTGTCAATGATGGATCAGTACTTGATGGGTCAGCCCTTGCTCTTTACCACTTGTCTGCATCGTGTCGGCATTGAGTGGACCAGCTTGACGAGGTGGTCATGGGTTATGACACGGTTCCAGGCGGCAATGAGCAACTCGATCAGCTGGCGCTTGGTGGTCGGATGTCTCTTGGATATTTCCAAGGCTACTTTGTGCCAGAGATTCTCAATCGGATTCAGATCCGGTGATTGGGTGGGCCAGTCCAGCGTTCTGATGTTGTTCTAGTGCTTCCACTTGGTGACAATTTTGGCACGATGGCATGGCGCATTGTCATCCTGAAACAAGAACTGACGCGGGAACAGCAGCTGAGCTGATGGCAACATGCACTTCTGCAGTATGTCGATGTACTTGGTCGCGTTGACCGTTCCATCGACGATATGCAGACGCCCGACGCCACTGGCAGCCATACAGCCCCAGACCATGATCTTCAAGGGATGCTTCACCGTCAGGTTCAGGCACTCTGGCTTGAATTCTTCTCCAGGAAACCTCCTCACATACATGTGTCCTTGGTTGCCAAACAAGCAGAAGGTGCTTCCATCGCTGAAAAGCACCTTCTCCCACATCTTACTACTCCAGCTGGAGTACCGCCGTGCCCACAGGATTCGGTTGCGCCTCTGGATGTCGGTCATCAGAGGCTTCCTCCGTGCCTTGCATCCCCTCAGACCGAAATGCAGGCACCGGCGACGCACTGTTGATGAGCTGACAGCGACGTTGCACTTCTCCCACCACTCACATAGCAGTTCAGGTGACGACAGCTTGCGGTTGGCAAGAGATATGCGGCGAAGTGCGCGGTCCTGGCGTGACATCGACACGCGTGGACGACCGGTGCGAACCCCGTCGACCACTGACCCCATCTCCTTAATCTTCTTCAGAATCTGGACAACCGCGCTCTGACTGCAGCCGATTCTTCTGGCGATCTGGCGGCTCGAAAAACCCTCTTGGTCCATCACGGACACACGAACTCGCTGCTCCATTGTGAGGATCGGACCCTTCTACATGGTCCCGTTCAAGTCCCAAACTGTCGATGATACCCAGAATCCCACGTTTATTTATAGCCGTTTCACGCGCGCAATCTGTCTCCTACGTGATTGGTTGACAAAATAAACCTTGTGATTGGTCAGCTTAATGAGCAGTGATTGGTTAATCTCGATCCAACTTCAACGCACAATCCGTCATTTCTACTTGTAGGGTGGCGGTTCATGTATGCGTACCATAACCAACGTGAATTAAAAGCAATCCATCTGAAGATGTTAATTTTCAAAGCTAAGTACATTCCCTGCAACGCGACATAGAATTAACTTTTTAGCTATATGGCTGACTAGAGATAATAGCCATGGAAATTGAAGAAACGCAAAAATGTTGGGTGATTCAAAACTTTTGCACACCACTGTACGTCTTGTTTGCTTTAAATGTTAAACAGAATACTAAACATGCTTTTCAATTAGCTTGATTTCATAAAATGTAATGTAATGTAACAAACACTTATATATCGCTCTTCAAGTACCTCTCAAAAGCGCTGATAACACGGCTATCGTACTGATCTAAACAAGTGCGTTTTCAAGTTAACAGAGAATGAACATTGAGTTAAATTAAGTGGAAAAGTACGAATATTTAAAGGGAGACTGTTCCAGAACGAGGGACCAAAATGCTATATATCATTTACTAGTTTATTCTTTAATCAAAGAAAAATCTATTTTCGCTTGACCTATTTATTATCGTATTTTGTTTAAATATTGGCCTACTCATGTTTCATCTGTTATCGCCCATTCTTTCGCCGCTGGCTATTTTCTGCAATTCCTCCGTGTACAGCAAGCTCCTCCTATTTAGGTCCACAACTAACATAGGCCTGGCACCCTTTTATTACATTGCGCTTATGAATCGGCCCATAAGCTGAAGATTCTTGACTCGTCTTCTTTACTCTTTAAGCTCCATCTTTTATGCTAACTGCACATTTTCGGATTCGAACTTATCCAGTACCCATTAGCTAAGAATCTACATTGCAAGCTCTTGATGTTACTGGATTAAAACCAACATGACACTTGTCACGAATTGCCCTTGTAGCTATAGTTAAGGGATATAAGGCGTTATATCTGTATCTATATACAGTTTAATAGGTGTATATTTAGAAGTCTGGACCATCGAGGATGTGACTGAAGCAATGCGGACGCACTGACGGCGATTTGAGAGGTAGGAAACAAACCAATTGATGAATGTATCAGAGATTAAAAAGGACTTCTGCATGACTTTCAGTAGGATACACTGATCTAAACGGTCAATAGCAACAGAGAAATCAAGGAGTATTAAGGCTTTAAAAGGACGATGATAATCCGTTGGCTCGGCGTACGTGATTACCGGTGCCCACAATTAGTGACTTTTCTAGTTATCTAAGCATTGGTTGCTTAGTGACTAATTTTTGTTGGTAACGAGCCGTATCATATTCTAGACTAGCGTATCTAGCGCCACTAATAAGTTCATCCTGAATCGGCGCTATTTTAATTTATTATTACAATTACAGAAAAAACACAATCATTGTACCAATGCATTTTAACTGGTGTTAATCAGATTTAAGGATTAATACATTTTCATTTGGTAATTATGGTTTCGCTGGCTAACATATGTAGGCCTATTTCCATTTGGAAAACATATGTTGGTAGTCTGGTGCATGCAGGTTAAATGCCATAGTTTAATTAGTCTTAAGCATTTCTATTTGTATATGGATTTCGCAGTAGTGGCGAAAGAACTAACAAGCCGACGAAGCCGATGGCATATGTCAGCACAGGACAATGGAGGCTATGCAACACTTGTAGCCGATGAAGTAAACAAATATTCGTCTTCGGTGACTCAGTCATGGAAAGAAGGGAAATATGAGTCACTTATTCCTGCTCCTCCGACCTACGCTGAGCTCAGTGAGTCAGATCTTGGAGTTTCTGTGCCTCAACCGAGACCCAGCGAAATCATTCCAGCAGACTCGAGCGACAACTTGGAAGTTCTTGCCGCACACTCTTACTACTTTAATTACATATACTAATGCATAATATTAATAGACGTTTCCATACATATCTATAAATACATATGCACATGCAAACATACATATTTATATATACATGCATGCATACAAATGTATATATATATACATGTAGATATACATGTAATGTATGCATGTATATATGCATACATTACATACATGCATAGATATGCACGAACGGATAGTTGACCACTGACAGATTTCCACCGTTGAGTAACTTTTAACCACCGCCTGAATTATGCAACATCTACTACTGCTAATTATACAATTATTACGTGGTCCTAACCTTCGCCTTTAAGCGATGAACTAAATGAGTCTTTGGCTGGCTATTAATAGTCCTCAAAACCAATAAGGGAAGATCCTACCTAGTGTTGACTGACCGATCCGTCTGCTTCACTTCCTAAGATGCATGCTTCCTTAAGTTCGTCATTGCCTGATCTGTCTGTTACTCTGCGTTGTTCTCGCGCTGATTATAAGTCAGGTGACAAACTAACGTCAATACACAGACATAAATACATACATAGATACATGCATGCTTATATATATATCTGCATACATACATGCATCTATACATTCAAGCATCGATATATGCATAGATAGACTGCATGCTTGTACTTATATATGTAGCGTCGGTCCTACGACGCATTCATGGTGTTGACGGATAAATATTCGACTTCACAATGCCTTTGTTAAACCAAATGTGCACGTTAGATGTTGAAAAGGCCGTACTACAAAAAGCATTCGATACTCAGGCGAAACATACTTCCTTGTTCCCAGTATCAGTTTAAAGATATTTCGTCTACGCAAATGAGTTAAATGATCACTCACCTCGCTTCTTTTGTCTGTCTCGGTCTGTCCCTCTCTTTATCCTTCTATTCATATGTCTTTGTTCTCAAGCCGTCGCGTTTACTCTTCGTGTCTATTTCTTAGCAGCTCCCTGTTCTTCCACTCTGCTACAGTCTATGTCTCTGTCTCTATGTCTCTTTCACTGTCCCAGTGTCTTTATGTTGTCTTGCTCTACCGTGAGTGTTGTTCTGTTTCAATTTGTTTGCAACTTCATTTGGGGTCGTTTATAAAGTACGTCCACAAAAATGACCTATTTTGATCCCTTCCTCGCTTGTCTACATATGAATGATCTCTCCATCCCCCTCTTTGCGCACCTCTACATTCCAACGGAACACTAATGCCTATATTAGTCGATCTTCAAGGGTTAACTTTGCTATGAGATGTGGTGATATAATGCTGCCGCATCTAGACGAGACTCTAATTAGGTCCAACAAAGTGCAGACTGTCTGAGTGACTGCAATTGGTGTTTAAGGCACAGACTGTAAAGAAATAACTTTATGTACCAAGTTTAGATGCGAACGTACGCATTTTGAATAACCTCTCTCGCCTTGTCTGCATTTGTCTACATTTGAATGACCCTGCCTTTTGCTGATGTCCTTTCTGAGCGACAGATTTGATGTAACTATTAGCCTAAAGGACGCAGTAGAGTCCGCTTGCTACAACTATTCACACACAAAGAGTTGCCTACTGTCCTATTTGGTTGTTCACATGTCCGATCCTATCGTCCGACATTTGTTTATGCACAAGGTCTGGGCCTATTATCCTAAATTTGTAATACGTTTCACTGTACCACAAATTATTCTGGTATAATAAGGCAAGGAACACAGATCCCAAATTTTATTCACCTTCATAATGCCACCTCGTTATAACATGATGTGATCATGTTTCCACGGACAGCATAATGGGAGGTTTCCTTTGTACATACATGCACTAACTTAATCACAAGGTTTGGAACTGGTAACTGCTTTGGTAAGTTCAAACAATCCAGAATGTTCTTTCCCGTGCAGTTATCAAAACTCCTAAACACCGCCACATACACAAATGGTCAAATCACCTACTTCAGCACATCCAAAACAAAACTGTATCTCTGACACACAATGGCCTCCAAACGTTTCAACCCTTCTATATTCGCCAGCAATTCACTATCCAGGACCTTTCTATGGGTTATAGAAAGATGTTCAGGTGCAAAGAATTGCTTTTAAGTATGCTCAGAGACATGCTACTTCCTTTTTGGATGATTTATTAAAGACCTCTTACTTACTGAGGCGAATAATATAAAAACTGCATGCTTTCGCCTTAGCTGCTCTTTCAGTAGCCTGCATTAATGGTATTTAGTATACTTGCATAGGCGTGAGCCTTTACACTTGAGCAGCCGAGCCCTAGAATGCAAGCTCACAGCGTCATAACTGCATGCAGGTAACGGAAGACTGGGGTTTGATAAAGGATTTCATGCTTTATTATTTGTGACTCTTCAGCGCTATCGTCTTCGAATTTTAAATGTGGTTGACTTGATGACCGTAGTCAAAGCTCAATACTACGTAAGAAACTCTGAGTCGGGGCATTATCTTGCCTTTTCTTAAAAAACAGGTAAAATTGTATAATTTCTCATAAAACGCTACGCTCATTGTATAATTTGCCTCCTTTGTTTATATGGCATTGGATGTTTATTTGTATAATATTATAAAGAAACTCAAATTGATTCAATTTCATCAACATGTAGCAAACTTGAGCAAAACCACATATAGTGTTTCATAAATATTTAGCCCAATCTGTGCAAAGCTATTTTATTTACCACATTATGCTAGATTGGAAGTTACTAATGCGGATCATCGACTAATTGGGTATCCGTGAAATACACTTCACAGATTAACATTATATAGCAATTACAGCTAGGTAAGCTATAAGCTTTTAATGCCAATAAATTTCTCCATCCATTTGTCCAGCATTGTTTCAGACAGCTCATGATTGGTGCAGATATTATTTCTTCTGGTAACCGGTTCCAGGAATTCACTGTCCTCTGACTGAAAAAGGATTAGCCGTTGTGAAATCGTTTTGAGTCCCTCTCTCTCTCTCTCTCTCTCTTTCTATCTCTTTCTATCTCTTTCTCTCTTTCTCTCTCTCGTAGTAAAGTTATAGATTGGGTCCTCTGAGATATCCAATTGCAGACATCTGGAAAACGTCTGCACTTCTGTCTTTGCTGCTTCATATATGAAACAATGCTGCCGCATCCTTTCCTGGATGCAGCAGCATTATATCACCCCATCTTTAAGAAATAAGACCTAGGTTATTAAACCTTTCTTCAAATAGCATTGTAGCTGGACTTCTGACGAGTTAGATGTTTTCCTTTGTATTTTACCAAACAATCGATGGCTGTTAGTAAGAATTCCAAACCTGGATAGATAATTCTAGATATGGTCTCATCGTCATCATCGTCATCATCATAATCCTCATCCTTGTCATCATGCCATAAATATTTCATCAGCAGCAGCATCGTAATCACTTTCATTGAACTCAAGTCGAGAATGAATAACGTTACAAATGTTGTACAGCTGGACGTGCTGTGAAAGGTACACCCAGAAGGAATAATCGTCCGGCTTAACTAGGACCGCCGCCTATTAACATAACAGTAGTGAGATGACAACGCAATCATATGACCACAACAAATTACATGAATACAAAACAAAATCTGCCAAAAATCAACGAATATTAAAATGTAAATAAACTACAACTTATCTAAGAAGAAAAACAAGACTTAGCTAACTATTAAGTGCACATTCGCAAGGAAAATTTATAAACAGTCGCATTTAATTGCATACAACAGCCTATTCGTTCGAGCAAAGGTCCTATATATTATATATAGTAACTTCCTTGAGTTCTTGTAAAATGTGACAGTCTATAAAATTGTTGAAACAGCCAAGAAAGACTGTAGCTAACAGTTTATGCTGTAATCTGAACATAAATATGCAAATCTAAAACTTATTTGTAAAGTCAGATTTCTGAATGACCAAATTATAGAAACAATGTTCAGTGTCAATGTCATGCAGATTCTTAGCAACAATTTCAAGTGCACGTCGTTTCAGACGAACGTGCAATGCTGAGGACCGTGTTGCCTGGATCAAAGCCATATGAGAATGATGATACAATATGTAATTTCGAAGAGAATGAGACTTATACCGGACAGAATGGTTGTTAAGGTAGCAGACATTTATTGCTTCAAGGCGACAAGGATCAGGGTTTAGCTCAACGTCACCAGAAAGAAGCAGAAAAAAGTGTATTAGCAACAGGCAACCCTATGAGTTTTGGATACATGTGTGCATTTTGAGAAATGAAAGGATAGCGAAGGAACGGACGGGGTCATAAATCAGCATGTGGGAATCGACATTTTAGACATTGCCGGTTGGATAAAGATGTAAGACATAGACATAGAATGGTCGTAAAGTAAAATAGAGGTGTTTCTTTGATCATTGACATGAGGCGATGGCTGGTGAGATTGAGTACGCATGTGTGACAACGATCAGAAAGAGGGACAATGACAAAGATAACTGTGATAAAAGAGGTGAACAGTGTCATGTTCATTTGAAAAAATGCAGCAAGGCCAACTTGTAAGAAATCAGATGGCTTTGTTGATGGGCACAAAAGGTCAATCAGAACAGAGCGACTCACATCAAATATTATAGACCGGGAAAAGTCAAGAAATCTTCAGGTTATGGGCAAACTCATTAAAGCGGCTTCATTAAGGGTGCCAGGTCTATGTTAGTCGAGGACCTGTGTATGGTTTCAGCTAAAAGAAGAAGGGGAGCTCACGCTATACTCAACGGCCTTGTAGAATAAACAAAGGCAGGCACTTTGAATTAATGAGCAACAATGAAGGAGAACAAAAGGCCGAAAAACTATTTGATTAGCAAGATGAACAGCACAATACTTCCTTCAAAACAACACTAGATTACAGATTAATATCTTAGATGTATGAATTTAGGTTAGAGTAAAATGTTTTTAAAAGCCTATCTAATCAGCAGCCTGTTTAAAACCAAAACAACAAGTTTCCGATTTCTGGATTCAGAACTCATCTTCCTTCAATCTCACTAATAACCCTCTTCAGTCAGTATAGTCGTAAGTTTCCCTCAACGGAATCCTCACTGTTTGATGTTCTTAATGAAATCATGTACCCTACAGACATGGCTAAGGCGATAGCACTTGTTCTTGGCTTATCTGCTGCGTTTCATGTTGCGGATCATTTAAATCAGCCGACTCCTTGCTCATCCCCTCAAACCAGCAAATATTGTACTCGATCAGCGGATACTTTGACTCTTGCTTCGCCACAAACTAGAACAGTGTTTAGCTTTAAGGCGGTTCTCGGTGGCTAGACCAACGCTTTGGAATTAATTGCCACTTTCAGCGCTCTCTGTCGGTTCTCTCTTGTTGCTCAGAACTAAGCTTAAAACTAATCTGTTTCAAGTCGTCTACCCGCCCAGCTTGACCTCTGGTTTCTCTGACATAGGAGCTCAATCTGGCTTCTGTAACGGATAATGATTTTTACTGAGACTTCGCTTAAAGGGCCATGATTGATGCTTTATGCATTATGATAACAACGCTGTACAAGTCATTAGATTAGATTAGACTAAAACAAGCCTTGCGGAACTCCGCAACAAGCGGATTAATATGTGAAAACATTTCATTACAGAAGATTTGATGCCCTCTGCTAACAAGATAGCTTCTGAAACATTAGAGCAGAAGTCCATGTATACCTTAATATTCCAACCTTTTCAAAAAAATCAAATGATTCCACTGTATCGAAGGGTTTAACAAACTCTAGAAAGATTCCAATAGAGAACTGATCATTGATGGATTGGGTGATTTGATCATGCAAATACAAAAGTGCAATTAATATGAATTGAGCAGGTCGGAATATACGTACAATCCACTCCATTTCCATTTCTCCCAATAAAAACATGACCCACCTTAGCAGCTTCTCTGACTCCTTCTCCCCCTGGTCTCCTTGAGACCTGAGTTTTTCTTACCATGGTATCTGTGGAAAAAACCTTTGACTTGATGCAAGTGTCGTGAATATGCTGGTGCCTATCTATCCGAAGTGCAGCCAGTAGTGTAGCAAACAGCAAGTCAGTTAATATGGATTTTTGCGCAGGATTTGTGCAATGAAAGCAAATTAAAGTGGTTTTAAAATACATTTTGTAGATGATCGGACAGGAAGCAATGCGAAGTCGACATTTCTTGACTACTATTGCCATTCTGCCACATTGGGGTGTACTCATTTTGTTCGTAGCAACAGCATTAGTCCAAGATGGAACGCCTCAAGGTGCAATAACTTGTGCCAATCAAATAATGTTAATACCTTAACCAGTCATGGAATAGCCATGCAAAATCTACAATCTAGTAGAGTATATAGCAGTGTCTCAAGTAAACGTGACAAAAAGTAAAGCTTCTGTTTAAATACAATGTGATGGAATTCAAATTGTGCATTTGACACACTTGAGCAAAAGTTCTTGAAAATTATGTTGTTTTTCCGATGGTGCTCTTAACTTGATTGTTTCGCTTTGTCCTATTTGTAATCCTTCCCTCATTCTGTTCTTACTCCTCCCCGTTCTTCTATTTAGTCATTTCTACATCCTCTTCTTCTTTCTCCTCCTTCTATTCCTCCTCTTTCACTTTCCCTTCGTCGACCAAATGGACATTGGAGGCATACCTAGACTCAGAAAAAAGAAAGTAATCTTTAACAAGGTTAGGACAAATTTCCACACTTTATAGGCATCAATGCTCACAAACGACAATTAATAAATCGCAATAACAGCAAGGCTTTAACGAATAACCAAATGAACCAGCATTATCCATTAGTTCGAATTTAAACACAACACGACAACATACAGTGGAACAATCATAGTTACTAACGTATTTTAAAATTCTACATTTTTATCGCAAATGGGCGATAAAATATTCATGCAGAGAAACGCACGAAAAGTGTGATTATTCAAATTTATGCCCTCTGCCGCATATTGAAATAACAACTAACTAATATTTTTTATGTCAATAGTTTTATTTTCATTAATATTGTTATTTATACTTTTAACAGTAATTATACCATTGATATTACTATTACTTCTCCATTTCCACCGTTAACAGTAATTCGAACTCGGCTTTAGAATTTACATCATGTCACTATTTACTACTACTAAGCTACTACTCAATTACATTATTTTCTATTAATTTTATTTGTGCTACTACTATTATGGACTCCTATTATTTGCAATCACCATAAACGACCTATTATGCTTAAATTGGGCAATTATTTGCAAAAGTAGCCTAAATGATTCACCTAATGAGTAAATTTTGGTAGACACTTCACTGGCTTTGATATGGTCGACAAAAGTGGCCGCTGACGGTCGAGGGTCGATCTTCTTTCTGTACGGTGATCCCAACTCATACAGAGATCGAATGCAACGAAACGAAACCATCTCGTCGACGATCTTCGTAACAAAATCTACTGATTCCTCTAAATACATGGCCATGGAAACGAGATTTGCGCAATCGCAGCTATACTACAGTGATAGTGCCGGATATTTGGGCTATGGACCTGTGAATGTCTCGGGACCATCGTACCTCGCGTATAACTTAAATGTGCCGGCTGTGTCAAACTTGGTAATTTATTAAATTTGTATGTAATCTAACCCTTCGCATATGCATGTATTGATGTATTCATATAACTAAATATTTGAATGGTGCCTTCTAAGAACATGTCTCATGCAATCCTCATATGCATCATATCATATCTAATCATTCCACATTATGAGGATGGTCACAAGGTAGCCCTGTTGAACGCAATAAACAAGCCCTCCGAAGACTGAAAAAAGACCGCGCGGTCGCCCTATGACCATAGAGACCAGAGTCGTGCAGAGGGATCTGACGTCCCTGAATGTTGGCCTTCATTCAGCATGGAAGAAGCTTGGCGCCATATTATTGACACGGGTACGCTCCGCTGAATTCGCCACCCGAGAGTGAAAGAAATTTTATCGGAATTTTACCTGCCTCTTCCAATGGATTATGATTTTGATTGCAATTTCACTTGAACCAACCAGTGACTAATGTATTGGGTATTATGATGACGGCGCTATTGAAATCGTTAGGTTGGACTGAATTAGAATAGGTAAGAGAAAGAAAGAGAGATTTTGCACCGAGTCAGTCATCATCATCAGTTCCTGACACCAGACATTTCGTGCCGACGGGTTTTAATAAATGACCTCCGTTCTTTTTCAGTCAGTTGTGAAATTCAGTGCTGTTTTCATGTTGTGTCCAAATCTTATTGTGTTCTTGCTTATATTATATTGTTTCTATACACTGAATAATTTATGACATTGTAAATCCATGTTGGCTGTCCTGTATTATGTTATACTCATTCAAATGTTCCGCTGCGTTATCCTTCATAATGCATTCCATGATCTAGCACATAACATTAGTTAAAATGACTAGTTTGTAGTTACATGGTTCACTACTATTTCCTATTTTGAACAGTGGCATAATGAATGCGTGTCTCCATTCCCATGGTACCTTTTCAGTCAGAACTGATGAATTGAAGATCTGTACTGATGCCTCTCCGATTTCTTCTGTCACTTAGTGCAAAATTTAGGATGTAATTCGTCTGTACTTGAACTCTTCAATTTGTAATCTTTTCAGCTGTTTCGCCACAATTTCCTTAGTAAAATGTATCTGAGGCAATCTCTTCCCGTTGCTGCCTACAAATATTTGTTGGACTCACGGATGTTTCCTAGTTCTCCCAAAGTAAGCATGGTACTGAAATAGTTATTGGTCAGCAGCTTCCACATCATCTACAATGACTTCCTAAATTCCATCTTTCTTTTTCAATGGGTCTGCCTTTTCTTTCCGTTTCTTCCTGATTCTAATATAGTTGTAAAAAATAACTCTTGCTGTCCTGCATTTACATTCCTTCATAAAATCTGTTCAAAAATTTCTATTGCCTAAGAACTAAGAACTATTCTTGTAGAGGCGTCACTTGCTTTGTTGGGCCTAATGGTCGGTTATGTTTTTGTCACAGGTGACTGGGCTGTCTGTTGACTGGGTATCGAACCTGATCTACTGGTCAGATGCGATCTATCAGCGAATCTGTGTCGTCGATGCAAACCGTTATTTGTTTTGGCGACCAGTTGTAGAATCCGGGTTATCATTTCCACAAGATGTCGCTGTATATCCACAACAGGGGTTTGACAATTATTATAAATAGGACCTATTACAATTATACCTGATAGTCAAATGGCATGTGTTATATGTGACAGGTATATTATATTTAATGTACCACCAATCGTAATCGTAAGCTCAAGATTTTTACAGCACCCAACGAAAGCTAAGTCGCGGGAACCAGCTTATTCACAGGCGGTCAGTCAAATCTAGATCGATAGGCAGGAAGGATTCGGTTCCAGGTCAAGATCCAAGAGTCATGCTGGCGACAATCAGACGGCAATGGTGGCTGGTGTTTGAGATTGAACAGCAAAGTGATCTAGGGGAAGAGGAAGAATCAGGATAGGATCTGTGGAAGAGGCAATGTTTTTAGCTTTGAGTGAAAGGCCTGTGCAGAAATTGCAAGAGGTGATTTGTTGGTGAGTTCTACTCTACACGTTTAACGAGAAAGGTAGAGAGCCCAAAACTGCTCAAGGGGAAGAACTGTAAGTGTCAACGTGTCGAATCATTAAGTGCAGTATTTGCTGTTTTGCGATGAGAGGTGAGCAGTGAACTTCGAGCCTTCGTGAGGTCTCTGAAAGGTGCTATTTGAATAGCCAGAAACGTACATACAAAGTCGTGTGATCTCTATGCATATTTGAAACTGTATTCTTTGCTAGATATGCAGCCATAGTAGTGAATGCAATTATTGACAACGTGACATACATTTTAGTACATGTAATGTCTTTAATTGCTTTACGAAAGGCCCTCTGGCCTTTCCTTCGCAGCAGCCCACTATGCAATAACATGCAGTTATTTACAACTCCTCTCCTTATGTTTTCTTAATGAATTTACTGAGCTGTAAAACACGGCATTGCGCAGCATACAATTTCATGTAAACACATGACAGGACATAGCATAACATTGTACTGCACTAGTGAAGATAACACGGCAATAGTCATAAACTCACAGAAACAATGCAACAGGAGTCAAGTTAGCTAAGTAGACCAAGTAATCAGGTAGAATACCAACTTATATTAGACTTGGTCCCGTTTCCATCAATTGCGACTCAAAGCATACGTTTTTCGGTAATATGACGACAAAGAAAATATATTTTTGGCCAAAGAAACGTTTACAGGTTGAGCCATGGCAGGGTAAGACAGAGAAGTATAGCGAGAAAGGAAACAATCAGCTGGGGGTAGACATGCACGTGTTTCATCCCATAAAGAGCGATGATGATGATGATGATGATTATGATGATGACTTTTCCTGTTCCGACTCTCATTCCCACTGTTTGATCTAATCCTATACTTGCAGGTCTAAATAATAGCCTTTACAGATACACTGTAACAGACATGCAAAGTAAATGCCCGTGGATATTAATTACTAGGTTCCTATTCTGGACTGATTCCAGTCTGAAGATCGAAAGATTAGTTTTGGCAAACAATAGTCGTCAAGTAGTAGTCACCAGTGATTATCTACAACGACCAACTACTCTTGTAATTGACTTCGTCACTCAACGACTTCTCTGGCTCGATTCAGGGGCTTCAAGAATCGGATTCGTTAACTTCGATGGATCCAATCGTTCGTTTTGGTCGATGCAACTGTTCTCTAGCATTTCTTCGTTTGTTATTTTTAAGGTTATTTTTATGAATTTAGTTTCAACGCATTAAGCCATCTTTTCATCTAATAATTTAATATAAAACGATGCAAAAGAGCAGCCATCTGATTTTTAATAATGATGACACAAATGATTTCAGAAATTCGCCTCACTGTAACTCAAATATGTCTTAGATTTAAATAGAAGTAACGCGCAAAATAAACGAAGCGTATAAATTGAAAATCATTTTCAAATTTTATTTATTGCTTGATAAACTTATCAGCAAAAGTTTCTCAGAACAATTTCGCGCTGTGCTCGTTTATTTCTTGGACGGCTACTAATACGACCAATTCTGTTATCGCTGTATACTGTCTCTATCTATGGCAAATCGGACTCTGATTAATATTATTTGGTCCTGGTTATCATTGACAGGGTTTCTTCTTTCTGGGCGACAAAACACAACCTAAAAGTTATGCCTACAATTTTACCAACAGAATTTATGTCGGATATGTAACGGCAGAAGCCAGATCTGGAGTAATTGACATGACAGCGTTTGCGCCAGAAAAGCAACCTTCATTCGCAAGTAATTGTTTTATTGTCGTTTATTGTATCTACTATCACCAGATCCGCAATGCAGCTACGAGTTTGGGGCAAAGCGCCTGATCTTGGGGTTAGAAACGAAGCCCTCTGACGCTGAAAACATTTAGTGTTTTATTCATAAAAGGTTGAGATACGTTTTCGAGACACATTAAATGAAACTTCTATTTTACAAATTATCACTCTAACTACACACCCCATGCATTCGTCACTGATGTGAAATCAGCAGTAGAGAATAATAAAAATTGTATTAAACAGATAAGCAAGTAAGTGAAGAATGGGAAATTTTTGTCACAATACAGAGACGCCTAGCTGCCTTTAAAGATTTTGCTGCTCAAAGATTGCTAGGGCCTGAGCAGTGGTTGGACCTCCTCCAAATATTGCCGGTTCCTGGGGCTACCCTATGATCGACACCTCTGAATATCAACTTTATAATATAAATATAACATTGTGGTACAGGTTTCAATTTGTGAAAAATTTGCCATGAAGTTTTTAAATTTAGGGTGCAATATTACAATAGGTTCAAGATCGCTAGGCACCTGTGTGTTAATCCGACTACAAGGTCTTGAAGTACGTCGCAACTTCTCCCAACGAGGTCAGGAACTAAATACCGGCCGCAATGAATTTCAGCCTATGTGAATTACCGAGCTATTCTCATGAGCTCCTCCAAAGGCGTCAGAGGCTAAATCCCTGCAGCAGTATATTTCAGACTACACATTTTGAAAATTTCTATTAAAATAATAGTTTCGTAAATAACTGGGTTTTATCTTCACTACAATGCACAAATTTAAGGAAATTGACTCGGGCAACCCGGGCAAGTACAACGCGGTTGTAATTATATGAACAATATGCAAACCAAATATTTCAGGTCCATGCAGCCTGAATAATGGAGGATGCAACCACTTCTGCATAACAAAATCCTCTACAGAAAGTGTTTGTAAGTGTGCAATGGGATTTTTTCTGGATTCTTACGGAACCACCTGCAATCCAGGTATACAATATGAATCGAATATTTCAGTACCATATAAACTATTATGGCGACTGCTAATAACAGTGTTTGCATATATGTTTTTGGACATTTGTGCACTGCCTTTACAGAATACATGTTAAAGAACCGAACATAACAACAACAACAATAATCATAATAATAAATAGAAATTATAATAATAAAAGCAGGTCTAATAATAATAACGGTAATAATAATGGGCAGTGGTGAAAGTGTATATGGGAGAACAGTGTGCCAACTGTACTTTTGAATAGTTGACAATTGTTTCAGCACTTCTGGAAGATAATTTTCTACTCGTTTCCGATCAATACCAGTACAATATCTTTCAAGTAGACCTAGGAAATGGAGAGGTTCTAGCCGCTTCTGTTACTCCAGCTGGCTTATTTCCAATTACCGCAATGGATTACGACCCCGTCTCTAAAACCGTATACGGTTTTGACAGCGATAAAAATTCAATCAGAAAGGTGACACTTGATAACCATGAAACTTCGACAGTACTACAGTTACAAGGTAAATATGACAGTTGTTCGCATAAACTAATTATAAAATATTAGATCTACCCTTAAACATCTGCATTTGCTGACTAGCATGTAAGTAATTATTCTATCGTTCTCTATTACTTTCGTCTGAACTTTCGTTGGTGCAAAAATTGCTAGAATTTACAATTTCTGAAATTAGTGAATGAATTAAGTCAAGGTTTTTATTCATCGTGATACTCTTTTTCATCGTTCCTTATCAACTGCATGCATAAATTATAAGATATATGGAACGAGAATCCGCAATTGTAAAGTACCTGGACGATTTGAAAACAGCGCCACAATTTTTAAACGAAGTAACAGCCTTGTTGTTTTGATTGCAGGCTTGTTGGGCCATTATTATTTGGCATTTCTGAACCCAGAGCACTTCACTTGGGCGACTAATGCTGTGCGCATGCGCTTTTATGCATAACGTTATTTTTACTTATTATTAAATCAAATTGCAGTAGAATGAGGAAATTTACAGTAGATGAAGCGATAATTTATTCTATTAACACTATCACTATTTTCTAATTTGCTCTGTCATGTGGCAATTCTGTACATAAAATGATGGTACTTTTCTAGCTTCTGTGCCCTTAAGTTCAGCTAAATGCATCGATTACTCATCAATGATTCAGTCCAACAACATCACTCCAACCATTACTTCTCTTTTCCTTCATTTTATTTGGATCATAAATCTTAAGAGGATGTAATACTCATTTCGGTAAATATTAAACTAACCATTTAAATTACTACACAGAACTACTAACTATACCTAGTTCTAGGCCTGTAGTCAAACAATCCACTACTAGCTAGTAGGCTAATGTCAGATATTAGTGTTCTTTGTGAGTCTGAAGACTTGTTTTATTACTAACTCATGATGATTATCGTCTGAAAAATGGACAGCCCTGTTCTACTGTTTATTGCACTGTCAACTTCAACCGCTTTACAAACCGGGTAACAAGCACGAAACACCTTTAGAACACCGTCGAAAACACGAAACAACTTCGGGAAATGGGTCAGAAACACGAAAAACGCTTTACAGATGGGTAACAAACTCGAAACAACTTTAGAAAACTGTTAACTTCAACCGCGTTTGCTTTTGGTTTGCAGCTAAGGAAATTAGTAGCTTGGCTGTCGACGCTGTTGGACGGATGTTATATTATGTGAATTTCGACTCAGGCGCCATAATGCGAGCTACTTTATCAGGCTATGATCATAGGCCTGTCGTTTCTGGAGATGGGACTTTGGCAACAGCGATAGCCTTAGACCTGTTGAATAGGTGACATAATAAAATTTATTTTAATAATTATGTTTACAATGATATACTGCTGTTTGATTTGTGAAGTGCAAATATTCTTTCTATTTGATTCGGTCAATAGATCTACGCGTGCAAGCAATCAAGATAGATAGTAATAAATATCTGTGTAGGCCAAATTTACCGCTTTTCATAGCAAATATAAAATTACTGTTACTTGACTCTGTCTGACACAAAAGCAATTTATATAGAAAACCGCTATTTTCAGAAATTCGTATTCTCTGCAGCCGAAGTTGCTGCTGTAGAGACAATTTTGGTAGATAATTGCATAATTTAATGTGTCAAACTTTCTGTTGGAACAGTCTTCCGATTCACTTACGTAGGTCTGCTGTTGTTTTTGACTCTGCACAGCAAAAATTTTCAAACTTCCTTAAAACGCACTAGTTTCGATCAGTTAAACATTTATGCGTTCAGCGCTTTTGTGAGGTACATAAAGGCGCTATATGAAATGTCTTGATACATGCATGCCAATTTTTTAAATGTCTACTTAAATGAAAATTGGGAGAGATTGCTTCTCAATCTCAGGATTTTGCCGATCCTTTACTATGCCAAACACATGTGTTGGCTTATTTGTATTTTTGCACAGTGATATTTTCAATTGTAGATTGATGTTTTGGTCGGACTGTAGCGTCGGTCGTCGTAGCATCGAAAAAGCGCAGATATCGAACCCTAGCAACCACCAATCAGTGGTTGGAATTTTCGGTTCCTGTGCCAGAGCAATCGCAACTGATTTTTCAAGTAGGCCTTTATTGTTTATAAATAATGTAAAAACAACTTTACAGTTTAAAATGATTTTTAACAGCAAAATAATAGAAATGGTACAAGTCACTGTTAAACAAAAATACTTACAAAACCTTGCACTGGTCATAATTTTTGCTTGAAGGAAATTGTTTAAATTACATGCATTTTATTATAAAATAGCGCATGCACAGCAAATTTTCCGCATTAATCGGCCAAGGAGTGTGGGTTGTAGGCTGGTCATAAAACAAAAAGGCATAAAAACACTGAAATTGTATATGATAGGTGTTGATGGGATGTCATCGGTAATCCGATCGCTCCAAAATTTTATATCGATGGGATGTCCATCGGATGTCCACAGGACAATCGCCTAAAGAAATTTTCAAGTCAAATAATTGAGGAGTTTCTGGTTTTAGAAAGGAGTGAAATACGTCGTTTCTATGCTAAGCAACTGACCGTTAACACTGTGACATTTTCAGCAAACATGATGAACATTGAACACGATCATGTATTTCTTTGGCCACCTTTAGTCGTATATATTCTGGGACAATAAATCCTATTATTTGGTCAATAATAGTTTGACTGGAGTTTTGCTAAAATCTATCAAAACCAAAGTCACTGTGTGGCCATTTTCTATTGGCAGATGAACTGATTTACTGGGCAGATAATACTGGTCGGATAGAACAGGTGGGCTACAATGGCGCCAGACGTTTGCTCATACGACAGCTGTCTTCTACATCGTCAATCAATGGCTTGGCAGTTGATAGCAATTCTGTGTTCATCAGCGACTCAAATCAGAGGTATAATTGACCGGTTAATTATAAACTAATCCACAAAGTTATGCAGTGAAGAAGAGAGCGGAAAACGAAGATGCTTATTCGTAGTCATCAATGACGGACATCATTACTAGTTTTCAGTTTTATGCACAGTTACATTTTAGCATATGACAGATAAGCATCTATGAAGAGCCCGAAAAAAGTACGAGACTCGCAAGAGGAGAGTCTCTCTAGGCTAGCCAAAGCATTGAAGATGAAAAGCATGCTACCTCTGAGTTAAGTTTCTGAGCATAGTTCTGAGTTACCAGTGTCAGTTTAGATGCACTTCGTAGGCATTTGAGCCTTACAATACAAAGAGCTATATCAGGATGGTCATCTAACCTCTTGTGTTTGCTTCGATCTGTCCCTCTATATTAGTCTGCATTTATTTTGACGCTGTCTGTTTTACTCTAGCTGTGTAGGGATAATATTAGGTGAACTGAGAAAATTATATCTACGTTCTCACTTTGCTACCGCAGCATGGCTATTTATAATGTCTCTTTCTCTTTCATCATGTCACCTTTTATAATCCATTTATAGCTGTGATCACTGCTTATGACTGCTAACCCAAGGGTATACAGAAATTGTCTGCTCATCCACTATTGTTTACATACATAAAGCCCAGACAAACCATCCTACAGTTAAGTTGCGCCCCTGTCTAGTCTACAAGGCATAAACCGAATCTTCATGCACTGGACGGAGCAACTAGAATATAGCATAAAGGTCACGTTTGTTAAGTTTTATCAATTTCTGTTTCCATGTAATTTCATCGACCAAAAGCTGTGAACATTTGAAAGAGGCCATACTCAAGGCAATGACCGATCTGAAGTTGATGTGGTAAGCGAATTAATGCACTGACGGGCAATGATGCTAATGGGCCTGAGGTGCACCACAAACATCTGAAGGTGCAAAAAGTTTGGCAATTTTAAGGCAATTCAGGTTTAGTAAATAAAAGTTTTGCATATATATATATATATATATATATATATATATATATATATATATATATATATATATATATATATATATATATATATATATATATATATATATATATATATATATATATATATATATATATATATATATATATATATATATATATATATATATATATAGGCCTGTAACCAACAGAACTAGATTTGATTAAAACTATTCCGATTTTCCAAGTGCAATATATCACGGACAGTAGGCTACTAATGCTCCTTAAGTCGTCAGATTGTCGCACCATCATTTAGCGTAGATACTGGGTAGCGTAACCGTTTCCATTTCATTCTTGGTTTGAGGGCTTCTTAAGCTACCCAGTGAGGTCTGGTGTGAATCCCCAGCCGCCAATAATTTTGATGTATTTTAGGAAAAGGTCTGATCAACGTATAAAGACGAGGGACCTAATTGTACGCAAAAGAAAATCTAATAAAAATAATGCAAGTGATTTTGATTGCGTTAACATCAAGTCTGAATAGCAATGATGATGACACTATACTGAACCAAAATTTGGAGGGGCGACGGTAACCTCATGGCCGTCGGACACGGACAGTAATTTCTGGGTATAATGGGGACATTTCCTTGTACTCCACTCAAATGACGGTGCTGTCTGAAGTGAATTTGTAATTTTAGACAAATTCAGAGAATCAACAGAAATACATCCGCACTAAGCAATCTCACTGGCATTCGATTCAGCAGACCGTATGCTATCACCTTATTCAGATCAGGTATGTATATCCATGTAAAGCTTATGTATGTACTCATGGCCGTTAGTAAGCCTATGCGTGTATGCTTAGCTTCATGTAGTGTAAGCACTAATCGTAACAGCTACAGCCTCATGCGCTTGATATAATTGACTGAGAATCTAAGTGTTAGAGGGTTGAATCTATGCGCACCAGTTTGGATGAAGCCGTATGGTATGCGAAATTGCTCCAGGAGTACAATCGTACAGAGGGGAACAACTGGATGGTGTTTCTTGCGCTGCTTGTTCGGTACTATGTTCATTCTGTCGTCTACAGCGAACAAGGCACTTTAAATGCATCACATTTAATAGGGAGACGTCTTCATTTCTGCCAGCAACAGACGAATACGAACCTAGTCGACATATTTCTTGCGCTTATCGAGCAAGCGGTAGAATTCTTGTGTAGCAGTTAGTCGAGCTGAACTTCCTAACTGGCAACGTAAAACGCTTCTGTCCTCTAAAAAGTGTAGAAGGCGCACGAGGAATAGATTGTAGATTGTATCTTGTTTGTTAACACATATGTATGCATGTATATATGTATGTATGTATGTTTGTGTGTATGTATGTACGTGCGTACTCTTCAAATTTTTTTATGTATGTTTTGCTGCATAAATGCACGATTAATAATAATTTTTCAGCTATAATTTTGTTACAGCAACATGGTTTATGATAACAAATGCAAGTCCAAGTACATCTTCTATTACACCTGCTTTTGGGTCAACCAGTGCATCAACAGGTACAAAAATTAATGTAAACACTTATTTCGTTTTATTTCTATCAAATCTTTTTGAATTCTTGTCATTTGATGACAAAAAGAGTCACCACAGAGCTAATACTTATTGCTTTTGCTTTATATACAGATCTGCAAAATTGTTCTATAACACCTCATTGCCTCAGTGACAGCTTTTACTAGAAAGGTGTTCAGCTGATGGATTGTGCTTCCGGTGAAGCATTATGTATATATGCAGGTATGTATGTCTGCATGTAAGTTTATATGCATGTATGTATTCTTCAAATTTCTTGATGTTTTGCTGCATATAATGCACGATTAAAGTAATTTCAGTTGGAATTTTGTTGCAGCAGCATCGACTAGAACAGCAAGTACAAGTTCAAGTACATCTACAGGTACAAAAACTCTCACATATATACTTATTCAAATTCTTATCATTTGATATTGACAAAAGAATCACAGCATTGCTAATGGTTACTGGCTTTATGTACAAATTAGCATATTGTTTTATACTGCTTCACTGTCTCAGTGATAACTTTTACTGGAAAGTCTATCCATCTGATGGACTACTGTTCTGGGGTATCGCTTATGAAGTTGAGGAAAGTTTCAGGTGAAGTACAACAGTCGTGTTTGTGCTTCAGCTGACACGTTGTTCAACCTGAGAACCTTGATCTAATGTTTAGAAGGCATTTTACTTTAATTTGCCTTGCATAATTTTGCCTTACATTGCATTGCAGTTTTATTTCGTTTTCTTTGCATCCATCTAGTTTAAAGCATGTTGATCTAGCAATCAGGTTTAAACCCCGGGTCATCATTATGTGTAAAATCCGACCATGTAAATCGTAAGAATGGTTGTTTGATGCTTAATTATTGTCATCATGTATGGGTGTTCATTTCAAAGCCTTCCACAAATGGAGAGGAGGTGATTGATAGGTTGGCTCTAAAATAAGCTATGAGAAACAGTTGTGGGCAATTCCATAGTAACTGACATGATATTTAGAGAAATTTAGTTAACGAAATATGTTTTTCCACAAATATCTGCTTAATATTGTCACAGCATTAAGCGATGATCTGTTCAAGCAAGTGAGAATTATGCACATGTATAAAAATTAATATTTATAACCAACTACTTTTCAACTGTTAACTGGGCAACCTGACTTAGCAGAAACTGACAAAGTTTTCAAGTACATCATAATATAAGTCATTAACAATGTATCTGAAGTTAATAATATTTCTATTTTTACACATTGCATACCTAAACAATGACGGTGAAAACTCAACTGAAAGCATTTTAAATATTCTGCCTGATTTCGGTTAAGCACACTTGAGGTTGCAACTGACGAAAAAAACTGTAACTGGCTAACACGTTCAGACTAAGAATGTTGAAACATTGAAACTGAGTAGAGAACTAATTATTTAAGTAATTTCACTTATATCGCACTAAATTTTCAATGACAATTATCTACGTTTTACTGGATCATATTCATACAGGTTGTTGGCATCGAAAACATAGTACTAACATGCACAGAATTAAATCAGTATGGTTGATGTGTGTCCACATCGTTTAACGAGTTAAAAGCAAAATGGTTGCAGTACATAAAATGATATGAGCATTTAATGTCAATGACATTATTCATTGCATCGCTGAAATAGTCAAATAAATATGTTGAATAGTTTCTACAGATGAACTATGTAACTGACGTAGCAGCAAGTCTTGATTTAAATGTCCATTTCAGTGTTCGTCCAGAATGCACGTCATTAATCATTCATACGGCGTTTGTGCCAGCAACCTGTATAGATGCCACTACAGTTTGCTGGAAATGGAGTAGCCAAACTCTTAAAAATGTTTTTGTATCAGACTGCATCTTCTACATTAAAGCAAGTAGTACTTTCAACAAAGGAGCATTTCTTGTATCACTTGCAAGCAGACTGCTCGGCAAATTGCTTAGCACTAGGTAATCTTGGTGCACTTTTTCAAATAGCACCGGAAAGAAATATGAACAATTATGCATTTTCTTCAACTTTTGGTGCTTTATGTAGAATTTGCCTTCTGAATACGCTGTTTTTTCCGAATTGTTGTACCACGTAACTTTTCTGATAAAAATCTGCCTACGTTATGCACAGAAATAGTTCAAATCGCATGTAGTTGAGCACAGTTTCAATGGGTTTGCATTGTCAAATGAACAGAAACCAGATTTTTTTCTGAATTACGTTTTCAATTGATGTCAGGAACTTCTCTAATCAGCATCCAGCAATACTCAGCCATCAAAATAAGATTCCATCTGCGCTGGTATCGTTTATATATGCTGCTTATGTCTTGATGAATCTTTCACAATGCTCATCACTGACGTCACCAAGCTTGGATGGAAAAAATCCAGTTGTGAATGAATAAAATGTATTTTAGGCAACATATTCAGTGGCAACTTGAATGTTTTAAGCATCTTCTCAACAAATTGCACGTATTTTTGGTGCCTTGTTGTTACCCGGACAGTTTACGACAACAGCCTTGAAAGACAGTCATGTCACTTACTCGACACCATCTAGGACTTCATCAAAATGACTGTCCATCAATTCCATTTAAGTTCGTTACGAAGTGCTCAGATAACTAGAAGAGCCACCAAGGCTTGGCTTCCGCGCACACTCAGAGCCCAACCCATGAACTGAAGTATCTGTCAAATGAAAAACTCATTAATACAATTTATTTTCTTACCCAGCATGTTACTGTTGTTTATGAATAGACATTTAATTCTTGTAGATTCCTTTACAACTATTATCCTGGCATCTGTTATCAGCGGTGCAGTAGTCTTAGTTGCCGTCATAGTAACGGTTGGCATTGTCTTATCAAAGAAGTGCAGGTAGCTTATTTGCTATTATCTAAATGAATGGTATAACTCGAGTTTTGACAGCAGTCTTTGACTAAAATGTTTCATGTAACGCATATACATAACAATATATCGTTCTTGCTTTTTGTTTTCTAAGCAATTGTCCTCTGGGAGCTGAGTTTTACCCAAGGCCTTTCTTGTATTAGACATACAAGATGTGGTTATAAATCTTACTGAAACACTCATGTTATGGGTTAATGACCAACACTTTCAATAACGACGTCAATAACTATAAGCTTGTTCTCTCTTTCAAGTTGTTGTTGCTATTTTTGCTAGTGATGATGATGATGATGATGATGATGATGATGAGTGGTCATTATATTTCATTGTTATTGCATCTCATGATATGGCGACACTTGAAGATCTGATGGTGATCCATAAACTCTCTCACAATCCTGTATAGGAACTGTGATGTGGTTGCAGTAATGCTTTGAAACAGGACTATGCTCCTTAGTATTCTGCAATGCAAACTGCCTTCATTTAAGACAAATCTTTCATATTGGTTTGGTTTTTAAGGTTGGAAAAGTCACTAATGAGGTTGTTATGAATTGGAACTATATAAGTATACCAAATATAGAAACATTACTACTTTTTATAATTTGCTATGTTATTGAATAACAAATGTACTATCAGCTGCCATCATCATCAGGATCATTGTTATCAATTGCGTCATGGAACAGATGACTCATTGTCAGCATCATTGTCCCAGGCGCCATCATCATTATCGTTTGCATTACAGTAGGCCTACATCTGTTACTCCTTCTCAGCATCATTGTCATCACCACTGACCAATATATGAAAATCGTGTTTCATAACTGAAGTTTATTATGAATTCAGGAAAAAACCGTCTATTCAGCAGGGTGGAGTCTATGAGTCTTCGATTCCTTCTGTTTATGATACAATCAATTACACGAGTCTACAAAATGGTGCAACGCGTCTACGGGTCGAACGTCAGTTGCAGGGCAACCAATCTGAGTGTCGCAATGACCCAGCGAGTGGGCCGTATGAGTTAAACGACGTTTATTTCAACTCGCAGTTTATACCGCAAGGCTGCCAAAGGTCTAGTATCTACGCTCCAATCAAAAAGCCAAGTGATCCGCCTCCGGCATACGAACCCAAAGAAGACCATGAAGATCACCTCTAAAGTTCACGGCGAAGCTTTGTGCATAGGAAGCGACAATGAATGATCCTATTTTCTCTTAAACCTGACAGCACCACATCTGCATCTTTTTAACCCCTTCAGTGGTTGAAAGTTAACATGAATAGGGTTTTAAGTTATTCTGAAAACATATAAGCTTAATCTATGTTAGGATCAGTGAAAATTAACTGGGAATACCTATTAGACAATCCTTCCTTACAGTCTCTTAAAGTTTTCATCGCAAAATCATGACGCTCGACCACATTGCCGTTCAGGCTTCACAGTTTGAGTGTAACATAGTAGAGGATCTTCACTTGATATAATATTATTTACCTGGCTGTAATACATGTAGGCCCTAACACATGCATGATGTAGATTATAACACTGACATTTGGTACTATCTATACATATCTATATTCTTGTGTCAACGGTCATCTGTCGATCTATAGACTTAGGGAAAGAGATTGACAAGATTTAAAGAGTTTAGAGTTTAACTTGAATTTGTATTCATTTCAATAGAATATGCCTGTAGATGCGAATATTTTGACATTTGACCTTAGATTGTTTACAATATTAATCTAGTTATTTACAACCTTGTGGCCTGAACTCTTCATATAAACTACGACTTTCTAACTGGAGCTTTTGGTTTGCGCTCTGTATCGCTGCACTAGTTAGTTAAGAGGAGGCCTACATTTGTATGTTCGGTTGGGTGTTAACAATGTTTGACGTTTGAGTTCGATTGTGTTCAATAAGGACAACACTTGGTTTTAACGTTGATACCTATTTTTAACAATCGTTGATTTCAAAAAAAGTTTTAGCACACAGCTTGACAGTCGTAATCGTAATCGTAAACTCCAGATTTCTATAGCGCCCAACGTGGGGACCAGGTTATTCACATGCGCCCAGTCAAAACAGAATGGTTAGGCATGAAGGGTTCGGTTCCAGGTCAAGCCCCGAGTCACGCAGGCAGTCAGAACGGCTACGGTGGATGGTGTTTGGAATTGGATCTGCAGGATAGATAAGTGGAAGAAGAGGAACACTCGTTCGTCGTATTAGCTGACTTCAGAACAACTCGTATATTGAATACCGAATGCCTTGTTTATCCCAGGCAACACAAGAACGTTGGGCATGTGTTGGCCAAAGTGGGTATTCCAGCTGGGATTGCAAATCTACATTATAATATAGTATGTACACAAACATGTTCGATTTATTTATTTATTTATTCTATTAAAGCACTTGTAACGCGCGTAATGTCAGTACACCTGAATCTGAGGCGCGGATGTATGTTCGCTAGGGCCAAGATGGAATCATGCAAAAACCAGGATGAAATATTGAGTCTTAACAAGTGATTTGAAAGATGATAGCGAGTTTGCAAGACGGGCCTTTCGTGATAGACGATTCCAAATGCGAGCAGCACAGCAGCTAATGGCACGCGATCCTACAATTGTCGTGAACCTAAGTTCTTGCAACAAACTAGTGCCAAGAATCTGGGATGGGGATATGGAGTCAGCAAAGTATTAAGATATGATGGAAGGCCGGTGTTCTGAGCCTTAAGGTCAAACATGCAATTTTAAACTTAATACGCCACTCGACAGGAAGCCAGTGAAGTTCACGAAAGCAATCTAATGCATTTGATGAAGAAGAACATGTAACAACCCCAGAAAGAGAGTTTTGAACCCTCTGGAGCGTTTTTCCATTAAAAGAGGATATACCGTATAACACTGCATTTGCATAGTCTAATCGGAAACTAACAAGTGCACATGACACTGTTTTAGCCATGT
The DNA here is from genome assembly GCA_964023275.1 of Norana najaformis. Taxonomy (NCBI): domain Eukaryota; kingdom Metazoa; phylum Annelida; class Clitellata; order Crassiclitellata; family Hormogastridae; genus Norana; species Norana najaformis. The sequence continues at coordinate 7,926,779 of OZ029916.1, read as the reverse complement.
CATTAGTCAGAGAAAGTCTGATGTGACGAAATGCCTTGCTGTGGTAGAAACAAGACCTGCAAATCGAAGATACATGTGAAGTCATAGCGAGCGAGTAATCAAGGGTGACAACGAGAGTTTTGATTTTGTCTGAACGTGGGATTTTGTTTCCCGCAAGGTCAATAGAAGAATGCGAAGTGAAAGACTGCATACGCTGGTGAGTTGTGAAAAGAATTGCCTCTGACTTATCTGGATTGATTGCAAGATCATTCAATCAGAAGCAAGTGTGAAGAGAGGACAAACAGTGTTCAAGTTCAGTTTTAGGTGAGGGATCTGTTGCAGAAAGAGCAAAGTAGAGTTGAATATCATCAGCATATTGCTGGACCAATGTGTAATGCATGCGTGCAATTTGACAAATGAGCGAAATAAAATTTGAAAAGTAGGAGAGGTTCAAGTACAGAACCATGAGGTACACCTGAGCGACAGGCAATAAGGTCAGAGCGAGATGAGTTTTTTACCACTCGGTGAGAACGATCATTGAGATAAGAAGATATCCAGTGAAGAGCAGGACCAGTAATTCCAAAAGATGTGTAGAGTCGAGACAGCAAGATACCGTGATACTACAATTGCAGCACTCAAATCAAGAGATATAAGAAGAAATGCTTTGCCAGAATCCATTGAATTAAATATATTGCTATCCGTGCCAGTAAGAGCAGTCTCAGTTGAATGGTGTTTAGGATAAGCCGACTGAAAGAACTAAAGTTCGGAGAAGATGTTACATGCTCCTGAAGACGTATGAGAAATAGCTGTTCGAGCAGTTTGGAGATATTATTCAGATTGGAAATAGCCCTATAATTAGCCAGACAGTCCTTATCAAGATCAGGATTTTTAGTAAGGGTGTTACAAGAGCAGTTTTAAAAGCAGAGGGAAAGCGACCTTCACAAAAGGAGAGATTAGCCAGGTGAGCAATGAGGATAGAAAGCACATCTGAACAGGATTTAAGAAGGGAAGTTGGAACAAGTCCAGCTGTGATTATATAGATGGAACATTTTCGATGAGTCTAGCAACTTCCTGTACTGTAACGGGAGGTTAGGTACAAAACTCATTACCAGGATGTCTAACATCGGGAAGCAGTTTTGCCCTGTCTAACCCAACCCTACGCTTTGATATGACAGACTTTAAGTTAAATATTAGCAGCAAAAAAATTTTGAAAAACCTAAACAGAGCTTTTTGTCTTCAAGGTCACTAGATAAATTGGCAGCACTGTTCGAGGAGTGAAGCAGCTTCTTTATGATACTCCATCGGTCTTTCGAAGTTTCGGCAATGTCCAACTGGTTACGGTAGAACTGCTGTCGAGATGTTACGATTAGTTTGTTAGAAACCCAGCATGCTTTTTGGTAGGCAATTCGATCGCTTTCTTGCAGAGTTTTCTCCTACCGACATTCCAGACGACGACGATCACGTTTGGGCTGCTTTGCTACATCAGAAAGCCATTTTGTGATTGGCTTGGCAGGTCTTCTAAAGCAGGTGCGAACAGGCGCAACTGTATCTAGCACCATTGAAACAGGGGTAGAGAGTTGCACTACAAAAGCATCTGCTGTCTGGGCTGGATGTGAAAACAGTTCAGTGTCGAAGACCGCCTGCTCAAATTCGACTGGGTTGATCTGCTTGATTGGGCGAAAGGAAAAAGCTACTGGACGGCTGGACGTACTCACTGCTATTGTAGCAGTGATAAGCCTGTGGTTAGAGATACAACCAGTATCACTGACCCGAACATTTCCAACTGTCGCAGGATTATCAGTTATTAGTAAATTCAGCAGATTTCCACCGCGAGTAGGAGTTAAAACATGCTGGTTGAGATCGAATGATATTAATAGGTCATCTAACCCGTGGTCAATATAATTTCCAACACTGCCTGGACAGTTAAAGTCGCCACAAACGAGCAGATGGTCATTTGTACTTGCAGTAATTGTGGAAATCATGTCCAAAAATTCGTCGTAGAAGGTGTGAATGGAGCTTGATGGTGGTCAACAAGCTGCCGGTGAACACGTAGTACGGAGAAACCTTCAGGTGCCACTCCTTGCTTGATACAAGTCGGTGCATCAGATGTAATCCACGTCTCGGTTAGAGCAAAAATGTCCAGACGTTCATCGGCTATGATGTCATGGATATTCGCAGCACGATGCACAGCAGAACGAATATTCAGGGCTCCAAACTTCAATGACGAAGACTGAAGCGTCGCTTTGTTTACGTGTCCATGCGGTGGTCCAGGGTTATTTTTCTATGTTTCCAGAAATGATCAGCAGTAGTGTCACAAGAAAGGCACTTACCGACCGTCTCTGCCGAGTAGTGTACACTGAAAGGTGCTTATTCGTTTTAAGCGAGAAATACGGGTAAACACTACTGTTCTTGAAGGCTGTTAACATTAGCTTCGGTACAAAGGGGACAGATGCCTATGGTATTTTTAAATCGTGAACATTTGCTCTATATAGTCTTTTAATTTGTTATGTTTTGCATTTAATCTACTTAACGTGTTTACCCACGTAACTTGATTTCTGGTTTCTCTGACTTAGGCCTATCAAATTTAGACTCTGCTTCTATAGCGGATTACGATTTTGACTTCGATTTGACTTGAAACAACCATCGCCTGATGCTTTATGCATTGACAGTGCCGCCATATACGTCATCAGAATAGATAAAAATGCGGTGAAAGATCTGTCCATCGCAGGTCATTTGTGCTTTGTATATGCTAGATAAAACTAGGCCACAGATCTTTTCTGCACCACTTTTCCATGTTAGATGTACCTAGTAAAACTGTGGCTCACGAGTGCATGTGGCACATGATTCGCCATAAATGGTGAAATGACATAATCGTTCATTTAGGTCATTCTTTCAATGCCACTGTGATGCTTGACTTGCAGCGATTCGCTTTAGTGCCCAGGTTTGCCTGTATAGGTCTTCTGTGCTCTCAGTCTGCCAACAGAATGAGTCGTGAATTGAAGATCGTTTTGCCCCAAGCTTCTGGTCACTCCTTGGCCTCATGTCCGAAGAGCCTAGTTTCCCCACTGATAGACGCCTCTCCGCATCAGTTCATTCAGGTGGCCTCCAGTCGTCATTGTAAATTGGCCGTTTTTGGCTGAACATTCGCTCAACTACCTTGATGAAACGTTTCAACAGCGATCAAGGTCGTCGGCATGATTTTGACAGTGGGGCATTGGTAGATCCAGAAGTTTCGAAAGGGGTAAAAATAAGGGAGAGGAAGAGTGTGATGGTTGTCACCAAAATGTTGACGACACATTTATCGACACTTAGACAACGTTTTAACATCTTCGAAACAAATTTTCTTTCCCCTTTTCTTCCCACAAATCCTATCAAGAATAATTAGGCACAAATCTTTTACTGTTAGGGTTAAAAGTGAGGGTCAAAAGCACATCTGGCACCTACTTTTTGAAAGCGAAGGCCATGACTTCGTGCACGCCTTGTGTCGACGTTCTTGCCAGCCACGTCAAGTGCATTTCTTAGACGGTTGTTTAAGACAATTTACGGTCACCATATCGGCGTTTCAGCTGACAAAAGTCAACAAAGAACACACTACTTTTACATATTCTTGAACGTGCAGGAAGGCGAGAATCGGTTCATGCTTGACTTGCCGTATCGCATGCTTGTACACTTGCCACGCAGGCTGGTCGAATACAATGATCATAGGCTATATGTTTAAACAGAAGAGGGAGGGAGAGAGGGAGCGAAAGAGGGAGAGGGCATAATAATGTTTGAGGCATTTTACAATGCGCCAGATACTGATCCTACTGTTCAATCTGTCATTTAGTATTGCAATGATTTAATGTTCATTCTTTCGCGCCTTGAATACTGCAATTTTATTCTTGCAGGTCTGCGAAAGTTTCGGTTGCACCAGCTCCAATCCGTCCTTAACTGTGCCCCGAATTGTATGCTAACAGCCAACAAGCCAAAAAGCTCCCATTTATCGGACTATGCGAGAAGCAGTACATTGGTTTCTTGCTTTGAAGAGCATTGCATTCAATATCATCCTACTGCAATGTGACACACTTGTCGGCACCGCTCCGATATATATATCAAAGAACTCGACGTTCCTGTCTCGAGTCAATCAGCGCAAAACTTCACGTGCCGCGCTTCCTCACTTTAACTCATGCTCATCGTGCCTTCTTAATTAAACAGTGTACCCTACTCTTGGGCATTCTTCCATTACATTTACATAAATACTCTTTCAATTGATTCTGTTTAGCATACATTTCTGTCTACCTTTGACACACTTGTTTAGATCACTAAGATATGCAGCGCTTTTGTGAGGTACTTAAAAGATGCTATATTGTGTCTTGATACACACCATTATTATTTTTGTATTTATTAGGCGCCACTACCTAATGACAAAGCAGCAATCAATGTAACATTTTCAGGAGGCTCGAACCCGCACACTCCACGTTGCAAGGCGAGCACTCAAACCAATCGGCTACCGTGTCACATATAAGTTATACATATATCAAATTAGCGCTGCAATTTTTACACTTGCTTAAGGCCTATGTAAACTAAGTTTTTGTTATGTGGATATGCTCATGCATGAAAGCGGGGTAGACTTTTGCATGCGCAGCCTGATTGTTGCTGACGTATGTCTAGGAAATGAATTCTCTCGACTGACCCTTCCTTGCTCGTTCTCAAGCGATTACTCCTACCTCGTATCTATGCTGACATGCGACTTCTTTGCTATTTCGAACACCTTCAGCGTCCAAGTCCCACCATTGTCAGCTGCAATAGGGCTCAAGTATTACTCTGCCATTACGCTGGTCTTTGAGTTACTGATTGAGTCATAATCGGATTATATATTCAGAAAGTTTCTCTGCCAAATTGAAAACGCCGTCAACGCGATCGATTATGAAGGTTTAGATTTTCTGGTAAGTCCTACAAATCCAAAAACTTTGCACATAACTTCCCTCAATTTTATGAAGACTCAAGTTGAAAGGCTCCCTGTACTAATGCACTAAAACTAAGCTAAAGATCTGACATCCGTGTATCAATGTGATTGTGTATAATGTGCAACTCTGAGATATTCAATGCCTCCGTTTTGCCACTCTGGCCTCTCCAGTAAATGATTTACGGATTTTATATTAGTTGTTATACAAAATTGTGTAGCCTTCATATAGCTGTTGAGTTAATCCGTTTGGTACGTAGGTTTGATGTAAATTATTTGCAAATTGTTGTAGATTTATTGCAAATTTGATGTAAATTATTGCAGAATTTTGCATTTCACAGTTTCTCTAACAAAACAAATGATCACGCAAGGTGTTGAAACCGCCGTACTAAATTGAAGCAATAGGTAGCCAGCGAAAGGTACTTCCGAGTTAAAAGTGTCAGTGTGTGCCTCGGTCTGTCCTTCTCTCTGTCCATCTATTCATCTGTCTTTATGCTCGCGAGGTCGCGTCCTGTCTATTTTTCGTAGCCTTCTGTTTCTCACGCTCTGCTACAGTGTGTCTATGTCTCTTTCACTGCCCCAATGTCTTCACGTCGTCCTGCTCTACAGTGACTGTGCTTTGTTTGAACTTGTTTGCAACTCCATTTCGGGTCATCCATAAAGTGCGTCCGCAAAAATGACTTACTTTCGACTACTTTCGACTCCTCGCTCCCTTTTCAGCAACTGGGAAACCCTTCATACAGTCTGCACTCCAACTAAAGCCTAGACTAAGCTATCTTGTCGATCTTGCAGTATTAACTGTGCTGCGGGGTGGGGTGGTTTGATTATGCCGTATCAAGCAAAGGAACTCTAATTAGATCAATGAAGTACAGGCGACAGTCTGTGTCTGACTAAAATTAGATCTAAGGCACAGTTTGTACACGAATAACATTGTGTACCAAATTTGGACGCAAACGCGCACATTGGGCATAGCCTCTTTCCAGGTTATCCGCATTTGTCCACATTTGGGTGACCGCTTCCGCTTTCCGGACGTCCTTTATGGACGACCGATTTATGACCAATGGCCACAACATAAGAATATTAACCCAAAAGGATGCAGAAGAATCCGATTGCCCAAAACTGTTCATAGACGAAGAGTTAGCTACTGTCCTACAAAAATGGTTGTACATGCAGTCCAATCCTATCATCCTGAATTCGCTTGTGCTCAAGCTATTCTAGGCCTGTAACATGTTTATTATACTTCAAATTAATTATTTTGATATAATACCGATCCCAAACTTAATCTTAATTCACTTTTACAATGTCACCTCGTTATAACATAGACTTGTCACGAGGCGGTATGACAAGGCTGTCTTAGACAGCTTCAAAAAAGTTTCCTGTGTACAAAACTGCATGTAACTTATGGGCAAGGTCTAGAACTGGTAATTAGTTTTGGTAAGCCCTCCACTTTGCGAACGTCCTTTATGGAGACTCCTATTTGATCAGTTGCCACCACATGTAACTGTTAATCCAAAACGACGGAATAGAGTCCGCTTGCCCACAACTATTCACAAACGTATAGTTGGTTACTATCCTACATTAGTGTTTGGTTGCACACAAAGTCCGTTCCTATCATCCTACATTTGTTTATGTTGAAGGTCTGGGCCTGACATCCTAAACTTGTAATACATTTCACTCTACTACAAACTATTCTGGTATATTGAGACAAGGAACATAGATCTCAAGCTTAATTCACCTTCACAGTGTCACCTCGTTATAACACAGACTTGGTACTGTACATTGCGATATGACAAGGCTGCCAATGACAGCGTAAAGACAAGTTTCCTGTGTACATACATGCACGTAACTTATGGACAAAGCCTGGTATCTGGTGACTGGTTTTTGTAACTGCACAGGAAGAGCATTTTCAAACAGTCCAGAATGCTATTGTCTGTGCAGTTACCAAAACCTCCAAAAGTCATCGCATAACCTCAATGCTCAGATCACTTTATTGGGTTAAGGTCTCTCAGCGTATAGAATACAAAACTGTTTATCTTGCATACAATTACCTTGAAACTTCTCAGACCTCTTACATTCGCCATTTATTTACTAACCTAACCAACCAGATCTACTTGTTCATCGTCATAAATTTCTCTTTATCGGCTTGCAGTCGCCTCCTCTTCAAGGTTCTATAACCTCTCCTTAATCTATGCGTCGCCAGCTCTTTCGAAAGAACACTCGAAAGACCTCCGGCATCCCTTTTTCGCCTGCCGGCTTTGACCTGCTGACAAACCTAAGTCGTTCACGCATATATTGCATTTTGAACAGAGTTTTATCACGTAAATAATAAACGTCGAATCTAAGACCTTTCTATGGGGTGCAGGAAGTTATTCAGGCGTAGCGAATTGCTCTTAACCGTTTTTAACTACGCTCAATACATGCACTTCCACCTTGGGTGGTTTATTAAAGACCTATTACTTTTACAGCAAAATGATACAATAAACTGCATGCTTCCGTCTTAATGCCCATTCAGTTGCATACCTCAATGGTTTCAACACAGTTCTATACGCGTGTGCCTTTACACTTGAGTAGTCAAGCGTTGGAATGCACGCTCAACATCTTCAAACTACATGCAGGTAAACGGAACACAAAAGTTTGATAAACAAACACGACATCGCGTATTAAAATTTGTGGCTCTGCAATGTTATCGTCTTCAAATTTAAAAGTGGTTTATCTGGCGATGGTAGTCAAACTCAATACTACGCAAGAAATTTTGAGTGGAGTCTGAGCATTACCTTGCCTTTTATTTAAGAACAGGTAAAATTGTATCATTTCTTATCAAACGCTAAGCTAATTTTATAGCTTTATGTTGCTTTGTTGTTATGGTATTGGATGTTCGTTTGTATAATATTGCAAGAAACTCATAAGCTGATCTGATCTAAAGACTTCTACAGCGCCGTCATCGTATGCCCAGGGCATCAGTAAATGGTCGCTTCAAGTCAGGATCGCAAGTCGCTATCAGATCAATATTAAGAAGGTCAGCCACCAGGACAGATAATCAGCTTTTAGTCGATAAGGAATTTGAAAACGATGTTTTCAGCAGAACGAACAAATATAGGGAGAGAGTTTCTGAATCAAGTTCCAGCAAATGAAAAACCCTGTTCACCTAGAACTGTTCTAGTCTTATATATCTCCAGCTAAAAAGTCAGATGACCTTTTTGAATAATTATAAATGTTGGAATGAGGATTAATTTTAAATACTGTGGGATGCCAGAGTTCAGTGTTTTATAAACTATGAGCCCCAATTTAGTACAAATACTTTGCTGAACATGATGCCAATGCAGAAATTTAATCGCAGGGATTATCTGCTCCGGTTTTGACATATTATGGCCCTAACTAAAGAGTTCTGAACTCTGGAGTTTCTGCATGTTTGACTTAGTCATACCAGCAAGAATAGAGTTAAAGTAATCAAGACGACTGGAGACCAATGCGTTTGCCAACATGAGGGCTTGGAAACATAACATCTAATTCTATTTGTGTCGCGAATATGTTTAACTTTTTACAAATACGATTTACGTAATCGGTGAGAGACATAGTATAATCACAATCAAACGCCCAAGTTACGAGCAGCATTAGCCAACTTAACAAGTAAGTCACTCAATTTTAAAGCATTTAACGCCTTCAAACGTCTTAAGGGGTGCCGAAGTAACTGGATACCATAAAATGACGTCTGAGCTAGACGGCGGAAGTGCAGTGGTGGGAAGACTTCCGTCAAGCCTTCAGAACAGCCACACTGAAGACCGCTCTAAAGATCCACGAGCAGCAAGAAGCAACTCGTACCGGGCTACAAAGAGACATTCAGCCAGTGTGCGGTTGAGGCGCTGAACTATGCCCTGCTGGCGATGGTTGTCGACTTGGCCATGCCGCACCTCTACGTTGTGCAGTTGCGAGACAGAGGCAGTAGGTATACTTCAGGCAGTGATTCGAGGATGAGAACCTCAAGGAGGCAAGCTTGCAGTATATCGCGGTGTAGTTTTTCAAACCAATTACCACGGCAACGAGTGAATCGGCTGAGGCGACGAAGAAGTAGGCTAAATGTAAATAAAGGTCTACACGTAAGTACTTCACTGTTTGCGTCTTTGTTCGATACAAAATTCAGTTCAAATTATCCACTATCTTTATCTTACTGTAGGCTTCCTGCATTCTATTTATGTTGTAAGCTTCTTCTGCTTCTCTACATTGTTGTTCCAACCAGTTGTTTTGGAATATGTACAGGAAAACTCACATTTCATTCAGTTTAGTAAACGAAATACAGGACATGGTGCGAATGTAAGGATCAAAACAATTCCATAATTGCGGCCTTTGATTCTGACATAAACTACCTAACATTAGTTCTGCAAATCATAGAACGGTAGTTATGTCTGAATCGAGTTTGCTCACGTGACAGTCGTCCAAGCCTATGTCCCAACGTCAGCCGCAACGGTGAAGAAATTGATACATTTTATGAACAACTTCAGAAGATAATTTACAGAATTTCACGACACAATATTATCGTTTCAAATCGATGGTAGGCAGAAGCAGCGATACCTGGAGAGACACCAACGGTAATTACAGAGACACAAATGACAGCTGGAAGAAATTCTTTCCGTACTGTGCTACAAACGACCTCAAGCTACCGAAAAGGTTCTTTGAACAGAGGAAACCAAAACGAAAATGTACCTGGAATCACCCGACGGATTGACACATAATTTCGTCGACTATCATGATAAACAAGACGGAGCCCTAATAACGTGACAAACTGCAGATGATCGATGCACAAAGTCGTGCAGATCCCAAACTAGTAATTGCCAGCTTTAAAATGAGACAAAGTAGAGATTTTCGAACAACAGAAAACATCAAGAACTAAAAGGTGAAAACATTCGACAGAAGTACGAAGAGATAAACAGACAGATAAGTGATCAACACAGCATAGAAAACATATGAACAAACAGGGAAAAAGGAATGCAAACAACAGCCAACAACAAAGTCGGAAGAAGTGTTAGAACTGGCGGAAGAAAGAAAAACATAGCCAAACAACAAAAGAAAACAAAAGACCGGGAAAATGTAACTGGTTCACTCGAGAAATCAGAAGAAAACTACGAAAGCAAGCTATCAGAAAGAACGAGTGCAGCTCAGGTCAAGGAAGAATAGAGGGGAGAGACTCTTATCCCGATTATCCAGCCGCATAGCCGTCGTCTAGGTCAGGTCATTCTAGGATATTGGCCCACTCACAGGATCCCAACCGTTTCTTTCGCCCTATCCAATACGTCAACCATAGCCTCCGTATCAGCAGGTCCAGACCATGGCACAGCCTTCTCACTGCAATCTAGAAGTGATGAAGCTCCCCCGCTCTATTCCATAGGACCACCGCTGTCTCCTACCTCAGGTTGAAACATTCCACAGCCCATAAACAATCCGTTGTATCAATTTATACAGTATACAGTCTTTGTTAAAACTGCATTCATGTTAATGTTATGGCTGCTAAATGCCTGTTACTTATCTTGTTGCGTGCCATCTGTGTAATCCATGACCAAACACAACTTGTACTTTCGTTACCTGTCATTCTGTAGATAGTTCTTTTGTAAGATACATGTACTCTCCCTCTCTCTGTCTCTCTGTCTGTCTGTTTCTACTTCTAGCTGGAATTAATCTCTCCTTGTGAGGGGTCAGTCAGGCGGATCCTTTTTCACCATTTGTTTTTTGTAAGATCCTCTGTTTCATCTCGAATGATCCGATTCTGGTAAGCTTTTCTTACTTCTAATCCTGTATTTAATCCTTTGTAGCATCTTCTGCGTTGCCACAAATGATCATTTCTGATTACTATAGCTGTCTTACCTTTACGTCTGCATGTAATCCTTTGTAACATTCGCTGTCTGATCTTGAATAATCCAATCTGATAGGCTACGTTATCTGAAATGCTGTGTGTAATCTTTTTTGAGATACTCTAGGTTAGCTTAAATAACTCTATTTTAGCTAAATTGGCTTAATTTCACAAAGTTCTCTATATCAGTTGCTAGGTTAGTCATTTATCACGGAAGTATCGTATTTTCGCCTGGACCATTTTATTACCGTATTTTAGTTAAATAATGGCGTACTCCTGTTTTACCTGTTATCACCCATTCGTTCGTGCTGGCCATTTTCCGCAATTCCGGGCAGCGAGCTCCTACTTCTATATAGTGACAATTCTAACATAGGTTCACAACTAACATAGGCCTGGCATTCTGTAATTGCATTGCGCTTATAAATCGGCCCATAAGCTGAGGATTCTTGACTCTCTTCTTTACACTGTAGGCTTTCATAGTTTTATACCCGTCTTTTATAATCGCTGCATGTTTTTCGATTCGAACTTATCCAATCTCTACTAGCTAAACATCTGCGTTGCAAGCTGTCTTTGTTATTGGTTTCAAGCCAACATGACACTGTACACATAATTCATTCTCTGCATTGGTCATTTTTGTTCTCTCCCTTTTATGTTCATTGTCATATGTGTGCTCAGTCTCCACAGCAATCATATCATATTATTGTCGAAACAACTCCTCAATTTTATTTCGCTATCTTTCTTAGGTCTACTGCTTTAACCGATCCAATCGGCCATGATTAAAATACCTTCGCAACGAACCGATTTAACTGGAGAAATCATTCCTTTACACAAGATTTGTTGTCGATTGCTTCTAAAGTGAGAGAACGGAAGTTCATGTAACCCTATATTTCCAGCTTTTTCAATAAAGACAAATAATGCACGGTTTCAAAGGTTTTAATCAAGCCCACCGATATGTATACAAACTGATTTTCATCTATTAATTGGGACATTATATCTTGGAAATAGAAAGTGCAATTGAGGTGGGTTGACTAGGTCGAAGTACGTGTATACATTCAGGTATATTTAAACCGAACGGAACCGCCGCTTTCCCATTTTGCTTAAACTAAGCACAGCCACCGAAACAACTCCTCTATCGCCTTCTGACTCTGGTCTCTGGTAACCGGGTTTCTTTACGGTTTCTCTAGACAATCATCTTATTTCAGGAAGGCATTGTAAATAAACTGGGCCTACCGATACAAAGTGGAGCCAACAATGAAGAGAAGCAAGTAAAGTAGTATGGATTTGTGCGCACGATATGTGCGTTGAAAGCAAATTACCAATGTTTAAAATATATTAAAGAGTATACTTTTTAGATTGTCACACTGGAAGCAATGCGAAGTGGATGTTTTCCGACTGCTAGTGCCAAACTGCCACACTGGCGTCTAATCATTTTGTTCGTATCAACAACATTTGTGCAAAATGTAGCACCTCAAGGTTCGAATCATTTTGTGCGAATAAAACAGTGGCTCAAAATCTTAATTTAAAATGCAAACTTTTGTACAGTTAAACGTAGCACCTACAATCGAATCAGAAATCGCAACATCTCAAGTAAAAACTTGGCAAAAACCAAAAGCTTCCGTTTAAATCTAAATCAGTGTGATACGGATCTTGTTGTGCATGTGAAGAAGGTCATCACAAAGTCTTGAAAATTGCTTTGTGTTCCAAATGGCGTTCTTAACTATATTGTTTAGTACTAAAAGCCTTGCCTTCTTCGTAATCCTTCCGTCCTTGTGTTCTTACTCCTCCGCATCTTTCTCTTCTGTTCATTCTACATTCTTCTCTTCCTTTTCTTCCTCCTTTTTGCATTTCTTTTTCTTTTGTTCCTCTTTTTCCTTCCCCCATTCCCTTCTTCGTCTCTTTCTCTTCATGGACTTATGGGGCATTGAAGGCATATTAAGACTCAGAAGGAGAGAAATACTCTTTATTAGCGCAGGCAATATGTCCATAATTTATAAGCATCACTGTTCACAAATGATAAAAAATAAAGTATGATACCAGCTTGGCCTAAATGAACAACCAAACGAACCTGCATTATACAGTAGGCCTAATTCAAATTTAAACAAAACACGACAATATTTTTGGTGAAGCAATCATACAGTAGTTTCTAATGTATTCAATTATTTCCACATTTTTGTCGCAAATGTGAGATAAAATGTACATATAGAGAAACATACGATAGTGTAATATTTCACATTTATGCCATCATTTCCGCATATTGAAATTATAACTACTTAATATTTATATTAAGGTCAGTAAGCTAATATTGTTATTTATCCTTTTTACAGTAATTATAACGTTGATATTTTCATTGCTACTTCCACTTCTACTACTGCCAGTAATTTGACCTCCACTAGTTAAAGTATTTCGACCATTTCATTATATACTACTAAGCTACTACTCCACTTAATTACACTTCAAATAGTTTTTTCTACTACTTTTATTTACTCTTGTAATTTGCTATTACCATAAACAATGTGCTATTCTCATACTCAGCACCTCGTTTCCAAAATAGCCTAAGTGATTCATCATTTGAGCAAATTTTGGTAGACACTTCACTGGCTTTGGTGTGGTCGACGAAAGTAAACGCATACGGTCAAGGGTCGGTTTTCATTCTGTACGGTGATCCCAACTCATACAGAGACCAAATGCAACGAAACGATACGTTAAATGTCACATCAAAGACGATCTACGTAAGCGGAACAACTGTAGAGACGGACTTTGCGCAGTCGCAGCTGTACTACAGCGCAAGTAACGGATATTTGAGCTACGTACCTTTCTCGGGAACATCGTCCGACGCGTATGACTTCGTCGTGCCGGCTGTGTCAAACTTGGTGATTTATTTGTTCAATTTATATGAAATCTAACTCGTCTCATATACATGTATTTATGTATTCATATATGTAAACATTTCGATGGTGCCTTTTAAGAACTTATCTGAGGTGATCTTCCAATGCATACGTCGTATCATATCTCATCATTTCACACTATGAGTAGGACCGGAAAGCCCTGAGGACTGCAATGAACAAGCCCTTGAGGACTGGAAAAGACCACGCGGTCACCCTAGGACCACATGGTCTAAAGTAGTGAAGAAGCAGCTGACAGCCCTGAATGTTGCCCTTCATACAGCATGAATGAAGGCCCAGGACAGAACACCTTGGCGCCGTTTTTCTGACACGAAGACGCTCCGCTGAATTCGCCATCCGAGAGAAAGAAAGATTTCACAATAAGTAATAAGTAATTATCAACTCAGTTTCCGATGCCAGCCATTTCGTCTTGTTATGTCCTTGTTTAGATGATATCGTTTTCACTCACACTGAATAGCAGGCGACACTGTGACTGCTAGCTTACTCGTGTCGTCATTTTGCCAGTTTATTGTCAAGCCATGTAAATTTATAAAATACTGTTCGACGTTTAGATTGCTGTTGTCATGTTTGCATTTTAGCTGAAAAACACCGTTCAACATCGAGCCACATGTAAGAGTAGTATTCTTGATAGAGGCGTGACTTGCTTGATAGGGATAATAATCGCTGGTACTCATGTACATGTAACAGGTGACGGGTCTTTCTGTTGACTGGGCATCCAACCTGATCTATTGGTCAGATGCGATCTATCAGCGAATCTGTGTCTTCGATACAAAAACTCAATTGTTTTGGCGACCAGTTGCAGAATCCGGGTTATCAACGCCACAAGATGTCGCTGTATATCCACAACAGGGGTTTGACAATTATTATACATATGACAATTACTAGATACCTGAAAGTCACGTGGTATATGTTCTATAGGTCAGTGTGTATTATATTTAACGTAACCAATCTCTACTCTGGAAAATTACCAAGAAAGCCAGAGAGCCAAAACGGTTCAGTTGGGAGGTACAACTAGAGGTAACGCGGCGAATCATTTAGTGCAATACCTGTTCTGAGATGAGGTATGAACAATGAACTTAGCACCTTTGTGAAGTTCTTTAAAGTTGCCATATAAATAACCAGAAACGTACGTGATCTGTGTAACGTACTTGAAACTGTATTCTCTGCCAGATATGCAGCCATTGCTGTGAATGTAATTAATGCCAGTGTGATATTCAATTTCGTACATTTGCAATATCAGTTGCTTTAAGAACGGCCTTTTTGACTTTCTTCGCAGCAGCCAACTAATTAATAACATGTAGGCCTATTTATTTATCTCATTTTCTGTGTGCCTTCGTGCTGAATTAAACAGAACTGAGCTGAAAAACAAGGTATTATAACCAAACAATTTCAAGTACATTACATGACAATACGTAACGTAATATTTTATTGTACTTGTGGAGATAAAACAGCGACAGTCATAAGCACGCAAAAACAGGGTAACAGAATCCAGATGAAAAACTGCAAAATTGCAGTTGACCTGTCTGTTTCTCATCAACTGTTACTCATAAAATATGTGTCTTAAGTATCAAATTAAGAATATGCTAATATTAAACACAAAGTAACAATAACAGAAACAAGCTTAATTAAATTACATTAAATACAGAGACATTGATACATAGCGACAATTGTTACACACTTTTAGGAGGAAAATTACAGAAAAATCAAACGTTGTTCTTTTGAATTACCAAGGCACGAAAGGGAAAGACATTGCACAGAATGGCTTAACGACATTAAAATTTTCTTTTTGCCAAACAAACTTTCAAAACTTGACTCTGGCTGGGACAGACAGAGAAGTATAGCGTGAAAGGAAACGATCACAGGTGCAGTAGACATGAACGGGTTTCAGCCAATTGATAGGGATGATTATTCACCAGCATAATGAACATGATGATTTCCCGCTTTTCAACTCCCAATCCCACTGTTTGTCTATTCCTATAATTTCAAGTCCACATCATAGCCTTCTTTACAGATAGTGTGTATCATAGCATGAAACTAAATGCTTACAGACATTGTACGCATGGATGTTTATGACTAGGATCCTATTCTGGACTGATTCCAGTCCGAAGATCGAAAGATTAGATTTGGCGAACAACATTCGTCAAGTAATTGTTACCAATGACAATTTACAACGACCGACGACTCTTGTCATTGACTTCGTGAGTCAACAACTTCTCTGGCTCGATTCAGCGGCTTCAAGAATCGGATTCGTTAACTTCGATGGATCCAATCTTACCTTTTGGTCGATGGAACTGTTCTCTAGCATTTCTTCATTTGTTATTTTTAAGGTCATTATTATGAGCTGGTTTTAAAGCATGAAGTTCATGTAATAAATTATTATTAGTAAATGATACCGAAGAGTAACGCATCATCTGATTTTTATTAATAATAACACAAATGACTGTTGAAATTTCGTAATTGAAACGAAATATTCTTTAAATTTAAATGAAAGTAACCCGTTACAGAGGCTAATTTTATAAAATAGAATTCAATTTTAAATTTATTTATGTTTGATGAACTTATTTTACACAAAGTTTCAGTGCAATTTCGCGGTGTGTGGGTTACTTCTTGGATGGCTAATACCAAATCGGTTTCTCTGTCTACTATCTCTTTCCATGCTTTTGGAAATCGGACTCTTCCATTAATATTATGTTACTGATTGACAGGATTATATTTTTCTGGGCGACAGAACACAGCCCAAAAGGTATGCCTACAATCTTACGGAGCAAACTTTTGTCGGTTGTGTAACTGCAAATGCCAGATCTGGAGTGACTGACATGGCAACCTATGTGCCAGAAAAGCAACCTTCATTCGCAAGTAATTATTTAATTGACTTTTATCGTATCTACTGGCACCAGAGGCGTCGATCTGCTACGCAGGTTGAGGCACAGCAAATGGCGAGCTAGGAGCGCGAGCCAATGTTGTTGCTTGAGGGCGAAGAAACCAATGGAATTCAGTAGCAAATAGCCTTGTCCTGAGGTCTGGTGCGAAGCACTAACGCTAGAAACATTTATAGTTTATCCATAGTCACCAATAAAAAGTTGATATGTTTTCGAGAGATGTTAAACGCAGCATTTATTTTATAATTTATGGTTCCAAAACCAGCACACCACTTGAATTCGTTTCTGATGTGACATCAGTACCATAAATTAGTGAAACATTTATTGAACAGATGAGCAAGTAAGTAAAGAATAAGAATACCTGTCTGTAAGTAGACACATCTACATGCGTTTACAGATTTTGCAGCTTAAAGATTGCCGAGGCCTGACCAGTGGCTGTGCCCCTTCTCAAAATATTACCGGTCATTGGGGCTACCCTATGATTGACACCTCTGACTTTCAACTTGATTATGTAAATGTATCAGCGTGATGCAGGGTCGAATTTGGGAAAATTTACCCCGAGGTGTTTAAATATAAAGTGTAATATCACAATTGGACTCAAGATGGCTAGCCATATGTCGGTCAATCAGGCTATATGGTCTTGGAGAACGTCTTTACCTCTGCCAACGGGGTTAGAGGCTAAATTTCGGTCGCAATGTATTTCAGAATAAATATCTTAAAGTCTATAATGAAATAAATAGTTCGCGTAAATGACTGGGTTTATGTCATTGCCACAGTATAAAAATTTGATCAAATTGACTGTTAAATGCAGCCCTGGCAAATGCAACGCTGTTGTAATTATATGAACAATGTGCACATCAAATATTTCAGGTCCATGCAGCCTGAACAATGGAGGATGCGACCACTTCTGCATAACAACGTCCTCTACAACAAGTGTTTGTCAGTGTTCAATTGGATTCTTTCTTGATTCTAACGGAACCACCTGCAAACTAGGTATGAATCAATGCATTTGCATATAATAACTATAGTCTTATATCAACTGTTGCGGTCAATGCTAATTTAGTGCTTGCATGTTGTGTTTCTGGACATTCATGTAGCAAAATCTAAAGAACTGGCCATAATAATAAGAATATTTAGTAAGAATGCTATTAATGATAGTGATGATGATGATGATGATGATAATAATAACAATAATAATAATAATAATAATAATAATAAGAAGAAGAAGAAGAAGAAGAAGAAGTAGAAGAAGAAGAAGAGTAAAAAGAAGACGAAGAAGAAGAAGCAGAAGCAGAAGCAGAAAAAGGAAAAAAAACAATAACAACAATGATAATAATAAGCTATGGTGAAAGGGTATATGGACGAACAGTGTGCCATTTCATTGTCGTATAGTTGGCACTTCTTTTAGCACTTCTGGAAGAAAATTTCCTACTCGTTTCGGATCAGTACCAGCTCAATATCTTTCAAGTGGATATGGAGAATGGAGAGGTTCGAGCCGCTTCCGTCCCCGACTTTAGAATTACCGCAATGGATAACGACCCCATCTCTAAAACCGTATACGGCTTTGACAGTTTTGACTATATAATCAAAAAGGTGACACTTGATGACCATGCCACTTCGAGCATACTAGAGTTCCAAGGTAACGATGACATTTATAAACGTATAGCTGCTTAGCCTAATTTTAGAATTTTAGATCTACCCTTAAACTACTGCATTTACTGAATAACATGTATGTAATTATTCTACTATCATTCTGTATTATTTTCGTCGTTGTGAGGCGCAAAAATTGACTCAAAACGACTCAAAAAAGAAAATCGGCTCCGATAAACCTATCATGTAATCCATACAGGAGATAAAGAACCGCTGGTCGAAAGACTAGCAACAAAACGATCACTCAGGACCAACCACCAACATCCAATTTAAACCAAAGTTAACCACATCATCTTTATGTAAGGCGGGCTATCCCGCCAAAATGTACATAAGACATACAAAACAAAAAAAAACAACGCAACCCAGTAAGTCCTATAATATACTCTGTACGTAATTATATATAGTTGTTGCATGCGTCCTTTCCTCACCCGTATTGGAGAAAACTGTGGTCACTGACACGGGGGAAAACGAAAAGTGGTGTTTTGATATAGTTAAATCAGGACTTTGGTGTTTTCGGTCCGCATGGGCTATTTGTGTTGTTTTGGTGATTGGGACCATCTTTTGGGTCTTTTCTGATTTCTGACTCCGTTGAATATTAATAACTTGACCTTGGACTCGCTGGTTGTAAATAGAATTATAAATATTGTACTTAGAAATTAAACTTATTGTTATTTATACCAAAGTTATTGCTAATATTTAGGTTCCGCAGACCTTTAAGTGTTGCAGTATGTAGATACAAATATTTTCTTAACCATTAATCACTTATGCTAATTGTTAATAGTACCAAGCATTTCCGGTGTCACTTACATCGTCTTTGGCTATTAGATTTAATTAAAAACTGCACTGCTTTATTATTTTTGGATATTTTCAAAAAAGCAACAGATGCCGATCAAGAAGTTCAGATCACTAGTCTGGCCATTGACACTTTATCAAGGAATCTCTACTATACAGACTATGGAGCAGGCACAATTGGACAGATATCGCTTTCCACAGCCAGAAATAGAACACTTCTAGCAACGCCTGGTTCGTTTCCGCGGGCCATAGTGTTGGACATAAGCAACAGGTATGGTTTGGAAGAATATTTCTTCATTGTCCGAAGAATTGGTTAATATTATTTTGTCCAAGCCAAGATCCAAACAGACAATTGAGCATCCTTCTTATACCCAATTGAAAGAGCTATCGAAACAATTTAAATTAATTGCAATGTTTCAAATTACGAAATATTACGTGTTTCGACAGAATTATTTTACCTTGAGAAGACTAGTACAAATAGAAGATGCGCTCTAATTAGTCTCACTACAAAGTAGTATCGCGTTCAATGTTTATGCAATTTGCCTTCAGTAACAGCTTGTCACTTTAGAAACAATGATGGAAACTGAATTGGTTTTGTTAACAGTCCTTTCGACTACTTTGGCATCTTAGACCAATTAAGAGTAAACAAATTCTTACGTACGCATATGCGATACCAAATACTGGCAGTTTTTCTGAGAATCGATGATCCGCACGGACTATTGTTCCACAGGTTGATGTATTGGTCGGACTGCGGGTATTGGACTATTGAGCGAGGATCGATTACAAATCCATTAATCAATCGACTGTCGATAGTTAATGGGCTGTTGGGTTGTGTAACAGCCATTGCCATTGACTTTCAAGGTAAAGTCTCAAACTCATCATTTCTGCAGCGAGGCGAGACAAATGTTTTTTTAGATTAACAGTCGTCAGCCTTTTCTGTTTTATGTTAGTCAGTAATTCATTAGGGGCTCGGACATTTAGGTCTATGCACTTTCATGAGGGCGGAACTGCACTGTTTGGTTGCGCAAAACGCATTGAGTGTAAGATGTCAATGCTTGTGTTTAACTGTCTTTACAGGCCTTATTACATCTTATCCTATGCAGCCATGAGCCTTGCTTACACCTTCACTTTTCATTTTGTTCTGATGCAATATTACCTGACTGTCCCGACGGCCAGAGCATTCATGGCGCAACATAGAAGATCCGTCGTGGTCGGTCCAGCATTTTTAATACGCTGCCTAGCAGCCAACTACATGAGCTCTTTGGCATTTCTTTGCCAGTTTTGCATCACCGCTTAAATACTCTTCTGTTGGATTGTGGTTTTGTGTTGTCAGATCTGGACTCTCCATTTGTGTGACGGAAACCCCTTGAGGAATTTCTCTTAAAGTGGCTCTGAACACATAACACCTTCTAAGTTCCCAGAAGGGGCTCCTTGCTAGCCTAAAAATATTAGTAGAGTTAAGAACAAGCTCATCCGTACGCAAGTGATGCTCACTTAACTGGAAAAGTCACCACTTGGGCTGTCACGTACATATGAAACCCAACCAACAGAGTCCATCCAGAGTCGACAGTTGACACAATGTTCAGAGTTCCTAGTCAGTGTTTCATTAGTGATGAGGAAGGTCGATAGCCGAATGAAGTCACCACACACAGTTACTTCTCAATCCAGCAGACAATCGTAGATGGGAGAAAACACAGCGTCCAGATATCCCTAGAGTAACCAGGTCCGTGCAGGACAGGCATTGGTCAGTGGCTGTCCTGTTGGTCGTAGATAGCTGACGCGTCTGCTCAGACTCATCTTCGCCGTTCCACCACCGAATCCAAGATTTTCCGGTCGCATACGGCATATATAAATGTAGAGCTGTAGACTGTCCTGTACACTGTCCAAATGAGAAGCAGTCTATCTGATATATTACGTCGGCTGAATCAAAATGGCGGTCGGATCTCGGGTATTTGCAACCAGATACCGTCCAAAACGCAAGAAAGCCAGTTCAGAGTTAAGAAACTGCAGACTCGGACATAGCAGAAGTTCGAACATAGGAGAACTATCGTGCAAATCAGCAAATGACGAATTAATCCAAAAAAATAAGACAGGATGCTTAAGTAACAGTCATCTTGGCCGCCGAACACTTCGCAAGTATCATATACGTTTCAAACGCGTAAAACAGATTTGCTTTTGCACAGGTCAAGTTATTTACTGGGGATATGATTACGGTCGCATCGAAAGAGCGAAATTGGATGGGACAATGAGAACGACGATACATGAGGACGACCCTGCGTCATACTCTGGCTTGGCTTTAGACTCACGATACCTTTACATCGCCGATTCCAAGAAAAGGTAGTTAACGTCGAAGTGCAGCACATGTTTGACATAGAAAAACTTCGGTATTATCGCTCATGTAATGCGCTGTTGTTCACTTATCTCGACGGCAAAGAACACCGATGACATTCTATAGTGTTTAATTGTAATGCATTGCATTAACGTGCATTGTATTTTAATGTTATGTAATGCCACGTATCGTTTAGCAATGTATTATACTTATTCTGTTGTACTGAACTATGTTGCATTGCATGGTACAGCATTATAAGGTAGCGTGGTATTATATTTCACTGTATTGAAAGATGTACTGGATAAAGATGGTACTTTTGTGATGCCACAATTCAGATCAGAACATTGCAGTTGCACAAGAAACTTACTATAGGTACTTGGAATGTGCGGAGTATGTTGCAGATTGCAAGGGTTCAGCTGTTAATTCAAGAATTGGAGAGAAATAAAGTGCGTATATGTGGGCTGTCAGAGGTCCGATGGGAAGATCAAGGACATTTTACTACTATGGAAGGACATACCATTGTATACTCAGGGCGTGCTGTACAGGGCAGGTATGGTGTGGCGGTATGGTTGCACAAAGATATAGTTGGTGCGCTGATTGTTAATGAAAGGATCATCGTTGTACGAATCAATATGCCAAGCCATGCAACATCACTGTGGTTCCAGTTTATAGATCTGCAAGCATGCCGCGGGAGAAGACAGCGAGGCCTTCTAAGACGAGCTGAAAAGGGTCGTGAAACGGCTACGAGACGAGGCATACTAGTTATGTTGGGTGACTTCAATGCAAAGGTAGGAACCAGAGAATCGAGCCTCGTGACAGATGTAGTAGGACCATTTGAGTTGGGAAAGGTAAATGACGCAGATGAAAGACTAAGATTTTTGTGCTGAACACGAGTTAATGATAGTGAATACGTGGTTCAAACATCAACCAAGAAGACGGTATACGCGGACTACTCCTGAGGACACACGAGGAACCAGATTGACTTCATAATGATCAGGCAACAATGGAAAACTAATGTGTTGAACTGTATTACATACCAAGGGGCAGACTGTGACTCGGATCATCAATTGTTGGTGGCAACTGTGAAGGTCAGATTGTGCGAGATGAAAAACCAACCTTCAGTCCCCAACCCTGAATCTAGAAGAATTTTAAGATGAGAAGGTAGCAAAATATGAAGTCGAGATTGCCAATAGATTTGATGCTTTGAAAGCAATACAGTAGGAAAGAACGCCGAAGGAGCTGTGGCAGAGCAAAAAACCGGTTCTTCTGGAAGTTGCAAAGGATTTAGTAGGACATGCAAAGAAAAAGAAACAGAAAGACTGGATTACTGACGAGACCCTTCATTTTATTGAGGAGAGGAGGAAATTAAGAATAAAAGACCCACATCGACACAAGAAGTTGAAAGCAGAAGTACAGTAAAGGCTTTGAACTGATAAGTAGAGGCAGATAAATGAAATGGAAGATGTTAATCAAAGAAGTGACACGAGGAGACTATTCCAAACAGCCAGAACACTGACAAGAAAGTTTCAGCGACATTTCCACTGTTTCAAGTCAGCAGCTGGAGAGAACATCAGAGAAGCATCAAAGATTGCATAAAAATGGCATAAATATTGTTAATAATTATTTAATGACAACGACGAAAATGAAACATGAACCAGATTATGAACCAAAGCCTCCCCTCTTCGATCGGGGGTTACAAGTGCTATCGGGCCGGCCGCCAGTCGTAAGTCAACAGGCCCTGGTGATGTCTCAGCAGAGTTTTTAAAGAAGAAGGTGGAACAGCAGTGGACATGAGGCACAGGATCTGTACGGCATTGTGGGAAACTGGTAAATGGTGAGGACTGGACACACTTTACATTCACACCACTTCCAAGAAAGGCGATAAGAAACAGTGCACAAATTATAGAACAATTGCTCTGGTCTCATATGCCAGCAAAATACTCCTCAGAATCATCTTGGAGCGGATTCGTAAGAAGATGAAAAGCGTTTTTGCGGAAGTACAGACAGGTTTCCGGCTACGAAGAGAGACAAGAGATTGGATCATTAACCTTTGGATCCTCGTTCAAAAGACACGGGAGCTCCAGCAACCTCTGTTCGTGTGCTTTGTGGATTTCTGAAAGGCATTTGATTCGAACCTCACATCATAAGCTTTGGCTGACAATGATTGACATGGGATACACAGTACATCTCATCAACTTAATAATGAAACTATACGAGAAACAGCTTGCTAAAATAAGAGTGGCAGATACACAGTCAAAATGGTTTCATATCCGAAAAGGGGTCAGGCAAGGCTGCGTCTTTTCACCATATTTATTTAACATCTTAGTGGAGATGGTTATGAGAGAAACACTTGATAGTTTTCAAGGAGGGCTAAAAATTAGTTGAATGAAGGTCTCCAACCTTCGATATGCCGATGACATTGTTTTGTTGGCTGATTGGGTGGCAGAGATGCTGGGGCTAGTTGATCATCTTGATCGGGTTAACCAGAAATTTGGATTGTTGATTAATATCGACAAGACAAAGGTGGTGGGAATAAGACGGTGCTACCTGCTGTATTAAAGTCCAGGGTGAACAGCTGGAACAGGATGATTCATCCCTATTAAGGTTAAGGAATCATGGGAACGTTGAAGAAACTATGGAAAAGTCATGGTTTATCATATACAACTAAAATTATACTTTACGGGCAATGATATGGCCAGTTGCGACTTATGGTTGCGAAGGTTGAACCATCAAGAGAACTGATGAAATGAGGATAAATGGATTTGAAATGAAGGAACTGAGGCAGATACTGCGTGTTTCTTGGATGGCAAGGCAAACCAACGAATGGGTACTGGAACAAACCGGCATGGTAAGTCAACTAACTGTTAAATAACATCAAGTCGAGGAAGTTGACTTACTTTGGTCATATTATGAGGAAAATGGAGACTTTTGGGAGAAAGAAATAATGCCGAGTACAACATCTGGATCACGAGCACGTATAAGATCACAAACAGTCTGGATTGAGAACGTAAAGTCTTGGACAAGATTAACTATGAGTCAATTACTGAGGACAACAGAAGATAGACACACTGGAGACGGACGATTATGGCGCGACCCAACTTCGGATCGAAGATGGATAAGGACAAGACAATACAAGACAAGTATTGAAATGTAATGCATTGCATTCCATTGGATGTTATTATGTTATAGCACATTGTATTGTATTGTATCGTGTTGTGTCGTATCGTATTACATTTTTTCTGTCTGGCAACAAAGGTAGGTTACGTTTTGTCATAGGTTTAACTCCTTTTCATTGTTGTCCATTTATTGCTACCGTTTTACTTTACACATCTTGATTCTGATTCTATTGTAATTCCAGAACCGTATATGTTATATTCTTTTTGTCCCACGGGCTTTTATCTACGTGCATTAATTGTTGCAGACAAATACAGAAACTTGACAGACATACAAACCAGGTTACAAACCTCACTAAGAATTTGTTCACAAAACCATATGCGCTTATTTACTATGCCAACTATTCACCGTCAACTACAGGTTGGTTTGCTCGATTGTATCTACCAGAAGTTATTTAAAGTAAACGATTAAAACCGCAATTGTACGGCACAAACGCAATTTTTGCGTAAAATATAGTGTAGAAAACAGTTGTGTTTTTATTATTGAATAATGTTTAGCAACTATGAAGAGAAAGGTTTCTCGTAATAGCCATTAGAGTATTGAATTGACATAAATTGACAGTTCGAAGTTGAATCCAAATTAAGTAGATCTAAAGTAATTGAATAAAGCTCTCAGCCTCCTTTGCCCCACAGTTTAACTTCAGGAGAGTGCTCACTTCTATGAACGTCTGAATGGGGCTTCCTTGAGCTGCCTATCCGGGGATGGTAGTGACTTTGTCTGGTACGATGCTCACTCTCGTTTCTGGCGGATCGTGGAATTTAAATGCATCACTGTTAATAGAGAAACTTCAACTCCGCCCGCATCAGTCGACTACGAACCAACTCGACATATTTCTTGGATTTATCCAACAAGCAGAAGAAATCTTGTGTTTGGCAGCTAGATGGGATTAGCTGAGCTCATTCATACTGGCAATGTAAAACGCTTCTGATCTCTGTAGGTATAGAAACTGCACGAGGAATACGTTGTTGTAACTTGTATTTTGTATGTTTGTGAGTATGTATGTGTGTTTGTTTGTATGTATGCATGTATACATGTATTCTTCCACTTTCTTTTTGCTACATTAAGTAATTCCAGTTGGAATTTTGTTACAACAGCGTCGAATAGAATACCATACTAATCATGCACGTCTTCTATTATACCTGCTTTTGGGTCAATCAGCGCATAAAAGTACAAAAATACCGCAAATTCTTACTCGATTTTATTCCCCTCACATCTTTTGAATTCTTATCTTTTGGTACTGACAAAAGAGTCACAACATTGTCGTGGTTACTGAATTTATATCTATTTTACCAAATTGTTCTATAGAGCTTCAGTGTTTCAGTGACAATTTTACTGGAAAGATAATTCAGCTGATGGGTTGCTGCTGTCGTGTTTGTGTTTCAGCTGAAACTTTCTTCAACCCCAGAATTAAGACCTAAAGTGTAGAGGGGCATTTTATCTTGATTTACCTTACATTTTTGCCTTACATTAAATTGCAGTATAATTTCGCTTTCTTTGCCTCCATCTAGTTCAAAGACTGATCCTGCGACGGGGGTTTGAACCCCGGATCAATGTCATGTAAAATCCGACATCGCAAATCGTAAGAATTGGTTGGGTTGTTCGGTGCTAAATTATTATTTTCATGTATGCGTGCTCAGTTCACAGCTTCCACAAATGGAATGGGAATGATAAGTTACCTCTAAATTGAAGTATGATATGAGAAAAAGTTGCCTTATATTGGAAAATCCTTCGTATGAAAAGAGAAGTCTCTTTGTGTTAAAATGAAGCTAAGGCCTATCAGATGCCAACAGATGGAAGATTTGTAGTGTACTTTAATAAACCACCACACCTTATTAAACGGTCTTATTTTATATTCATGTAATAAACTTCTTCATTATTCGGTCTACTCAGTTTTATATAATGCAGTGACACTCACAAGAGGACTCAACACGGTAGATTATCCTTACTTGGCAAAGAGGATCCTGTTTTGCGCCTTTAAAAGCTTTTTGAAATGTGCAGTATAGATTTTGTTATAAACACACGTGGCCGCGTTTGTGTACACGCAGTCATGTCTTTTGTACCTGATGTTTTGAACTAATCTAAACAAATGCTTAACTATATTGCTTAATGTGTGGAACTAATTACTTAGTAAGCGCGACTGCAACAACATGGAAAAGTTCCGATGCATATGTCACTACGACTGAATTTCGGTCAACCAGTACATCAACCGGTAGGAAAGTTAACAGAAAATTTCCTTATTATTCAAAAAGAATCATTACATCACTTAGATGTACATCTATAGGTTTATTACAGGCTAGAAC
Source organism: Norana najaformis (assembly GCA_964023275.1). Lineage (NCBI taxonomy): Eukaryota > Metazoa > Annelida > Clitellata > Crassiclitellata > Hormogastridae > Norana > Norana najaformis. The sequence continues at coordinate 7,899,992 of OZ029916.1, read as the reverse complement.
AGAAATCAGATGCAAAGGTTATTACTTTTGGTGATTTGGAATTCAACCTTTCAACAAGATCTGAGCTTTTGTATGAAACTTAGTCTTCAGTACAATTAAAGCTGGATTTGTCAATTTTCTGGGCCTTAGTCTAATTACATTTTCAATAGCAACACTATCAGAATCAATCATCATGGTATGCCTTTTTGCTGTATTAAGCATGCATCGTATATTCGAAAGTCTGAATTTGATATATGTAGTTCAGTCCAAAAGAGGGTCTTCCATGCATGGAAAAAAGGACGATCCTAATCCTTGATGGAAGGTGATTGTCTCGAATTTAGAGCAGATAGAAGACCTTATGTCAAAATAGTTAACTACCTGGTTTCAGCCATTTGGATTGTAATTGTAATTTCAGATTTATAAAGCGCCTCTTAGAGGATACACTCAACAGAGATGCTTCCGATCCCAAAAAGTAAAATCGCTGTTAAACAATACAATCTTCAGGCGCCTACGGAACACTGAGAGGGGGGGAGAAAGGAGCTCAAGTCGCAATTCTCTAGGGACAACGTTGGCAAATTGCAGTCAAAGCCCAAAAATATTCATTTAATAATGCCTTGAATATTTCATGTTCGTACAGGTCCTACTTTGCAACATAATCTAGAAAAGAACACAATTATTTAATGGTGTCATAGCTTCAAACTGGTAGCTTAAATTTTTCGACCGACAGCTTTAAAATTTGAGCAAAACTAAACTCTGTGATGAGAAATAACAATTAAGCTACAGCGTCTATCGAGTAAAATTATGATGATTAACAGGCTTTACTCTAAATGTTTGTTGCAGCTTCACACGCATTTATCTTACACTGTTGGCGTAAGAATAACTATGTCAAGTTAACCTTTCACGTGCTTCCGGAAATTCCTGTTTATAGTTTGTGTCAATGATTCTGATCAGAACATTAGCAACTGTAGAGTTGGTGTGAAATCGAAGAAATAGTAGAGTAGTTTTTGTGTTCTGAATTAACAGCATTGTACCCAGTGCCTAGCAGCTACACATACAAACAAACAAACCTACATGCATACATACATGCATACATATACATACGTACATACTTATGTACATAATGCATGTGTGCATTGTGTATATATATATATACTGTAGTTTTTGCAATTTACTGTGCGGTATTAACTGGTATCTTTCACCTAGTGGTTTCTTCGACTACGGTGATCTTAGCGGCTGTTATCTGCAGTTCGGTCGTTTTGATTGGTGGGATCATTACGCTGGGCGTCATCTTTGGACGACGCTGTAGAAAGAAAAGGTAAGCCAAATGAAAGATTATGGTAAATAAGAACACTCACGCACATGTCTGTACGTATGTACGTGCAGACATACTTACACTGGTCTCAAGCAGTTTCAATTTATACACTCTACTGGCCTAATGCATTTATTGCAAAGAAACATAGTTTAACGCGACAAATGCGTTTAGATTACATCGTTTAATTTTAGTAAAATTATCCTCATGTACACCTGATGGTCTAATGAATTTCAAAAGATATGAGATATAGTAATAATTATAATATGTATATTCATCAGGTTAATTCATTTTCAGTAGGGTAATCTGTAACCTAGTAGATCATTAAAGCTTATGTTGCACTGTTGTCGGATTCCTAACATCGTTAGCCCTTCGATCGAAAGACCTTTCATGCTGCGAGTGTTCTACTTGTACTTACCTGAAGACTTTCCTGTAGAGTGATACATAAAGAACTTTTCTATTCTACTATATATTATATTCTAACTAGGTTAATTTATACTCATTGGTCCATCGTATATTCGGGGACCAAACGCCTACTGACCGGGCCAACGGAATTTCACACAATTAATAAATCTGTACTAGGTTGATAAAAAATTTTGTGTAGGGTTGAAAGAACAAGGGAGACGATCAAACTTGAAGAGACGGTGCAGAGAAACAGCGGAGGCTATGAAACACTCGTTCTTCCTGGACTGGTATCAACAGCAGAAAGAGTCGGCACTGCATCAGGCCTTGTAGGAAACACCTATGCCTCTTCGACGCCATCGCATGCCACCAATAGCAACCATTCACAGTTATACCCGCCAACAAGTATAAACGATAAATGCACGTCACTCTACTGTCCGGACTACGATGAGGTGACTGAGCCAGATCTCGAACCTCCTGTGCCTCCACCGAGACCCAGCGAAATCATTCCAGGAGACTCGGATGGCTACCTGGAAGTTCCAGCCTCACACCTTTCGCTAAATGATCACAATGATATATACAATACAAACATAGAGTAATACACATTTATGTACAAACCAACTACATGCATGTATGTTGTATATGAACAGTTATATAATATTATATTACCGCTGCAAGATGCCTGACTAAAATGCGGCAATTTAACACATCTTAAGATAACCTGAGTGTTTTCTGCACAATTTATAGCAGTAAAGTTCTAATTTTGAGTGGAAGATTGTATCTGTTTATCAATATGACTACATATGCATGAATACAGCATATATGCATACATGCATACATACATAAATACAAACATACATATAGGCATACCTATATGCATGCATTCATGCACAAATACATGCACACATTCATATATACATGTATACATATATATACATAAATACACACATACGTTCTTACATACATTCATACATACATATTTACACTACTTGAACGTGTTCATGAATTTTAGCGAGCAAATTGTATTTCATTATTTTAACATAATATATCCAGTTATACACAAAATTTAGCAACTCTAAAATGCATCTAAGCTCACTAATGTATAGTATTACGCTTGCAAAAATGTGCAGTTGTGGACCAAAGTGAAAGAATTACTGCTGCTATAGATTCCCAATTTTGAATGAACAGTTTTGAGTAGTGTGTTATTGCCTTATCACTCTGTGGTATTAATTCATCGCATGTCATGACTTTCCTTTTCCAGACCTGCTTACGTTTGAACACAGGACTTTTGTTGATTTAATACGAGTGTATTTTCACTTTTTTATTGAGATTTACTCATAGAAACATCAAAATTAAGCAGTTACTGGGGTATAAATGAAGAAGCTCCTGTTTGACAATTAATTTCACCGAAGGTGAAACGATACATACCGCTGTATATTAGGCCTATTAACGCATGCTAATGTCTAGTAAACCATTCATAGTTGGTTGATGATAGATTTTTATGCTGAATCATTTGTGAATTATTCACTCCTATAAAAAATATTAAATGGCTGCATTAAACAAGTAAATGTGTGGAATTCACCAACCGCCTTGCTGCTATTTTAATGTTAATCATTTTTCAAACTAGCTTATCAAATCACAGCATCCTCGATACGATATTCAAACGGCACTATATAAATGTTCTGTTATAGGCACGCATTTGGACTTTACATAAGAATCATAGAGGATACCCAATAAACACAATAAGCCTATATTTGATTCGCCTGAATCGGTTTTCAGAATTCATAGATGGGTCTTCGTAAGAATTTCCATGTTGACCCTCACAGATATAAGCGTCAGTGGAATAGTGGACCTTTGAATAATTGTTGAAGCTAATTAAACACTGGCTTCTACAAATTGTTTGGAATGGATTTATTACTGAACTTAGGCAACACTGGAAAAAGCAGAAGAGGCATAACAGACGAACGCCTTGATAATCTTGTCAGAATCATGTTTTCCTAATCATTTTTCATTACTTTCCAGATCCCATGAAAACTTTGGACTTCTGGGTTGATAGTCGAGCGCCACAACCGCAATGCTATCGCGCACGTATCTGATAAAATGTGATATAGAATTATAATAAATTGCGTTATTACCTTTTGCCACTGACATCATACGCCAGGTTTCTCGTTAAATTTTGGTATTACTGAGCCAGATATGTTGCATTCATTTGGAATAACGGTTTGCGAGTAATATGCCTGTTGTGAATATGCAAATCCTCAATGTTACCCTAACTCTACGGACTTCGCAAAGTGAGTTCAACCCTTGGAATTAGTGGAGAAATTATGGAATATACCAAGATCTCGAACCATGCCTATTGCTTCCAAGCATAGAGAAAGTGCCGAGGCCAGAGTTGTTTGATGAATTTTTCCGATGTAGACCTACTGCCTCTCGGCTGAGTGCATAGGACAATTGCGCATACGCATACATATTTCTATATGCATATTGTCGGCCCTATTACGCATTAGATGATGAGAACTACGTAGTACAAGAAGTCACTCGATAGCAAGGCGAAACATACTTCCGAGCTACCAGTGTCAGTTCAAAGACATTTCGTCTAGGCATATGGGTTAAATGAGCAAGATCATTCACATTTTTGTCTGCCTTGGTCTCTCCCTCTCCTTTTTCGTCTGTTCATCTGCGTTTGTTCTCACGCCGTCGCGCTTACACTTTATGTCTATTTTTTCGCAGTTCTCTGTTCTTCCCACTCGGCTACCGTCTGTATATGTATGACAGAGGACATGCAGGCCCTATAGAAGCGATTCAGCTTAGACATTGGGTAAAGTAATGAGTAAGGCTAGGCAATAAATATATTAGCACAGACCAGATGTTCACAGTCAGAACTAGTCATTAATATCTGACACCAGCTAGATAGAGACGCCACCTAAAGGGGAAGGGAAGGAAAGGATGTCCATTACAGAGCTAAGACAAATGATCCAGTGGACAGAAATGACAGCCGAGAATAAAACTCCCCCGCTAGCCGCAGTCAAACAAGATAGCCGAAGCTCCGTTTCAAAGGGACTCTGGCTTGACCACCTAATGAGAGACGAAGAACACATGGCAAGATAACGTAGTCCTAGTAAACGCAAGCAGTCAAGCAAGCATACCAACAGGCATAGACAATAGGACACGATTCCTGATAACGTCAGCGCGACTACCTTAGTCATAGTGAGTATAGTAGTTGTTGCTAGTATTATTAATAAAGGTAACCACTAGTAAAGACACACCTAGGCGCTCACTGCAGGTGAGGGGAAGGTACAGCCACGCTAGCACCCGCAGGGCCAGCCGAGATCTTAGCCTAGGAAACTCACAACCGATCCTAAAAAGGAAGCGCAGAACTTAGCTTAGGGAAGCAACCAGGTATGAGTAGTCCCTGGATCCCAGCCAGCGTAACTGACGCTCAGCGTCCAGAAAACTTATATAAACGCCGGAAAAAGTAATTAGGACAGTCTCATCTGAACTAAGCTCTTGGCGAAGTTTAGGTGATACTCGACTACTGCGGACACCGACAGAAGACATCGTCTAGTTCTTTCATCTGTTGTAAGTCTTATATTAATATAATTTCTCGTAGCAAGCGAGTGCTCTTCTTGTTCTGTGAGTATCCCCATAGCTGCACTATATATGTATCTTTCACTGTCCCTATGTCTTCAACTGGTCTTGCTCTACAGTATGCCCTTGCCTGTGCAGTTACCAAAATTCCCAAACACCAAAACATAACCCCAGTGCTCAAGCCACTTCATTGGCTTCAGGTTCCTCTATGCATCCAATTAAAAATTTTATCTCTTACATGCAGTGTCGTTCAAACTTCTCAAACCTCTTACATTCGCAAACTATTTACTTTCCAACCAGCTAGATCTGCTTGTTCTTACTCATACATTCCTCTATCTCGACTTGTAGTCGCCTTCTGTCTCTCATATCTATGCAGCGCCAACTCTTCAGAACGACATCGCGAAAGACCTCCGCATGTTTGCTCGTCCCCCTTTATCGCCTGCCGGTTTTAACCTGCTGGCAAACCTCAGTTGGTCAAGCACGTATTGCATATTGAGCAGAGCTTTACCATGCAAATAATGAAAGTCGCATACAGCTACGAATACAATGTTTCTATGGATTACAGAAAGTTTTTCTTTTAACTGCAGTCAAAAAGAGGTTACTTCCTTGTTGGGCGTTTATTTAAGGCCTATTACTCATAGAGCAGAATAACATAATAAACTACATACTTCTGTCTTAATTGCCCACTCAGTCAACCTACCTTAATATTTTCAGTACACTTCTTGACACTTGTGCAGTCGAGCGCTGGAATGCACGCTCAACACCTACAAAACTACATGCAGATAAATGTAATACAGAGGTTCGATAAACAAACACGGCATCAGGTATTAAAACTTATCACCCTGCAATGTTAGCGTCTTCGAAGTTCAGATCTGGTTGACCTGGTGACGACATTCAAAGCTCAGTACTACGCAAGGGAGTCTGATTTTGAGCATTACTTCGCCTTTTCTTTAAAAAAACAGGTAAAATTGTATAACTAGTCATCAAACGCTACGCTCAGATTATAGCTTTATATTCCTTTGCTGTTATGGTATTGGATGTTCGTTGCTTAGAAGGTGCTGAGTCTAAAGAAACTCAAAATGATTCTATTTTCATTAACATGTAGCAATCTAGAGGAATGCCACCTATGGTACTTTATAGATTAACATAATTTCTACAAATTGATTCCATTTATCACATTTTTCAGGGTTAGATGCGACTAACGCAGCTCAACGATAAGGTATGGTGTCCTTGAAATATACTTTAAAGATTAACATAATATTACATTTAATAAGCTAGGTGAACTATAAGCTTTTAGTGCCTATATCTCAAAATCCAACTATCACTGTTTGAGACTGTGGCAATTATGTTTTCTTCTGTTAGCCTGTTCCAGCGATTCAATCTGGCTGGAAAAGGATGTCCTGATCTCCAATTGCTCTCTTCTGAGTAAAGTTTCAGAAGGTGTCCTCTAAAGTAACCTGATGCTGACCTCTGGAAATATTTGCAGGTCTATTTTCTTGAGCGCTTGTAGATCTCAGTAAGATCAACACTAATTTTTCTTCTTTATAAAAAATACCTAATTTCTGTAGCCTTTCGTCGTGTAGCATCATAGCTAGACTACGGACGAGTTAGATGAACTCCCATGTACTTGTACCAAGCATTCGACGTCTGTTATTTAGCAAAGATTTCAACCCTGGATACGGCATTCTAGATATGGTCAAATCATCATCATCATAATCATCTCTTTTATTGACACCAAATTAAGAATGATACACCTTAAAAGTTGTGCGCATTTGGATGGGATACAAAGGACGCACCAATAAGGAATAAATGTTCCGCTAAATTAGAGCCGCCTATTAACACAGTATAGCTAGCAGTGAGATGGCAATCAGCACAACGATATGACGAATGTAATTGCAATTGTAATTAGTAACTTCTATCGCGCCGGTGTTAAATGCACAAGGCATCAACCGATGCCGCACCAAAGCCAAGCAGCAATCAGGTCAAAATCCAGAAAATCAGTCCACTAAGACAGAAATATAGCCTATAATCGATAAGCAATTTGAAAACGATAAGTCTTAAGGTGAGAATGAAATGACACAAGAAACTTAGCAGAAAGAACAGGTATGAGGAAGGAGTTTCTGAATAAAGTTTTAGCAAATGAAAAACCCGTTCACCAAGAATATTTCTAGTCTTAGTTATCACCACAAAATGACAAAGAGATGATGGTAGAATAATTATATGTTTGGGAATCAGGATTGATTTTATGTATTGTGGTTGAGCAGAGTTCAGTGTTTTATAAACTGTAAGCCCCAATTTAAAACAGATACTTTGCTGAACATACAGTATGTCCAATGCAGGTATTTAAGCACAGAAATTATATTGGAGTTTCTGCATGTTTGACTTTGTGATACCAACAAGAATGGATTTACAGTAATCAAGGCGACTGGAGACCAATGTATGTTCCAACAGTATCCATGGAAACACGGGGACATAACGCCTAAACCTATGTCGCGAATATACATGTATGACTACTTACAAATATCATTTACGTAATCGGGGAGTGGCATAATACATTCAAAAAACGCCCAAGTTACGAGCAGGATCAACCAACTCAACAGGTGAATTTTAAGTGTTTAAGCCCTTCAAACTTCTTAAGTTGCTGAAATTATTTGAAAGCCTTATCACAACCCCAATTACCTCCAACTGGTATAAGGCTGAAATTTGTTGATTCCTATGCATGTAATAAATTTTTTCATCATAATTCTTCACCTTCCGTGTTAGTTCTCGGATATATTTTCGATAGCACATAAAACTGTCTAGATCACATCCCTGATTTTGTTCACTTTCACACATACGCCTCAATTTCCTCAGCCATAGCCTGAAACGGAACTAACGCCTTGTTTTCATGTCACCATTCCCCTGAAGCCTATTCTTTTACCTCATCTCTCGGCTGAGTTGGTTGATCCTGCTGGTAACTTGGTTCTCGACGCCACTTCTCACTACATTGGCAACTTCAGCTCAACTGAATAGTTCACCATTTCATGTTACCGCTTTTTCAGAAGATATCGTCTGCGTGCCAGACTATCCTAAGGCCGAACATTAATTTCATATTTTCACTTCAAAATGTTCTCTGCTTTCCTTTGCATCAGATAAAGTCTTCCCCATAATCCCACTTTAGGTAATTAAAATCTCATAGTAACGCTGGCCGTGTTTAAATATTTAAATATGACTAAATGCAAACATATATCTATTCTTCTTCTTCTGGTTCTCTGCCCTCAGGCCGGTTGAAATGTCCGATGACGCCACTCCTCTCGGTGCTGAGCTTTTTTCAGCCTGCTGCATCTGTCTATATATCTAATGCTGAGACCTTAGCACACGTACCTATACTGTACAATGTACTGTACATAGCTACTTATAACTAATATATATATACAGTCAATCACCACCGGGCTAGTGGAGTTGGCCGACAAGAATTGACTAAAACATACAGAGAAAGGGATAAGGAAGTTAAGAGGTGTAGACATGACAAAAGTAAGTACATGTTAGAGAGAAAAACTGAAGCGGAAGAAGCAGGAAGAAGATTCCAAAACTTTTTTCTTGTAATGAAGGAACTTTCAGGAAAAACGGGAATACAGAACCTCCCGATGAAAGAACAATAGACAGATAACAAGAACGCACGAGAAACAGATGAGACGCTTGAGAACATTTTGAGAGTATTCTAAACTATCCAGAACCATTAACACAACTGGGAGGCTTGGACTGAGAAGAGGTAGTTGAGAAGTTGGAAACAGACATAGAAGATATTAACGAAGAAGATATACGAAGGGTAATCAAAGTCTGAAAAATGGAAAGGCTGCAGGAAATGACGACGTAAAAACTGAAATGATTAAATATAAGGGTGATACAATGATAAGAGAGTTGACAAAGTTGTGCAACAACATATGAACAACAGGCAGAGTACCGATGGCATGGACAGACGGCATCATCATTCCTATCCCTACAAATGGAGATTTGAACGAATGCTCACATTGGAGAGGAATCACTCTACTCTCGATTCCTGGAAAGATCATGGCCACAGTAATGCTGAATCATATGAGGGCTGCTGTAGACAGAAAACTGAGACAGGAACAGGCGGGTTTTAGACCAGGGTGATCTGCGGTGAGCAAATTTTCACACTTAGACAGAAAATTGAGAAGAGTTAATGTGGGTAGTTCCCGTACTGATTAACTTCATTGAATTCAAAAAGGCCTTTGATAGTGTTCGCAGACAGTCACTATGGAAGATAATGAAGAGTTATAGAATTTCAACCAGGAATTCCAATTTACCAAGAGATTTTATGATGGCAGTCGATGCGCTGTAAAGAACGGTGGAGAGGTGGGTGAGTGGTTTCAGACTGTAACTGGTGTGCGTCAGAATTGTGTTTTGTCACCGATGATTTTTGCCCTGGTTGTGGATTGGGTGATGTCGAGAGTGACGGAAGGCAGTAACACTGGATTGAAATGGATAAACGACGATAGGTTAAAAGACTTGGACTCTTCGCAGATGATATTGCCCCGCTCGACAGCACTTGGAAAGGCATGAAAGAACTGACGTCTAAAGCCCAAGAGGAGACAGCGAAGGTGGGACTCACTATCAATCCCGGAAAGACCAAAATTATGAAGATAGGAAAATGGAATGAAATGGACAAGATCATAATTGATGACAAAGAGATTGAGATCGTGGGTGATTTCTGCGAACTCGGTAGTTTAATAACAACATACAGTAGCTGTGACAGGGAGGTAAGGATACGCATAGGAAAGGCAGATGCTTCTTTTGGAGACTTGAAAAGATATGGAAAAACAACGGGTGCAGTTTGAGGACAAAGGTTCGTTTGTATGAGGCCATAGTATTAAATACACTACTATATGGATCAGAAACTTGGCCAATGACGATGGCAAACAAGAACAGACTTGAGGCAGCACATAACAGATGGCTGAGAAGAATTCTGCACATTTCGGGCCGTGATAAGATATCAGATAAAGCTATAAGAGAAAGGCGGCGACAAGAGGATGTAGAGAATATCATCAGAAAGAGAAGACTGAAATAGATGGAACAGATAATTCGTATGGACAGAGATATGCGAGCCAATCAAGCAAGGAATTTGATTCCTGAAGGGAAACTGAGAAGGGGAAGACCAAGAAAGAAGTGGCCAGAGACCATCGGAGACGACCTTAGGTGTTTGGAGATGTTGTGAGATGCGGCAGGAAGACTGGCGGTCAGCAGACGAATGGAGACCCTGAGTTGCCCGATGTGCGGTCCTGCACAGGAAGGATTAAGTACTAAATAATCAGCACTAATATTAACGATTTAATGCGAAAATAAAGAGAATCGCTGCAGTTGAGTTGTCACCTTCCGTCACACACAAACTGTACCTCTTTCCAATCTGCCTAGATCTTTCTGTTGGTTTTTATTGTTGATTATGTTATTGTCCTTCACCGCCTCCAAACTGGTATCAGTCAACTCACTGGCACTCCCAACTGTCTTGGACTGTTGCGTTGCGCAAGCTTCTATGCTGGACCAGCTCCTGTTTACACTATATATCATTCCAATTGGTTCACGATACTCTGTGAAAGCCCTCGAAACTATCGTTGTATGTCGACGATATAGAGCTATTTCTTTTACTCGAGAGTTCCTCGTCTAATTCACTTCTTGAGTTACTCGAGTCTGCTTCTGATGATGTTCAGTCTTTGCTAGAAAGGAAAAACTTATCTTGAATCTTTCTAAGACTTAGGCACAATTTACCCTCCACAAATTTGATTGGCTAACCTTTGTTCAGCTATGTGGATTGACTATTGATCGTTCCCAATGTGCATGCAGTTTGGGCATAAGTTTTGACTTCATCATTTGTCTTTCTATGATCATGTCAAAATGATTTGCAAATCCGTTCACTTTGACATAGGGGAAATTCGTAGAATCAGATCTTACATGCCTCAAACTATCTTGGTTTCACTAGCAACTGTTTTGGTTTCTGGCCGACTCGACTGTTGCAACGCACTTCTCATCGGCATTCTCATTCTCATTCTCATGGTTAAAAGAGATTTGCACAAACTACAAATGGTTCGAAGTTCTCTGGCCACAGTCATATCGAAGAACCCAAGTATAAGCATATTCCTTCGGCATTGCATTAATTACACTGGTCACCTATCGAGCAAAGAAATTCAGTTTAAAGCCTGCCTTGTAGTTCAAAAGGAATTACATTTAACTCAGTTCATTGTTCAAACCTAGTATACCAGCATACCAGTAAATATCGCACTCGATCAAAAGATACTTGACTCTGGCTTTGTCACATTCTAGAACAGTTTTCGGTTCTCGAGCAATCTCACTGACTGGTCCAAGGCTTTGGAATTCACTGTCCAGTTCTGTCCGTTGAAGCGGTTCTCTTGTCGTGTAGAATTAAGCACAAAACTCATATGTTTCTATCGTACTCACCGTAGCTTGATTTCTAGTTTATCTCCCTTATTGCATTTCGACCTTGATTCTGTAAAGGATAGTGATTCTGCCCGAGAGTTCACTCGAAGCGACAATCGATTGGTCCTTTATGCATTACGATAACGGCGCTACAGAAGTCATTAGATTAGATTAGACTTAAACTATCCCTGCAGCGAACCGATTTCATTTGGGATAGCATTCCATTACACAAGAATGCTACGCCTGCTATCTAGATAGTTTCTGAAGGATGAGAGAGGAAGTCCATGTAACCTTAAATTTCCAAGTTTTTCAATAAAAACAAATAATTAATCCTATTGAAGGCTTTAACTGAGTCCAGAAAGATGCCAATAGAGAACTGATTCACATCTATGAAACGAGAGATTTTAACCTGTAAATCCAAAAGTGGCAATAAATTGGACTGACCAGGTCGGAGTGTATGAATACATTCGACCTTATCTAAACACATCCGCCGCATTCCGATTTCTCTCAAATAAACATAACTTACCGTAAAAGCGCCCCTCATCCCTCTATCTCTAGTCTCCTTGCAACAGAATGTCTTTTAAATACTAGACAATCCTCTTATTTGATGCAGGTATCGTTCATAAGCTGCTGACCCTCTGTACGAAGTGATAAGGAAAAGCAACAAGTAAGATAGTATGAATATGTTCGCAGGACATGTCTGTTGCAGGAAAATTACCAATGCTTACATATTTTAATGAGTCTAGTTTTTAGATGATCGGACAGGAAGCAATGCGAAGTGGACGTTTTCTGACTGCTAGTGGCAATCTGTCACACTGGCGTCTAATCACAATGCTCGTAGCAACAGCATTTGTGCGAGATGTAGCAACTCAAGGTTGGAATCATTTTGTGCGAATCAAACAGTGCTAAACCCTTTATCTAAATTGTAAACATTCATGGAGCATCCACGTAAAATCTACTATCTATTCGAAAATTGCAGCATCCCAAGTAAAACCTGACAAAAACCAACAGCTTGCATGTAAATCTAAATCAATTTGATGCAGGTCGTGCTATGCATTTGACTCTTAGCTGGATCGTTTTTTCATAAAAGCCTTGCCTTCTTTGTAAACCTCCTCTGGCTGTTCTTATTCCTCCTAATCTTTCTCTTCTGTCCATTCCTTCTCCTTTTCTTCCTCGTTATCATGCTTCCGTTTCTACTTCGTCTGTTTCTCTTCGTGCACCAAGGCATACCAAGAACGAGTAGGAAACAAGTAATCTTTATGAGCTGGGCAAACGTCTACTCTATAGAGGCATCTTTGTTCACAAACGACAATAAATAAAGCGCAATAACAACTACAACTAGGCCCGAATGAGCAACCAAACAACCAGCATTACACAGTAGTTCATATTTAAATGTTACTCGAAAAAATATTTAATGCAGCAATCATATGTACTAATGTATTCAATAATTTATACATTTTTGTCGCAAATGGACAATGAAATATTTATAGAGAAACGTTCGGAATTGTAATAAGTGTGCCATCTTTTCTGTAGATCGAAATTATAGTCACCTACTATTTATACTAAAGTCAACAATTTTAATTTTATTAGTATTGCTTTTTACACTTGCGACTGTAACTGTATCATTAACACTATCATTGCTACTTCCACTTCCACTGCCACCAATTTGACCTTAGCTGCGTCACGAATTTCCATTATTTTGCTATTTACTACTACTAAGCTGCTACTCCACTTAGACTTTCAATAATTTTATTTTTACTACTACTGTTATTCTACTTTGTTTCCAAAGTAGTCTAAATGATTCACCAACTGAGCAAATTTTGGCAGACACTTCATTGGCTTTGGTATGGTCGACGAAAGTGGGCGCTCGCGGTCAAGGGTCGTCGATTTTCATTCAATACGGCGATCCAAACTCATACAGAGACCAACTGCAGCGAAACGAGACGTTAAATGGCACCGCGACGACGCTCGACGTAAGAGAAATAAGTTCCTCTAATAACACTGCTGTGGGGACGGACTTTGCGCGGTTTCTTCTATATTACAGTGGAAGAGACGGATCTCTGGATTATGAATCTATGAATTTATCGACATCTCGCCTTGTAGGTTACTTCACTGTGCCGGCAGTGTCAAACTTGGTAATTTATTTGTTCAAATTGTATGTAATCTAACTCGTCGCATATGAATGTATTTATGTATTCATATAACGAAATATTTCGACAGTGCCTTCTAAGAACATATCGGAGACGATCCTCCTATGCATATGTCATATTATCACATCTCATCATTTCATCTCATCATTTCACATTATGAGTTGGACCATCGGAGAGCCCTGTTAACCTTAATAAACAAACCCCCGAAGACTGGAAAAGACCAGGCGTTCGCCCTAGGAACACATGTACTAGAGTCGTGCAGAATGGTCTGACAGCCCTGAATGCCTGCCTTCGTAGAGCATGGATGTACGCCCAGGACAGAACAGCTTAGCGCCGTATTTTTGACAGGAAGACGCTTCGCTGAATTTGCCAACCGAGAGGAAGAGAAATAATTTTGTCAGAATTCAACCTGTCTTTTCCAGTGTATTATGATGTTGATGGCGATTTCACTTGAATGCCCAAGGACTCGATTGGTGCCTTGGGAATTATGATAAAGGCGCTATAGAAATCATTAGATTATATTGGATTCGGTTAAATTAGAGAAATAGAGATTTCACATTGAGTCAAAGTCATCATCAGCAGTTTCTGACGCCAGTCATTTTGCGACAATAGGCGTTAATAAATTATCACCATTCTTTTCTGGTCATTTGTAAAATTCAGTGCTTTTTCATGTTTAGCCCAAGTCTTCACATGTCCTTGTTTATATAATATTGTTTATATCCATAATGAGTAACAGGTGATATTGTGGCTGCCTGCTTACGCGTCGAAGCATTTCGCCTTATGCGCCGGGGATTAGAGGCTTGTTAAAATGTTGTTAAACGTTTAGATTGCTGTTGTCATGTTTGCACTTTAGCTGAAACACCTTCCAACATCGATCCACGTTTACGTAACACAATATAACATAACTACGGTTTTTCAGTGGTTCAGAATGCATATAATCTGTGCTAGAACCACTGCAGATACCCGGAAATGCCGAATAACCAATCCTTCATAGCTTCTTCTTAAAGGCGGCCACAGTGTCCACTGAGAGAGTACTGTCAACCAAACCATTCCACAACTCTACAACTCATGCACTAAATATTTCTGTTCTAATGTTCCTTTCGGTTTCTTAAATAATTTATACCTATGTCTTTGAGTTGTCTAGTTTGGTGCTAATTCAAAGAACCTCTCCCACTGCACTGCCTCCTTTCCGGTGATAATCCCATGAACTTCTGTTAGGTCTCCTATGCCCTCCGTCGTTGGTAGCCCGCACCTTTCTAAATTTCTTCATAGCTCAGATCTCTGCAAACTCGATTCATTTTAGTAGCTCTTCTATGAACTTTCTACAGTTGCTTTATATCAAATTTCTGCCATGAATTCTATACCTAGATGCAATATTCCAACTGTTGCTTCACCATAAATTGATACAACCCATTTATTGTTTTCTTGCCTCTGATGAATATTGTTCGTCTGATCATACCTAAGGCTGATTCGGCTTTTTTCTACTTCAGCACATTGACTTGAAGGTTTCGCACTCTTTTGTATAAGCACCCCAAAGCCCCTTTTTCCTCACTCACTTTCAATACCTGACCCCGTTTTATATAAAAATTCTTTGTTTCTATTTTCCAAGTACTTATCCGAGCACTTTTCCAAATTAAACGAATCTGCCAGTCCTGAGACCGTTCTTCCTAGACACTCTCGCCGTGTCTCCGCTTCTTCATCAACCACTGCTATTCGTTGTAATAAATCATCCACGAACTCATACATTTTAGATGAAATCGCATCATTTGTGTCGCTAAATGAAAGTATAAACAGCTGTGGTCCAAGCTCTGATTCTTGAGGCACCCCATAGCACTTCGCTTAACGCACTTGTCCAGCTAGAACTTTTGTCCCTATGCCGAATTTTTGTCTTCTACCTGATAACCAACTTTGAATTCATGTTAAAACCTGCCTAGCCCCACCATATACTTGCCACCTTTTGGCCCGTCTTACATGAGGTAGTTTGTCGAATGCTCTGACAAAATGTAGGTAAACTACATTCACGGATTTACCCTCATATATCCTTTCATAAACTTTCTAAAAGAGCTCTATGATATTTGCCAAACATGAGCGACTTCTTGAAACTCCATGTTGACTGCCATGTATTATGTCATACTCAGTCAAATACTCCACTAAGTTATATTTATTAATTCTTTCCATAACTTTGCACACAGCACTAGTTAAATTGACTCCCCTGTATTTACATGGTTCACTTCTATTTGCCTTGTGAAGCAATGGCACTATGAGTGCATCTCTCCATTACTGTGATATCTTTTCGGGCTATGTTGATGCGTTGAAGATCTATCCGAATTCTTCTCTCATTTCGTGTAAAATTTAGGATGTAATTCATCCATTCCTGGAAGTTTTCATTTTTAAGCTCATAAGGTGTTCCACTACATTTTTCTGAGTAAAAGTATCCGAGACAATCCCGTCCCACTACTGCCTACAAATGTTTTGATGGGCTCAAGGATGTTTCCAAGTTTTTTCCAAGTAAACACCGGGCTAAAATATTTATTGAGCACTTTAGCAATCTCACATAATCTACAATGACTTCTCCATTTCTATCTGCCTTATTCAAAGGGCCTACTCTTTCAGTTTCTGCTTGCTTCTCGCCTAGTTCACAAAAGTCTTGTTGTCTTCCTTTACATTCCTTTATAACTTCAGTTCAAAACCTTTTATTGCCTTTTTGTTTGCATCATTTGTGAGTATTATTCTTGGAGGAGACGTTACTTCCTTAATTGGGCCTAATGATCGCTTGTATTTTTGTCGCAGATGACTGGTCTGTCTGTTGACTGGGTATCGAACCTGATCTACTGGTCAGATGCGATCTATCAACGAATCTGTGTCTTCGATGCAAACACTCATATGTTTTGGCGACCAGTTGTAGAATCCTGGTTATCATCGCCACAAGATGTCGCTGTATATCCACAACAGGGGTTTGACAGTTATCATATACACGACAATTATTAGATGCCTGGCAGCTACATGTCATATAATATGATATACAACAATGTATAATAGGCCTACATTAAAGATAAAGCTAACCTCTACTCTACACATTCACCGAGAAAGCTGGAGAACCAAAAGCCGTTTAGGTTCGAGGTAGGGCAAGTGTCAACTTGTCAATTGATTTAGTGCAATATTTGTTCTTCTGAGATGAGCACGAGCAATGAAAAAGCACCTTAGTGAGGTTCATGAGAGGAGCTATATAAATAGCCATAAAGGTTCGTATGAACACACGTGATCTCTATGGCATATTTGAAACTGTATTCTTCGCTGGATAAGAAGCGTTGCTGTGAATGTATTTATATCCGACGTGATATACAATTCCGTACATCTAATATCATAGCGGAACATTCAGTTGCATTAAGCACGGCCTTCTTGAATTTCTTTCGCAGTAACAACCCACTATGTAATAACTTGTACACTGTACAGTACTTAGTTTACAACTTCTCTCCTTGTAACTTTGTATTGAACTGACCAGAATGAATGGAGCTTTTTCAAGTAAATTAATTGTATGGCCTGCCGCAGCATAACATATTTTACTGCACTTGTGATGAAAACACGACGACAGCCATAACCTTGCAGAAACAGTGCAACAGCAGCCAGGTAAAAACAATAGCAAGAATAAAAGCAAATAAATTACATTAAGTACAGAGACATTATCGAAAATTGACAAAATGAAAACTATCTAGGGATCCGCTAACAGAGGTAATGCAAGTGACCACCATAGGAAAATTGAGTCTTTTGAACACAACTTAAGAAGGAAGAATGACAGAGAAATCAAGAGTTTGATCTTTTGAATAACAGAGAAATACCTTGCAGAGGATGCCTTGACGAAATAGAAGATTTATTTTTTGCCAAAGAAACGTTCACGGCTTGACTCTGGCAGGCAAGACCGAAAAGTATAGTATGGAAGCAAACGAACAAATGTTCAGGAGACATGTGCGGGTTTCAACCTCTGGATAACGATGATTATCAACATGGTGATGATTATGATTATTTCTCCGTGTAACACAATTTTTGTTCCTGAATTGTAAGTGTTATTTCTTACTTGCTTATGCCTCAGAAGTATAGAAAATGGCTGTTATTCCCTTCAAACTTTGTTTTTGTGACCAGTACAATGATATTTCGAAATTTACTTATTTCCAGTGAAGAAAAGGGCGAATTTGCGTCTTTTCGTGCAAATGAAGTAAAAAATCAACCATCGTAATCGTAATTCCAAGATTTCTACAGCGCCCAACGAAAGCCCCCGCGAGAACCAGCTTATTCACAGGCGCTCAGTCAAAAAAACTATGAATCAACATAGCATGTATTTTGCACTACAATTATAAAAAATGACCACAAAAGATTTAAAGCGAGTAGTTTTTCGAGATTTACAATTATACTGTAAATCACTTTCACGAACAGCCCCCAAATGTAGTCTCCCATCATGTTCTCGTTATACTGTGCTTGGTAGCGATGTTCAAAGTCGAGTATATTCTGGTGGAAGAGCTCGCCTTGCTCCTCCGAGTACGCTCCCATGTTCTCCTTGAAGTTATCAAGATGTGCATCAAGGATATGAACTTTGAAGGACATCCTGCAGCCCATTTTGCCGTAGTTCTTCACCAGAGTCTCAATCAGCTCCACATAGTTTTCGGCCTTGTGATTGCCCAGGAAGCCCCTAGCCACTGCGACAAGCTGTTCCAAGCCGCTTTCTTCTTTCTAGTGAGCTTCTTGGGGAATTCTTTGCACTCCAGGATCTTCTTTATCTGTGGTCCGACGAAGACATCGGCCTTGACCTTTGTCTCAGACAGCTTAGACAAGAAGTCTTGAAGGTACTTGAAGGCTGCCGACTCCTTATCTAGCGCTGTGACAAATTGTTTCATAAGGCCCAATTTGTTGTGCACCTTCTGCGGGTCCATCAGTGGCTCCCACTTGACGTTGTTCCTCCCCCAGAAAGGTCGGTCCTCTGTGACCATTCCCGCCTGTGATAGTGCATCTTGTTGTGCCTGCTGTCAAAAAGGCAAAAATAGCACGGAAACTTGGTAAAATGCCTGGGAGACCCATCAGAAATGCTAACATTTTGAAGTCTCCGATGACCTCCCAGCCGTACTCATCATACTTCAAGGCGTCTAGCAAGCTCTTGATGCTGTTGTAATCCTGTTTGATATGCACCGATTGAGCCAGAGGAAGAGGTGGGTACTTGTGCCCATTATGTCAAAGCACAGCTTTGAGGCTCCTGGATGAACTGTCAGTGAAAAGACGCCACTCGTTCGGATTACAGTCGATTCCAGTTGCCTCGAACATACCGGTCACACTGTGGCAGAAGTAGAGCCCATCTTGTCTGGTGAAGAAGCTGGAAAAAGCTTGTTGACGCTTCATCTGATCTGCGACTTGCATACCTTCATCCAAAATTTCAACTGCTTGAGCCTAGACGTCAAAAGCTGGCATTGGACTTGGTGAAACCAAGATCTCTGATCAAGTCGTTGAGGTCTTTTTGGTGTGGATAGTATGGGTTTCTCTCCTCAGCTCGGAAATTGTAATCGGGATCTCCAACGCGTTTCTCGCTCTCTGACTTACTGTTCTCTTTTGAAGACGGCTGCTTTCTCTCCGAAAGAGAGGGTACGGGAAGATCAGGGCAGTGTGGCACCAGGGCGATGAATGAAGGAAGGTCCGGATACGTGATAGCAGATGCATTCTTGCCAGTCCGACAATTGAAAGGATCCATCATGCAGAAGTAGCAATTGGTTGAGTGGTCAGTGGGATTTCGCCAAATTCTTGGAATAGCAAACTTCATGGCTCTCTTTCCTCCTCTTTACCATTCTGTAAAAGAACAAAATAAAATTGTGATCGTAACAAAATAAATGAATTTCACCCATAATTAACGTGTAAGAAATTCTCGCAACATATTTCATATTTCATATAGTTTTGTCCAGTAACTTTGAAATTTTTTAAAAATTCTGAAATTACAACATTTCAAACTGTTAAGACTTCTATAACATAAAATCTCGCTATCGAAGCGAGTATCAATTGTCTAGCGTTTTTTTGCAGTGCTCGCAGGTGAAATGAGTTGCCTAGGGTTTGTCTTGATCATCGACAGGCATACCGAAATATGCCTTGCAGGCTTCACACATTTTAACAGATGCTTCCACAGAGTACTTTCTTGCTCTTGTCTTGATAAATTGGCCGCAGACATAGCAAAATGCGTCTGCCGGATGTTTGCAGCCTCTTGATGCCATCTCAGATATGTATCAACTTAGGCAGCTATAACTAAACTGAACTGGTAGGCTTAAGACCACTGTGTTTAAACTGCTGTTATACTTCTGGAAAGTTTTAGAAAGTTCTCGGACGTTCTAGAATATTCTCTAAAGTTCTAGAAAGTTCTAGCAGTTACTCCAAGTTTACTCAGCAATGAATTCATCTTAAATGTTTTTTGAGGTAGATAAATTTCAGAATATAACGTCCTGGTCACAAAAGCAGTGTGTGGAAAATAATAGTCATTTTCGATACTTTTGAGGCATAAGCAATTAGGAAATAACACATACTACCCAGAAACAAAAAAATTGTTCCACGGTTTTTCTCGTGTTCCAACTTTAAATCCCACAGTTTGGTCTATTTCTATAATTTCAAATCCACATTTTAGCCTTCTTTACAGATAGTGTGTATCATGGCATGAAACAAAATGCTTATAGACATTGCACGCATGGATGTTTACGACTAGGATCCTATTCTGGACTGATTCCAGTCCGAAAATTGAAAGATTAGATTTGGCGAACAACAGTCGTCAAGTAATTGTTACCGGTGATAATTTACAACGACCGACGACTCTTGTCATTGACTTCGTCACTCAACGACTTCTCTGGCTCGATTCAGAGGCTTCAAAAATCGGATTCGTTAACTTCGATGGATCCAGTCGTTCATTTTGGTCGATACAACTGTTCTCTAGCATTTCTTCCTTTGCTGTTTTTAAGGTCATTATTGTGAATTTGGCTTTAACACATTACACCATCACTTCATGTAATCATTTAATATTGATTGATACAAAACAGCAACGCAGCATCTCACTTTTATTAACGTCACAAGTGATTGTAGAAATTCGCCTCATAAAAACCAAAAAATGCTGTAATTTTTAAATAAAATTTACGCGTTGTAGAAAGTAAGCTTATAAAATTAAAATAAATTTTAAATTTTTTGATGAACTGATTTTACACAAATTTTCAGAGCAAATTTGCGATGTGCTCGTTTATTTTGTGGAACGCTATTATGTTACCGATTCCGTTTTTTCCAAATACTGTTTTTTTTCTAAATTCTAATTTTTTTCTAAATTCGGTAGACCTTTGCATCCAAACAAGTGTATTTTTTTGTTATTTGCAATGTTTTTATCATGTTCTTCTTTGGAGCAATAAACTTACTTACTTACTTAAATCTGACTAGTAATAATATTATATGGTACTGATTGACAGGGCTACATTTTTCTTGGCGACAAAACAACACCTAAAATTTATGCCTACAACTTTACTCAGCGAACTTTTATTGGTTGTATAACTGCTAATGCCAGATCTGGAGTGACTGACATGGCAGCGTATGCACCCGAGAGGCAACCTTCATTCGCAAGTAAATGTTTTATTGATTTTTATTGTATCTGCTATCACCAGAGGCGTCGATCCGCTGTGCAGACTGGGAACCTGGCACAGGGCGATCGTGGACAGCGAGCCTATAATGGAATCTAGGAGTGATTCGTGGGCAAAGCGCCTCGTCTTGTGGCTAGAAGCGAAGCCCGTGACGCTGAAAACATTTACAGTTGTCCATAGTTACCCATAAAAAGTGAAGCTATGGTTTCGATACATGTTTAACAAACTTTATTTTACAAATTATCTTCCCAAAGACAACAAACAGCTTGCATTCGTCACTGATGTGATATTGGTAGCACAGAATAGTAAAAAATATATTAAACAGATAAGTAAGTAAGTGAAGAATGGAAACATTTTTGTCAATCTAGAAAGACGCTTAGCTGCCTTATGGATCTTGCAACTCAAAAGTTGCCGGAGCCCTACATTTCCAAAAATATTGCCGGTGTCTGGGACCACCAAATAATCGTAACCTCTGACTATCAACTTGATTATATATACATTATGACTTTGATTCATATTTGCTAACAAAATTAACAATTCATATGTAAAATTGCTTAGTATACTGTTCATATAAGATGGAATGACGCGCTGCCCGACATTGAATTTTTGGGTATTGCCTTCAACGACACATACCCGTCACA
Organism: Norana najaformis; assembly: GCA_964023275.1. NCBI lineage: Eukaryota > Metazoa > Annelida > Clitellata > Crassiclitellata > Hormogastridae > Norana > Norana najaformis. The sequence continues at coordinate 7,877,863 of OZ029916.1, read as the reverse complement.
TACTTTAAGTCCTGTCTCTTCTTAGATGTATTGTCCCTATATCCTGCCGCACTTCACTCATTATCTCTTGTTCCGATATTTTCTCTCACCTGATTGCCCACTTGCCCAACTTGTCTATTACTTAAGGCCGTCTTCCATCTTGTATTACATCTGCATTAGTGACCCCTTTACTTAAAAACCGGAATCCAAAAACCTCTCAAATTTTAGACATAATCGTAAATCGTAATCGTAAACTCCAGAATTTCTACAACGCCCAAAGGAAGCTAAGTCGCGGGAACCATTCCATTGTGCTCAATCAAAACATAATCGACAGGCAGAAATGGTTAGTTTCCAGGTCAAGATCCAAGAGTTAGGCAGATAGAAAGTCAGACGGACACAGCAGATGGTGTTTCTGATTGGAGCTGAGAGAGATAAGGGGAAGTGGAAGAATCATGACAAGATTTGTGGAAGAGAAGTGTTTAAGTTTTAAGTAAAAGACCTGTGCAGAAATTGCAAGGGATGAACTGTTGGTGAGTTCGTATGATGCTAGAGATAGGCCTCATTGTCGTAATTCTGTAGAGATTTATTCCAAAGAGGAGGGGCAGCTGTAGAGCGATTTCCAAATTTTAAGGATGAGGTGACGGAGAATGGAGAAGTATAAGGATCGAAGAGGAGCGGGTTGAGCGGAATGGTTGATTTGTAAATAACTGACAAAGATAGGATGGTTGGGAAGATTGAAATGCGTTATAGGTGAGTGATAGGACTTTGTACTCGATTCGTTCAGGTATTTTAAGCCAGTGAAGTGATTGGAGAATAGAAGTAACGTGATGGTGTTTTAGGTTTTTAGTGTCAGCACGAGCAAGATCATTCATATTATTAATAAAACCCTGTCATAATTATGTGAACAATGTGCGGAGTAATTATTTCAGGTCCGTGCAGCCTGAATAATGGAGGATGCAACCACTTCTGCATAACAAAATCCTCCACAGAACGTGTTTGTCAGTGTTCAATGGGATTCTTTATGGATTCTAAAGGAACCACCTGCAATTCAGGTAAATAATATGAATCGATTAATTATTGCAGTTGCATATAACTAGAGTACTGTGTCAACTATTAATCTTTCTGTGGCAGAAAGTTGTGATCCAGTTGCAGAGGTGTGTTCTGTGGTGTCCCAGAGAGCTTTGTGTTGGGCCCTTTATTGATTATAATTTTTGTAAACGACGTTGACAAAAGTGTTCAAAGTCGAATTCTAAAAATTTTCCACGACATAAAGCTATATTGATAAATTCTGTCAATGGAGGATGCTGTGAGCCGTGCAGTAAGTTCTAAATAACTTGCTCAAGTTGTCACAAATTTGGCCGATGCCGTTTAACATCGATAAATGTAAGATTATGCACGTGTGATACAATAATCCTTAAGCTATGTATATGAGGAACGGACATTCATTTCAGTAGCAGAGGAAAAAGACAATGATGTGCTGGTGGTCAGCAACCCTAATGATGGACCACAATGTGCAGTCGCCGTGAAAAAGGAACTACTAATGTTGGGATTGACTAAACATACAAGGAATTCGTATCTAGACACTTGCTACAGTAGCGTCCTTAAAGTACCTCACACAAGCGCTGCCTACTCCAGCCTAAATGATGTCAAAATCATTAGTAACAAAAAGTTAATTAATAAGAGAACGTAATGATTGCATAAATGTATCCGGACGTTTATGTAGTTCCTCTTTAGAAAACATCTCAATAACTCAAAAGCACTGAAAATCGTGAGGATTATGATGATGATGACGATGATGATGATAATAATAATAATAACAACAACAACAATAATAATAATAATGAAAACAGTATGAATAGCATCTTTCTATCTGTGTTCAGCGCTATAATGATGTCGCATTTAAAGGAACTTTCCCGAACACTTTTAAGGACGAGGCCTGATTTTTCAGGCATTTCTCTTTTGCTTCTAGTCTGATTTTTTTAACTTGTGAGACCATACCTACTTAGAGGCTAAGTAATAATAATAATAATAATAATTATTATTGTTATTATTGTTATTATTATGTGAATAATAATAATAATTATTATTTTTACTATTTTAATGATAGTAATAATAATAATAATTATATAAAAATAATAATAATAATTATCTAATAAAAATAATAATAATAATTATTATTATTATTATTTTTATTATTATTCGAGTCTGCCCATGGTTAACATTTGCTCAGTCTATTATTTGTTATCAGTTAATGGGACCTATAAATTGTTGCTTAGATTTTGGCTGCTATTTGTCCCCTCACTGTTTCAAGCCGAGGTGCCCAAAAAGGATAGTGAGTTTCCTATTTGAAGGGCAACTGATAGACGCTGGAGCAGATGGCTAGTTTCGCGCGGGTCATCTGTCACTGCTGATATCTTGCTCCTCAGTTCTTGTATGAACTCCAGTGACTCGATGTGCCAGCTTCCTGCGGTTTTGACTGCAACAGGGACGAATGGTGTGACTGTGAGTTAGCAGCATATTTGCTTGTTTTATTACAGGCTGCCTTGTCCGCTGCCGAGCCTGCATTTTGCGAGGTTATATGGGCGTATGATGTTGCGTACGTGTCTGGCACCATGACATACCATGCCAAGCAGCGACCTCTTGCCCAAGGTATTAGGGCAACCCCGTCAGGATTTTTGCCGTCGGATGTGGTTCTTTGATGGCTGGTATTTTGGCTCTGGTGAAGGCCCGCCAGATCGTGTCATTGATTATGTCATGCCGTTGTTGTCTTCCTGTACCTTTGATGCATGAGAATCCGTGGTGGTCATTGGGTTCCACTGTAACGCCACATTTGCACGTATGTGGTTCGCGTAACGCAGTTCCCAACCACAATCCGGCTGCTATTCCTAACACTTCTCTTAAAATCCGTAATCACGCAATGGAGATGGGGAGTGCATCAAGGCAGTCTCCAGAATGTGGAGCTTGTACTGCTAACAGACGAGCCTTTGCCGTAGATTCAGATGATCTTTCTAACAGGTCTTGAACGGCGTGCAAAATTAGTGCATTGTACCATTCTTTCTGCATTTGAGCCTTCTGCTCGATGGGAGGAGATGTGTTCGATCTCGAAGAAAACAATCTAAGAGCTTCCTCTACCAATGGATCCGTGGTCGGTGAAGGGACACTGTGAAGCATTTGGTCTTGAAGGCGTCATGTACCGGCGGCTGATGCAAAAAAGGCGGAAGTTGCCAGCATATCGGCTTTACGAATGCCCAGACCTCAGTTTCTCACGGGCAAATATGTTTATTGTGCTTGTTATGTTTATTATTATTTTTATTATTGTTATTATTATTATTATGAACTAAACTTGATAAAACCCACTGAAATATTCATAAATTTCCGGCAGTAAATAACTAGGAATAATAATAATAATAAGAAGAAGAAGAAGAAGATGATGATGATGATGATGATGATGAAGAAGACGAGAAAGAGAAGGAAAGAAGAAGAAGAAGAAGAAGAAGAAGAAGAAGAAGGAGAATATAAATAATAATAATATAATACTACTAATAAACATGCCACCTTTTCCAGCGCCTATCAGAAGTCATTTAACGTTTTACTGCTGTCGCCTTTCGCAGCACTTTCTGTCTGCCAAAACTTGACGACATTTAGGAAACCTAACCATTTAAAAAAGAGAGGAAAAGAAATAGCCTAAATAGTAATAATTATAACAATAATTATAATAATAAGCCGTTGTGAAAGGGCATATGACCGAACAAAGTACCAACTTGACTGTCGAATAGTTGGCAATTTTTTCAGCACTTCTGGAAGACAATTTCCTACTCGTTGCCGATCCCCACCAGGCCAATATCTTTCAAGTGGATCTAGAGAGTGGAGAGGTTCGAGCAGTTTTCGTTACTCCGGCTGACTTATTTATAATTGGCGCAATGGATTACGACCCGGTCTCTAAAACCGTATACTGTTCTGACATCTATAAATTTTCAATCAAAAAGGTGACACTTGCTGACCATGGAACTTCGACAGTACTACAGCTTCCGGGTTCCTGTGACATTTGTAAAGGTATAGCTGCCTAGACTTATTTTAGAATATTATACGTACCCTTAAACTACTGTAGTTACTGACCAGCATGCATGTTATTATCCTATTATTGTTCTCTATTATCTTAATCTGAACTTTCATTGGTGGGCAGCACAACAATTGATGTAATTCGCATTTTATCAAATTAGTCAATAATTTAAGTCAGCGCTATATCTCATCTCGATACTCTATCACTGATCCTTATCAACTACACGCATGAATTACAACACATATGGAGCGAAAATGGAGTGCTTAAAAGTACCTGGACAAAATGAAAGCACAACCTCAATTTCAAAAAAGGAGCAACATTGTCGTTTTGATTGCAGGCATGTTTTATTGTCAGTTTTACAATGTGGCAACAATCGAACAGTAAAATATCTTCAGCACCCAGAACACTTTACTTTGGCGTCTCATGCCGTATGCGTGCACTTTTATGCATTAAGTTATTGTTACTGATCACTATGTAAGATAGACACCGTGTTTATTAGTCCTCCATAACGTGAAATAATTGCAGCAGAATTTGGTTTAAAGTCAGCAAATTTACTGCAGATAGAGGGATATTTTCTTCTGTTAACTGTCAGTATCTTGCTCATTTGGTCTGTCATGCGGCTACTTTTTAAATAAAATTTACTTTATACATAGAACAAAGCTACGTTTCTAGACTCTAAGCATTAAAGTTCGCATTGATACATCGATCCCTCATCAGTCATTCAGTCCAATAACTCCATTCCAGTCACTACTCTTTTTCTTCATTTTTATTTCGATCTCAGATCTTCAAAGGATGTCTCCTCCTAACATTTGACTGAAGCCTACTTCCGGTTAATATTAAACTAACCATTTAAATATTTATACAGAAGGCCTATACCCATAAACTCTAGGCCTGGGCTTGACCCATAAACTCCAGTACTAACTAGTAGGCTAGCGTTAGATATTATTGTTTAACTGCGTATGCCTGAACACAAGTTTCAGTACTAAGTCATGATGATTATTGTCTGAAAAAATAGACTGCTTTATTCTAATGTTCATTGCATTGTCAACTTCAACCGCGTTTGAGTTTGGTTTACAGGCATGGATATTAGATGTTTGGCTGTTGACACTGTTGGACGGATGTTATATTTTGTGAACTACGACTTAGGCACTATAATGCGTGCAACTTTATCAGGCGATAATCTTACGACAATCATTTCTGAGAATGGGACTCTGGCAAGAGTGATAGCATTAGACGTACAGAATAGGTGAAATAATAAATTGTATTTTATTAATTATGTTTAACATGATATACTGCTGTTTGATGTGTGAAGTGCGTATATTCATTCTATTGATTAGATCTAAGTGTGCAGGCAATCGAGATAATAATAAATATCTGTGTAGGCAAAAATTATCGCTTCTAGTCAACGTGATTAGCGCTTCAAAAATCAAATTACTGTTACTTGACTACTTGATTTAAGAGTATTTGGTTATTTACAGACACTCATGCTGTCTGTTGCCAAAGTCGCTGCTGTAGAGACAATTACATTGTTAATAATTATGTTGAACCTTTCTCTTGGAACAGTCTTCCGCTTCACTTTCGTAGGCTTACTGTTGCATTTGACTCTGCTCAGCAAAACATTTCAAACTGCCTTAAAACGCACTTGTTTCGATCAGTTAAACATTCGTGCATGCATCGCTTTTGTGAGGTTATAAAGGCACTATATAAAGTGTCTTGATGTAAACATGCCAATTCTGTTAATATCTGCCTTACTGAGGATTGAGAGAGATTGCCTCTTAAAGGATTCTGTAGATCTTTTTCTATACCAAAACACATGTAGCCCAATTTGTATTTTTGCACAGTGATGATATTTCCAATTGTAGATCGATGTTTTGGTCGGACTGTGGCGTCAGTCGTCGTAGTATCGAACACGCGCAGATATCGAACCCTAGCGGCCACCATTCAGTGGTCACTGTTTCCGGTCTCTGTGCCGTAGCAATCGCAGTTGATGTTTCAAGTAGGTCTTTGTCGATCATAATTAATCTAAAAACAACTTCACCCTGAAAAAAAGAGTTTTAACGGCAATGGGTTGCTATTGAAATGGTACATGCAAAAACAGTTGCTGTTAAACGACAATACTTACCAGACCTTATACTGGTCATCTTGTTTTAAGGGAACATTTTTGTCAATTCTGAATATTTTAATTATATCCTGGCACATGTCACAACAATTCTCGTAAAATAAGCCATTTTATTAGATACCGGCCAAGGCGTTCGGGTAGTAGGCTGACTATAGAAACAAAAAGGCATGAAAAAGCACAGAAAATGTATATGCTGGGTGCTATGTGGCGCCATCGGCATTCCGATCGCTCTAAAATATTTTAACGGCGGGATCTCCACAAGATAACCACCCAAAGAAAGTTTCATGTCAATCATATGGGGGTTCTGGTTTTAGAAGGGAATCTCCTATGCTTAAAAGCAACTGGCCGTTAACAGTATCATTTTCTTAGCAAATCCGTAATGAACCCCAAAGACTCTGATATCCTTCTTTGGCGACATGCAATCGTATTATTTCTGGCAAAAGAATTCCTATAATTTTATCGAACATAGTTTGGCGGCATTCTTGCTAAAATCTATCAAAATGTATTAGAATCATTGTATTGCCATTTCCATATGTTTGTATGTCTGGCAGATGCTTATTGTTTCATAGATCAACTGATTTACTGGGCTGATGATACCGGTCGGATAGAACAGGTGGGCTACAGTGGTGCCGGGCGTTTGCTCATACGACAGCTGTCTTCTACATCAATAATCAACGGCTTAGCAGTTGATAGAAATTTTGTGTACATCAGCGAATTATATCAGAGGTATAATTCACCGGTTTATTATAACTAAGCCATTTAGTTATGTAGTGTAGCAGGGGGCGGAAAACTAGGATACTATTCAATAGTCATGGATGACGAAAATGTCATTACTAGTTGTCATCTTTATTCACAGCTATATTTTTGCACACGAAAGATAAGCATCTACAAAAAATTTCTAGGCTAGCCGAACAATGTCCATTCGAAGAGTGGAAGAGTTAAGCATTTGAGCATTCTTCTGAGTTATCGGTCTCATTTTACATGTAAATACATTTCGTAGGCATGTTTACCTTTCCATAAATTAGAAGAGTAACATTTACTTATAATTCCTAAGGTCGATGGTTTCTTTGAGTTGTCCATTAGGGTCTGGAATGAAGCTTTAGCCGTCAATAATTTTGATCCATTTAGAGGCAGATCTTGTCAAGGTAAAAAGACTTTGGGTATATTACATCTAACTATTTTTGAAGAAAATCCAAGGAAATTAAAGCAAGTGATTTTGGTAGTGTTGGAATCAAATGTTAAAAACATTAATGATGATACTGTACTGAACTAAAATTTGAAGGAAAGACTATAATGTGTTGACCTTCGGGCTGGGGCCGCAAGTAAGGGCTTTGATTGGTAAATTTCTTTGGCCTCCTTTCTGGCGCTGTCTGAAGTGAATGTGTAATTTTAGACAAATTCAGAGAATCAACAGAAGTACCTTCAAACTAAGCAATCTCACTGGCATTCGATTCACTTACTCATTTGCTATCACCTTATTCAGATCAGGTATGAGTATGACATGTATGCAAGCATAACAGAGAGTAAAGTTGCGTATGTGTATGTTTGTTTAGCTGCATGTAGTGCAAGCACTATTCGCAACAGATATAGGCCCATGCGCTTCACATAATTTTATAACTTCACTTAATAGATGTATTATTCCTGCACGGCCAAACCGGTGAGTGAAAAAGCAGTAAAAGTGGCAGATTCGGTCGTGGAATGTGACTTGTGGAGAGGCAATGACTTGGGGGGTTGAATCTATGCGCAAAAGTTTGGCCGAGGCCATTTACGAATTCTTTCGGCATTGTACAATCATTGCAAACGGATTGTCAGAATGGGACTTTCTTCAGTTGTTTATCCGGAGACAGTTGCCACTTTGTCCCATGCGATGTTCACCGTCTCGTTTTTAGCGGTCACAAAAACTTGAAAAGCATCACAGTTGCCAAAGAAACTTCATCTCTGACAGCGACAACCGAATACGACCAACTTAGTAAATTTCTTGGACTTATCCAGCAAGCGGTAGGCATTTTGTATATAGCAGATAGACGGGCTTTTCTTAATTGGCTATGTAAAACCCTTCTTGTCTGAGAGGGTCTATGAGGCGCACGAGAAATATGTTCTTATAGCTTCTATCTTGTATGTATGCATGTATATATGTATATATATATGTACAGTATGTATATTTGTATGCATCTGCATATTCTTCCAATTTCTGTATGTTTTGCAGCCTGAATGCACGATTAAAGTAATTTTTCAGCTGGAATTTTGTTGCAGCAACATCGAATACAACAAGTAAAAGTTCAAGTGCATCGCAAGGTACAAAAATTATTGCAGATACTTATTCGAATTCTTATCATTTGATACTGACAAAAGGAATCACAATATTGCTAAAATTTACGTGTTTATATTTCACATTCAGATCAGCAAAACTGTTCTTTAAAACCTTATTGCCTCAGTGACAACTTTTACTGGAAAGGTATTCAGATGATGGATTGCTGATGCTGAGTTTGTGCTTCAGCTGAAACATTATATATATATGCATGTATGCATGCAAGTTTGTATGCATATATGTATTCTTCCAATTTCTTTATGTTTGCTGCATAAATGCACGTTTAAAGTAATTTCAGTTTGAATTTTTACAGCAACATCAGTTGCAACAAGCACAAGTTCAAGTACATTGATGTGTGTTCACATCATTTAATGAATTGGAAGCAAATGGACGTAATGCGTATAATGATCTGCACATTAATGCCAATAAAATTAGTCAGAGCATCGCTGAAATAGTCAAATAAATATGTTGGATATTTTCGTAATCGTAATCGTAATTCCGAGATTTCTACAGCGCTCAACGAAAGCCACGTTAAGGGGACCAGATTATTCACAGGCTCTCAGTCAAAACAAAATTGATAGCAAAATGGTTCGGTTCCAGGTTAAGATACAAAAGTCAGGCAGAGAGACAGCATGGCACCTACGGTGGGTGGTGTTTGGGATTCGACAGTTTAACTGTGTAACTGACATATCAGCAACTCTTGGGTTAAATGTCCATGCTAAATGTCCGTCTAGAATGCAACCATTAATCATTTATACGGTGTCATTAAAAATGAAAATGTTTCTAGAGTTTGTTGGAACTGGAACAGCCAAGTCCTTAACAATGTTAAAAACGTTTTGTACCAGACTGCATCTTCTACATTAGAGAAGTAGTACATGCACCAAAGGAGCATTTCTTGTCCATTTTGCAAGCAGATTGCTTGACAAGTTGCTTAGAACTATGCGATCTTGGAACACTTTCTCAGCCCATCAGACAACATTGGAGAAGAAATTTAAAACAAATATTAGAATGTGAATAAAATCGTCAAACCCAGATAAATTAAATTGTATACTGCCAAACAAGAGATTCATGGAGGCGTGTGGTATCCAGAATCCTTACAGACACTTGTGCCCAGTGTTCCAATAATGGAACACACAATATACACTGTAATTGCAAAACTTCCAAACGAAAGTCAGTGTTACAAACTGGCTACCAATATTGTGGATTGTGATGGCTACCAATATCGTGGAATATGAATGATACTTGAATACCAGTAACAGCAGATACTGGAATGATGTTTACTTGATTAAGTTTCAAATAAATGTAATTTTTCATTACCATCCAAAGGTATGCCAAATAAAAAAAGAAAATTAGAACACACACATAAGTATAAATTTTGCAAAAAAAATTTAGATGGAACTTTTTTCTTCTACATACGCACACACATACAGAAGAACATCTATCTATATAAAGAAACAATCAAACAAAAATATGCATACATGCATGCATGCAAACGTACATACATACACTGTGCATGCATGCATTGCAGATATACATAGTTTTTACAATTTACTGTGCTGTATTTACATGTAATCTTTAATCTAGGTTTTTCGACTATGGTGATCTTAGCGGCTGTTATGTGCAGTCGGTCGTTTTGATTGCTGAGAATCGTCTTTGCACCACGCTGTAAGAAGAAAGTAAAAACGATAAATGCATAACACTCTTCTCTGTCATCTACGCTGAGCTGATTGAATCAGATCACAAACCTTCTCTGCCTCCACCGAGACGCGACCAGAAGACTTGAGCAAAAACCTGGAAGTTCCAGCTTCACACCGTTCACTGAATGTTCACACACACATATAAAATATATATACAGTAAAACAATATAGTAATACACATTTATATACTAATAACTCACATCTATGTATGTATGTTTGTGTATGAACACTTACATAGCGCTTTAAAATGCTTCGCTGAGATACGGCTATATGACATATCTAAAAGGGAACTTCTTGAGATAACCTAATTGTGTTTCTTGGTCTCTTTGTATTGGCAAACGTCTAATTTGAGTGGAACATTGTATCATATTTATCTTATTATACACATGCGTGCATATATGTTCATAGATGCATAAACACATGCATCTATACATAAACAAATGCAATGTGCATACCTATATAGACGTATGCATCCATAGATACATAGGCAACATACATATAAACATAAGAGCATGCATACATACATATATACATTCATATATACATATAATAACATGCGAACATACATGCATACATGCATAGGTACATTCATACATGCAAACAAGCACACGAATATACATGCATACGTACATGCATACATGCACACGTACATTCCTACATACACTATTTGAATACTTTCATGCATAGTAGTTAGTAAATTGTTTTTCATTATTCTAACATGTTATATCTATTGATGAACAACATGTAACAACTTCTAAAATGCATATAAACCAACTCGCATATAATATTATGTTTGCAATGTGCAGTAGTGGACCAAAGTGAAAGAATTACGGCTGCAATAGATTCCCAGTTTTTAATGAACAGAATTCGTGTAGTGGGAGTTATTGCATTATCATGCTGTAACATTAATTCATCGCCTGTCATGAAGTGCAATTAGTAGAATCACAGCATTTGATAATCATGTAAGCATATTTATTTTGAAATGTCAAACAAGTAACGTTTCAGATTATGCGTGTTGATCTGGCAACAGGAACGACGCAGCGAGGTCGGCTTACGGTGATGGTGCTTTCATTGAACAGGTTAAGAAACTATGCTGGTATAACCAGTATGCAACATGGTTTGGAAAGTGTAGGGCATGAAGAATCTGCTTTTGAACCTAAGGGTTATCGAAGGTATTCCAATGAGAAATGCTCTGAATGAATGATCAGGTGACGTTTCCTCATTTCACTATAAATCGCAGTCTGCTTATGTTGAAGACAAGGCCTTTGACGATTTAGTACACGTGTTCTTTAACTGCTTTTTTATTGTGACTTAACCATTAAATCATCTAATCTAAGCAGTTTATATACATGCAAATGAAGTAACTTCTGTTTGACAGTTATTTTCGCCGATGACAAAACGATACAAATCTCTTTATGTTAGGTCTACTAACGCATGCTAATGTCTGGTAAGCGTTTCATAATAAAAATTATGCGATGTTTAGAGTTGGTCAAAGAAGAAGGTTGCGTAATTTTTACAGGTAGACTTTACTGCTTTTATGCTGAATATTTTGTGAATTATTTACTACTAGACTCCTGTGTGAAATATTAAATTGTTCCAAGCAATACATGCGCTTGTAGAATTCACTTTGTTGCAATTTTAGTGTTAGCCATTTTTTTTCAAACAAACTTAGCAAATCACAGCCTCCTCGATACGTTCATCAAACGCCGCTATATAAATGTCTAGTTACATTTGTACAAGTGCACTTGCAGTTTACATAAAAAGAGGATACCCAATAAACACAATTATATAAATGATTCGTTTGGATCGGTTTTCAGAACTCAAAGGCTATATCTATGTACCATTTGCATAGATCGGGTCTTCGTAAGAATGTCCATGATGTCTCTCACAAATAGACTATATGCGGCAATGGAATAGTGAACTTTTGAATTATTATTGAAGCTAATTAAACACTTGTTTTTACAAATCGTTTGCAATGGGTTTATTACTGAACTTAGGCAACACTGGGTAGCCAGAAGAGGCGTAACAGACGCACACCTTCATAATCTTGTCAGACTGATGTTTTTCTGATCATTTTCTACTTTCCAGATCCCACTCAAGCTTTACTCACCCCAATTTCAACTTAGTGATGCGCCCCTGGAAAAGGAAGCTTCTTATTATCACAGGCTTAAAAGAAGTAGACCATTAAACGCAGTTTCAAGTGTAATTATTTTATCTTCCTCATATCAATATTTAATCGTTTGATCTTGGGAACATTTGACACTTCCACTATGTGAAAGCAGCTTTCACAAGCTATCCAACGTGTCATCATAGTCGTCGTCATCATTATGTTGACATAATGGAATTACGAACAGGCGTAAAGAAACCTTCTATAGACCCCAGCGACCTGCCTCAATACAGACCCATCTCAACTTTGAATTTTGTATCTAAATTCTTAACCGAATAGTTAGGAATCGTATGCAAACTTAATTTATCTTCCAACTCAATGACATCCCCCTTTCAATGATGCATCCCGTAAGATTCATTTAAGAGAATCTGCCCATCTTCCTGTTCATAATTGCATCATTTCTTCTATGGATAAGGGTATAGTGACAGCATTCGTTCTTATTGATTTGTCTGCTGCTTTTGATATTGTGGACCAATCTGTATTTTTGCAACGTCTCCGGCACTGGTATTGGGGTTTCTAATCCTGCTCTACATTGGTTTGTTACTTACTGTAGTCCACGCATTCAGAATATTTAAATGATAATATAGTTAATCGTCTAGAGCTATGTTGGCATGTGGCGTCCCACGAGTTCTATGCTTAGTCCGTTTTGTTTACATTATACATCATACCACTGCCTGGGAGAAGGCGCAGTCTTGGATGGCGGTTAATAAACTCTTCTCTAACCCATCGAAAACTGAATTTTTACTTCTGAGCACTCCGCAACAACTTGAAAAGTTTGAATGGCTTAAATCTTTAAAACTGGAAGACTTACTTGTTGAATGGCTGATGCCACTCTTAATTTGGGCGTTGTTTTTGATCCTACTGTGTCTCGCCGACTATATAAACGGTATTTGTAAGTCGTCATGCATGTAGATATCGCTGCTTTCATAGTACTATAACTTATTAAATGACGAGATGAGACAGGTTATGACCGGACAAGGATTAATAACAACGGTGTATGTAGTAACGTGTATTCATATATGTATCTGTACATACATATAGTATCTGATAAGCGTCTTTTGAACTCGGTCTTTTCGCTTCAGAACAGTAAACTCCAAGTTAGGGAGAAGTATAAGACGTCCCACTGTTTTGACGATTCACTGAATTCTAAAGTTTAGGTGAACACATTTATGCCTGTACTGAAACGGATTCTATGCCTCTAGCCAAACCGATATTTAATTTAACCATCCTGCCTTAATTGGCAATAAATTAATATATGTGTTATTCTACCAAGTTGGTGGGAATCAGTTAAAATAAATGTTTTCTTCCACAAAAATGCAATGGGGTCTGTTACGTAGCGTTCAATTTTTATTTACACAGAACTGAGCCTATTCTGAGTTCACATGTCTAGCAAAACAACTAAACTAGTTCATTATTAATTAATTGGATTAATACATTTAATTTTACAATTATGGTTTCACTGGCTAACTTATATAGGCCTATTTCCATTTGGAAAATATATGTTGGAAGTCTGGTGCATAATTGGTTAGACGCTATAGTTTCAGTGGTGATAAGCATTTCTCTTTGTATATGGCTTTCATTGTACTGGGCGTCATCTTTGGACGACGCTATAGGATGAAAAGGTATGCCGAAAGGAAGATAATGGTAAATAAGAACACACCACACACACATACACACACATATATAAGTACATATGTACGTGCAGAGATACTTCATCATCATCAGCATCATAAACCATGGGCTCAACGCCAGTAGGTGTCTGATGCTATTCTCACTATGTTCCTCCACTGTTGTCTTCCCAGTGTGGCGTGGCTCAGCTCCTGAAGTGATGCTCCACACCATTCGATTATGTTGTCTACCCATTCTTTATGGGGTCGTCCTCTCTTGTTTCATCCATCCATCATTCCGAACAATAATGTCTTGATCTTCCTAGCGTTACTCATTCTGCATATGTGACCAAATAATCCCAGTTTCCTTTGAGTTATCTTCTGCTTCAAATTCTCGTTGAGATGCATCTGTCTGTATAGTTCTGCAGTGCTCACCTTTTGTGTCCATCCTATTTTCATAATCTTCCTATAGCATTTTCTTTCGAACATCTTTCGTTATTACCCAAGCCTCACATCCATATAACATGCTACTGAAAACACATGTTTTCAGAATGCTCAGTTGTGTCTCCAGCTTTATGGCTTTGCTTTTCCAGATCTCACCCATAGCTTTCGGTGTTGCTGTCGCCTTTGCAATTCGGACTGACACTTTTCCCCTAATGTCCAAGTCATGCGTCATCCAATGTATGCAAACTTTTCAACATTTTCCAACTGAATGCCGCCGTCCACTACCATCTTCTTCGTTAAAATTCGTTTTGTCAAATACCATTGTTTTTGTTTTATCAAAATTCATGGTAAGGCCATATCTCTTTCCTTCTTCGTTCAGAGTTTGTACTGCGTGCTCCAATCGTTGTTCGTCTTCTCTAATCAGGTCAATATCGTCAGCAAAGCAAAAATTATTGATCCTTACGCTGGTGACTGATACTTCTTCATCGTTTTCCTTAATCTTGTCCAGTGCTCTTTCTAGGTGATATTCTCTTGGTGATATTGGATCACCTTGTCTTGTTCCTCTGCTGTTGTCAAACCAAACTCCTGTTTCACCACACACTCTGCATTGTTGCTGATTTCCTTCAGTAAACGAGTCAATATGTTATCCACTCAATACGAAGTCTATTAAACAGTTATAGACTTTCTCGTTCTCTCTTCGGGCGTTTTCTCCTATCAGTCTCAGTGATAGTATCTGCTGTACAGTGCTTCTATCTCTTCTAAACCCCGCCTGCTCATCTGCAAGATATTTTTCAATCTGGTTCCTAAGTCTTTCTGTTAGTATCGTCATCATTGCTTTACCAAGTTGATTTATCAGTGCGATAGTTCTATAATTAATGCATTCTGATTTCCTTTCTTATAAAAACAACTAGAATTGACTTCTTCCATTCCTCCGGCGTGCGCCCTTTTTTCCGCACTGCCCAAACAAAACTTGTGTATCTTCTGTATCATGATATCTCCTCCATTTATTTATCATCTCGACTGTTATACCATCGTTGCCCGGACTTTTGTTGTTTTTCAATCGTTGCACAGCTCTTATCGCCTCTGCTTCCAAGATATTTCCAATATCTTCAACTGGTGGAGATATTTCTTTCAGTTCTGTAATTACCTGTTTTGCGATATCTTGATTCAATTGCGCTTTGTACAAGTTGCTACAGTAATCTGTCCATCTCTGTACAATGTCTGCTTTGTTCGTCAGCACTGCACCCTTTTCATCTTTGATTTCTGCAACTCTTGGCTGCCATCTTTTGTTAATATTCCTGATCATCTTGTATACCTCTTTAATTTGCATTTTTTCTTACACTTTTGCGTTGGTCTTCGAGCCACTTGTCTTTGTCTGCTTTTGCCACTTTACGTACTTCATTGCTTTTTGCCCTGTATAGTCCATCTGCTGTGTCAGAGCTGTCTCTTCTGATCTTCAGTTCTGTTTTCTCCCGCACCAGTCTCAGAGTCTCTGGTGTGATCCATTTTTTGGATCCTCTCTTGTTCTAGGATCACCTGTTGTGCTGCTTCCATTATTGCTACGGTCAATTGTTCTGCTCTTTGTTTATATCCTGTTCCTCACCAAGTTCTTTAAGCTTTGCTTCAAGTGCATTTTGATATGCACTGTGTATTTCTGATATATCTCTTCTTTTATGCGGTTCCACTGTGTTTTTCGGTTTGAGTTTTATTTTGACGTTTGTAACCGCCAGACTATGATCCGAATCCACATCTGCGCCCTGAAATGTCTCACAATGTTGTACTGACGTTGTCCATCGCACATTGATTAATATCAGATCTATCATAAAACTGGATTCGCTATCGCAAGAGCGCCATGTTCATTTACGACAATCTTTTCGTTGTAACCTTGTGTTACGGATCATTAATTCGTTATCCATTGGAAAATCCAACAACTTCTTACCTCGTTTGTTTCTATCCGGATATCCAAATCTTCCCATGATTTTCTCCCATTCTACATTGTCTGTGGCAATCTTCGCGTTCCATTCGCCTCCAACGATAAGCACACCTCGCTTAGGTGTTTCCTCGACGGCGGATGTCAGATCTTCATAAAACCTTTTGATGTCTTCATCTGAGCTCTCTGCTGCGGATGCATACACTTGAATGACTCTTATGTTGAATGGTTAGGCTCCCAATCTTGGCACTATTTCACTGGTCAACATAGAAATCGTTACTGACTGGAAAAGGCCCTAATGTGTAGCATCTTGGTGTGCTGAACACGAATATAACCATAAAAAATTTTTATTGGCTCTCGTTTTGAAAATATTTCATATAGTTCATTTTTTATGTTTCACCATGTAAATTTATGCAGTAGGACTGCGACAATATCCTAAATAAGTCTAGAATGATGTAATATTCCACCTCATTGCATAATCCCATCATGGACACATCATGCACAGTTGATTACGTCATTTTCTGATGCAATGTAAAACTACAGCCAGTCGGCTGCTGACGTAAGATGACGTCAGCAGTGTACTATATAAAGCGAGTCGGAACGGTTGAGCATTTACAATATTACAGACTTTGTGCGAGACAGTTTAAGTTACTGTTTTATAAAACTATTATTACTTTATCCATTTAGATACAATACAGAACAGTAATGCCTCGGAAGTGCGTAAATACTGTGGACAACTTTTGTTACATTTGTGGGGAAGTGACATTTGCCAACCAGAAGAAAAGTATCACTTATCAAGTCAAGAAGGCATATCATGCTTACTTCGAATGCAAGGTTGGTGACCAAGACAAGCTATGGGCCCCGCATATCTGCTGTGCTACATGTACAACACAGCTTTCACAGTGGTTGAATGGCAAAAGACCATCAATGCCGTTTGCAGTTCCCATGGTGTGGAGAGAGCAAAGCAACCACGTAGATGACTGTTACTTCTGCTTGGTTCCTCCTCTTTCCGGTGGAATAACGAAGCAAAAGAAGTCGACAATAGTCTACCCAAACATTCCGTCAGCATTGAGACCAGTTCCACATGGTGATGGACTTCCTATTCCAGAACCTCCAGCAGAATATATTTTCCTTGATTCATCTGATGAGGACAAGGGTGAGCCGACATGTTCTTCTCCTGGTCCGTCAGCGTGCAGTGATCCCGATTTTCACTGTGGTGCATCATCAACCCCACACAGAATAACACAGGAAGAACTAAATGACCTTGTTCGTGATTTGGACTTATCCAAAAACAAGGCAGAATTGCTAGGATCAAGACTCCAACAATGGAATCTTCTAGAAGAAGATGTCACAATTACTTCATATAGAAAGCGCCATCAGCAGTTGGAACCTTTCTTTATGAAGGAAGGTAATCTGGTATTCTGTTCCAATATTGACGACCTCATGAATGCCTTACAGATCACTCATGACCCACAAGAATGGAGACTCTTTGTAGACTCTTCAACACTGAGTCTTAAGGCTGTGCTTTTGCACAATGGAAACCGTCTTCCATCTATTCCATTAGCGCATGCTGTCCACATGAAAGAGACATACGATAACCTAAAACAGCTACTGCATTCCATTGACTATAACAGGTACAAATGGCACCTGTGTGGTGATTTGAAGGTAGTTGCCATTTTAATGGAACTGCAGCAAGGATATACAAAATATATGTGTTTCTTGTGTGAGTGGGATAGCCGAGCAAGAGAGTTGCACTACGTGCGGAAGGAATGGACTCCCAGACAAAACATGGCAGTTGGACAGAAGAATATCCAGCACCCAGCTCTGGTCGAGGCTCACAAAATCCTACCACCACCCCTTCACATCAAACTAGGTTTGGTGAAGAACTTCGTGAAAGCCATGGACCGCACTTCGCCAGCTTTCCGATACCTGCATGAAAAATTCCCTCGACTCAGCGAAGCAAAGATTAAAGAGGGAGTTTTTGTGGGTCCTCAGATTAGAGAACTCTTCAAAGATGACCGCTTCAACAACTTGCTGGAGGGTGATGCGAAACAAGCATGGAATGCTTTTCGTCTAGTGTCTACAGACTTTCTGGGGAATGTTAGGGCAGAAAACTACAAGGAACTAGTAGAAGACATGCTCAAGCAGTACCAGAAATTTCGCTGCAATATGTCTCTGAAGATGCATTTCCTTCATTCCCATCTGGATTTCTTCCCTGACAACTGTGGTATGGTTAGTGACGAACATGGCGAACGTTTTCATCAAGATATCGCAACAATGGAGCAAAGGTACCAGGGAAAATGGTCCACTACAATGTTGGCTGATTACTGCTGGACACTCCGCAGAGATGCTCCCGAACAGCTGTACAAGAGACAGGCAAAAAAATCTAAGAACTAGTCTATGACCTGGTTTTTACAAATATTAACTGTAAGTGTATCACTATTGGCATGCATTGTGCGATATAAAATTACTTCATTTCAGATTACAAAAAAACTAGAGCCAATTCGGCATTTCACTGTCATATTCGTGTTCAGCACATACAAATTGATAAGAACTGACTAATTTCATTTCAGTAACATGACTTTTGTAAAAATTTGTTGTCCAGTGATTATTCTTTCGCTTACTGGTTCATATCCTATCAAGGCGTCGCGAGCTTTGTTGTTTAACAGGATTCCGACACCTGCTTCATGTCTGCTGTCATTTCCTGATCATATGATTTTACATACTTTCATTTCTCCCGCCAGTGTCCAACGCATTTCCGAACTTTCAAGAATGTGGCATCGATATCTTTTCATTTCTTCCCGAAGCAGCTATAGTTTACCTGCCGCCCACAGTGTTCGGACGTTCCATGTTCCTACTGAGAGCACGTCCTTAGCAGGCTTAAACTTTCTTTTGGTAGCTGATTTTTCGATCCAACCCCCGATCGCTCATTTGGAGTCGCGGACCTTGTTTGTCCGGGCGACGTCCGGGCCGGCCTGTTCGTGGATTTAAGTTTCCTGACATCAGATTTCAGCCGTCTCTGTTCTTTACTGTCAGCGCAACGACACTCATCTCACAGGCTCTCCTAC
The DNA here is from genome assembly GCA_964023275.1 of Norana najaformis. Classification (NCBI taxonomy): domain Eukaryota; kingdom Metazoa; phylum Annelida; class Clitellata; order Crassiclitellata; family Hormogastridae; genus Norana; species Norana najaformis. Next base: position 7,858,484 of record OZ029916.1, on the reverse strand, counting down.
TTTTTCCGGGCTTGGGACCAGCACGGGGAGTTGCTGGTATGCATCTTCCTGAGGCATAGTTAGTAAAGGTATGCCGAATGAAAGATACTGGTAAATAAGAACACACACATATATATATATATATATACGTATGTACATGCAGACATACTTACACAGGTCTAATACAATTTCAATTAATGCATTCTACTGGCCTAATGCATTTAAGGCGAACAAACGTAAGCTAGTTAAACTCGCAGATGCCTTTTATTGTATGGTTTAATTCAGTATAACTGACCTCATGTAAACGTAATGTGCTTAAGAATTTCAACAGATGAGACATTTTAATAATTATAATATATATTCACCAGGTTATTCATTTAGAGTTGGAAATCTGTAACCAGGTATGTCAATAAAAAAGGTTATATTGTACTTTTGTCGGATTTCATTCGTCAAGTTAGCGCTTCGGACGATAGACTCTTCATGCTGCGAGGCTGTACTTTGGAGAAGTTCCTTTAGGGGTGTGTAAGCAATGTGTTATTTGTACTTTACCTGTAGATTTTCCTGAAGAGAGATACTTAAAGTACTATTCTAACTCGTCTATAGTCTACTCTGAACTAGACTAATTTCTATTTACTGATTTATCGTATATTCGCCGACCAAACGCCTATTGATCGAGTTCACGGAATTTCACACAGTTAATAAATTTGCACCAGATAGATAAAAAATTTCTGTAGAGCTGAAAGAACAAGATAGACGATCAGACTTGAAGAGATGGAGCAGAGAGACAACGGAGGCTATGAAACACTCGTTCTTCCTGGACTGGTACCAACAGCACAAAGAGTGGACACTACATCAGGCCTTGAAGGAAACACCGTTTTCCGATTCATTCTTCATTACATTCCAGATCCCATGAAAACTTTGCCTATTCTCGTTTTCAAATCCTTGATGTGTCCATGAAAAAGCAAGATTTTAATTATCATAGACCAACAGAAGTGACCACAAAGTGCAGTTTTAGCTATAATTAATTATTTTGCCATCCGCATATCAATATTGATTGATAATGTGAACATTTGAAAATTTTGACTGTCAAAGCTGCTTCTACGGATCTCTCCAGTATATCGTCGTCGGCGTCGTGGTCGTCATCATCACCGTCATCGTCATCATCATCATCAAGCGCAAATCTTGTATGTCATTAAGTGATTATCTACAAATTAATGTCCTTTATTTTATATTCACCATAAATGCAAAACATTAGACTTTGGATGTTTCTGTAAATTTTCATTCGACATAATGTGTCTAACAAACTAAATTTCAGTCCGATAATCATTTCAGCTAAGTATCCTTTTATGTACAGCTTCTTCTTCGAAATTCTTAGGTTTCTACATCCGGCTTCAGGTGTAAATATCCTTCTACTTAATACAGTTCTTTACTATTTCGAACATCTTTAGTGTCCAAGTCCCACCAAAGTAAATAGCAATAGAGCTCACGTATTACTATTTACTGCCATTTACGCTGGTCTTCGAGTTACCGATTGCTTTTCCTTATAATTACAATTGATGTATTAATAAGATTGATTAGCTCAGTTTACTAGTTGCTCATTTCAGTGTAATAAAAAGGTGGGACATTTACTAACAATAAATTTAGCCACGATAGGTTGTTTGTTTGTATAGTTGTATGAGGTTAAGTTGGACTATATATATATATATATATATGCATATAATTGCCAGCATCTATCGAAATATATGTGCCAGAATCTTAGGGCATAAAATTAGTAATATTACGCTTGTCGAGAAACTGTGCACTATGTTTCGCATATGGCATGGAAAACAGGGAGCCAGTAAAAAATTTTGAAATAGCGGTCGACTCACTGTCGTCTGGTTCTGGAGCTGACGAAGATTTGCAGCGGGACGAAGATCCATTACAGTAAGTCAATCGAACAGATAACTTCGATGGCATTAGATGTCTTGCGAGAATTGAACTCATTAACTCCAGATTCTGTGTTCGGACAACCACGAACGTAGAACTGACGAAGCGAAAGATACTGAGCATGGATCATTGCTAAACGAATGCTCAACAGAGTCGACTTCTATGACAAAATGCGCTTCTTCCTGAATTTCTAAATTTCCTGTTGCTTGGGATACTTGATCTGACAGGCGAGAAGGTAGGATGGGCTGTTGTTCACGGCCAACGAGAAGGTCTTATGTCAGTCGCTAGATGGCAGTGCGAGTTGAACGAGAATTCTGGGAATTCGCAGGAGGTTTCAGTCGGAGGCACTGGAGAAACGTGGCACTGACTGAAGAGGAAGAAGCCTGAGAAGCAGAGAAGGTCTTGGCTTGTCTTTACCTTCATCTTCATAAGTGGAGATACACATAGGCCTATGATGGCTGCGTAATGAATGTATGTATTCAGAGTATATATATATATATATACGCGGGATATTATACGCTTATGTGTGTTTAAAGAGTCATATCTTAGTTTTATACGCGCTTTCAAGCGTTTGGGTAATTCATGTCTTAAAACGCGTATAGTAATTTAAGTAACCGTTCAAGTGACATCGAGAATCTATGAAGGCCTTGTAAATACCGAGATAGTGAATACTTGACAACAGTTTGTATGAATTGGTCAGAACCCCGAGCGCCAGTCATGGGTATTAAATGCTTCACTTTCTTTGGTGCATGTACTACTTCACTTTCTTAGACTCGGCAAAGAGTGGGTGGCCAGCCCTATCCCTCACCGTCTGATCTTTCCATATACAGCATACAGGTCGTCAGCGTGCTGATTTTATAGCTGAGTTTTTCTGGTGGCGCAAGTGGGGCAGAAGTCTAAAAATGTCTTTCAGCCCAAGCGAGGATTTGAACCCTGGACTTCTGGGTTGATAGACGAGCACGTAATATTATAGCGCACGTATATGATAAATTTTGAAATAAAAATATATTTAATTTTGTTATTAATTATTGCCACTGACATCATACGCCAGGTTTTCTCGTACAATTTTTGCAACAGTTAGAATAACACTTGCGAGTAATATGCCTTTTATGAAAATGCAAATGCAAATCCTCAGTAAGTTGGCCTAACTCCGTACGCCTCTGCGAAGTGAGTCTAGCGCTTGGAATACGAGGAAGAATCGGGAAATATATCATGATCATGAACCATGCTTAGTGGTTTCCAAGCATATAGGAAATGTCGATGCCAAACTTCTTGTTGGATTTCACAAATGTACCGGCTCTCGGTTGGTTTCATCATCCTCTACAATCAGCGTTTTTGTGTAGGCCTAAAAAGTGCCATATAAATGATACATACATACATATAGGCCTACATATATACACACATACATATACAGACATACATACATTGTTGCAGTGGCACGTGTGGAGGGATAGCTAGAATGCTATCTGTGGATAACGCATGCAACAGGTGTTGTATCACAGAAGTGTCAGCTAGATGGCGGAAAATCCCATGGGCGTGAGTGTGAGGTAAAGTCAGTCCAGTTCGGCTTTTGGTTTGATCCTGTTGGTCGTTTCGCTGTTCTTGTGGTTTTATCACACTCATGGCATGTCGCTTTGAAGTTGATTGTTTTGAAGTTGATGCTCTCTTCCTGTTGAGTATGACTTGCCTGGGTAAAGTATAGTTTTGTTGGATTCTTGTCTAAGAGACATTCCTTTACCTTTTGGCAGATGTGGTCGTTTCTGTGATACCATTCTTACATCTTTTCTGAAAAGTGTTTTGAAGTTCTGAGTGCAACAATTACACAATATTATAATCAATTTACCTCATGCCATATTTTAACCTCTGCTAAAGAAACCTTCTATAGACCCTGCCGAACTGTTTCATTACAAACCCATCCCAACTTTGAATTTTTTTTCCAAATTCTTAAACGGAATAGTCATAAATCGTATGTAAACTTATTTATCTTCCACCGACTATATAAACGTTAGTAATAAATGCTCATGCATTTACATTTCTGACTTGCACAGAATTAGACGTTATGTCCACATGTCTTCAACGATATCTGTGGCAAAAGCTTTGGCATCTAGTCGCCTTGATTACTGTAACTCCGTTCTTACTGGTACTACAAAGTCGAACACGCAGAAACTCCAAAGAGTTCAGAACTACTTGGCTAGATCTAAATAACTAACACGTCAAAATATGAGCACGTAACCTATGTACTTATATGTAAATCTGTGTACTGGCTTCTGTTGTGTGTTCATATCCGTAAGAAAATAAAGACTCGTCTTATGACTTATTATATGGCAAGATGAGACAGAATATGCCAGGTCAAGAACTTATAACAACAGTGTATGTAGTAACATGTTCTATGTATGTATCAGTACATTCAAATAGCGTCTGCTAAGAATCTTTTGAAATCGATCTTTCCGCTTCAGGAACATTAACTGCAAGTTACGAGAAAGTATAAGAAGTCCCACTGTTTCGGCAACTGACTGACTTCAAAAGTTTAGGCAAACACATTCATGCCGGTACTGAAACTGATTTCTGTGCCTCTAGTTAAGTCGATATTTAGCATAACTAATCCTGTCATGGCAGTGAATTAATGTATGGATTGCTCTACCCAATCGGCAGGAATCAATTTACATGTAAATAAATGCAATCTTCCACAGAAATGCAATGGGGTCTGTTACATAGCATAGCGTTTTGATTCACATAAAATTGAGCCTACTCTGAGCACATATCTAGCAAAAAACTGGTTCATTAGTAATCAGGTTTTTGTATGAGCGCATGAGTTAATGCGTCTTGGGCCAATGCGTTTTTATAAGGCAGGTGTGATATGGTCTCGGTAAGAAAGTCCAAGACATAGCCATGCTGCCTGGTGCGTGAATGTAGTTGAAGCAATGTGCAGTCAGGGATGACAGAAATACTCCACGACATGATGTCATCGCTGCAGGCGCGTAGTCACTTGGAAGCATCTGCGACGTCGTTTAGTCAAAGATGTATATAGAGACCCGTGTCCGGAATAAAGGCGGTTTTCTATGACATTATGAGAAGCAATGACTGACAGTGGGTACTGCGCAGGTATACAAGACGAACAGCGGGAGCCCTAAGACTGGTCTTTGTGGGAAACCAAAGAACACAGCAGTGATGGAAGACCCCAATGAGGCATTGCCAACCGTAATCGTAATCGTAATCAAAAACTTATAAAGCGCCACTTCAAGATAAAACTCATCAGAGGCGCTCCCGGCCCAATTTCCCATGACTAATGGGGAATAACACGGTCTTCAAACGCTTGCGGAAAAGAGAGGGAGGAAGAGAGAGGAATTCCCGCCTAAGGTCACCAGGCAGGTTGTTCCAAAAGCCAGGGCCAACAACGGCGAAGCTGCGACGCTGTGCACTGACTACGATTAGAGAGGTAGGAAACAAACCAATCGATGACTGTACCAGAGATTTAAAAGGACCTTTGCAAGACTTTCAATAGGATACACTAACCTACACGGTCAAAAGTAGCAGAGACATCAAGGAGTATTAAGGCTTTACAAACCTCCTCTCAATATCATTGAGACTCTCAATATCATATACCCTCAGGACGATGGTAATCGATTGGTTCGGCAAACGGGCCTGATGACAGAGAGAGAGAGAGAGAGAGAGAGAGAGAGAGAGAGAGAGAGAGAGAGAGAGAGAGAGAGGAGGAAGAGGGAGGAGAGAGAGGGAGAGAATGTCTTTGTTCTCACACCATCGGGTTTACTCTTTATGTCTATTTCTTCGCAGCTCTCTGTGCTTCTCACTCTGCTACAGAGCATCTCGATGTATCTTTCGCTGTCCCAATGTCTTCATGTCGTCTTGCTCTACAGTGACTGTTGTTCTGTTTCAATATCTTTGCAAAATCCCTACTATCCTAAAATTGTAATAGGTTTCATCTTAATACAAATTATTCTGGTTTAATAAACCAAGGAACACAGATCCCTAATTTCATTCACCTTAAAATGTCACCTAGTTAAAATACAACGTGACAAGGTTTCCACAGACAGCGTCATGAGAAGTTTCCTGTGTACATGCATGCACATAACTTATTCACAAGGTCTAGAACTGGTAACTGGTTTTGCTAACTGCACGGATAAGAGCATTCTTGAGCAGAATGACCTTGCCCATGCAGTTACCAAAACTCCCAAATGTCACAACATAACCCCAGTGCTCAAATCACTTCATTGGCTTCAGGTTCCTCGGTGCATCCATTTAATATTTGTACCTCTTACATACAATGTCCTTCAAACTGCTCAGACCTCTTACATTCGCGAACTATTCACTCTCCAACCACCTAAATCTGCTTGTTCTTCCTCATACCTTTACTCTATCTCGACCTCCAGTCGCCTTCATACTCAGATTTTGTAACCGCTCCTTAATCTATTCGGCGCCAGCTCTTTAGAACGTCTTCGCGAAAAACCTCTGACTGTTTGCTCATCCCCCTTTCTCGCCTGTCGGCTTTAACCTGCTGGCAAACCTCAGTCGTTCACGCATATAGTGCATATTGAACAGGGTTTTATCATGCAAACAATAAAAGTCGAATCTAGCTACGAATAGGATCTTTCTATGGGGTACAGAAAGTTCTTCAGGCGGAGCGTATTTCTTTTAACTGCAGTCAAAGCGAAGTTACTTCCTTGTTGGGCGTTTATCTAAGGCCTATTACTCATACAGCAGAATAACATAATAAACTACATACTTCTGTCTCAATTGCCCACTCAGTCAACCTAACTTAATATTTTCAGTACACTTCTTGACACTTGTGCAGTCGAGCGCTGGATTGCACGCTCAATACCTACAAAACTACATGCAGATAAATGTAATACAGAGGTTCGATAAACAAACACGGCATCAGGTATTAAAACTTATCACCCTGCAATGTTAGCGTCTTCGAAGTTCAGATCTGGTTGACCTGGTGACAACATTCAAAGCTCAGTACTACGCAAGGGACTCTGAGTCTGAGCATTACTTCGCCTTTTCTTTAAAAACAGGTAAAATTGTATAATTTGTCACTGGGTGTTCGTTTGCATAGTATTATAGAGAAATTCAGAATGATTCTATTTTCATCAACATGTAGCGAACTAGAGGTATGTCGCATATAGTGATTCAGAAATAAGCACAATTTCCACAACGCGATTTCATTTATCACATTTTTCTGGGTTACATGGGACAAACGCAAGTCAACGATAAAGTGGGTGTCCTTATAATATTCTTTATAGATTAACATAATGTTACATTTAATGGGTTAGGTAAACTATGAGCTTTTAGTGCCTATATCTTAAATCCAACTGTCCATCGTTGTTTTAGACTGTTCATGCTTGGTGAGGGTAAATTTTTCTGTTAGCCGCTTCCAGCGATTCACAGTCCTCTGGCTGGAAAAGGATATCCTGAAGTCCAATCGCTCTCTTTTATAGTAAAGTTTCAAATTGTGTCCTCTAAGGTAACCTGATGCTGACCTCTGGAAATGTTTGCGGGCCTATTATCCCGAGTGCATGTAGATTTCAGTAAGATCATCACTAATTTTTCTTCTTTTTAGAAAAAAGACCTAACTTTTGTAGCCTTTCGTCATGTAGCATTGTAGTTAGATAAAGGACGAGTTAGTTGATCTCATATGTACTTATATCAAGCACTCGACGTCTGTTAGTTATCAATGATTTCAAGCCTGGATACGGTATTCTAAATATGGTCAAATCATCATCGCCATCGCCATCATCGTTATCATCGTCGTGGTCATCGTCGTTATTGCCACAATCATCTCTTTTATTGACACCAAATTAAGAATGATACATCTTAAAAGTTGTGTACATTGGACGGGATACAAAGGATGCACCCAGAAAGAATAAATGTCACGCTAAATTAGAGCCGCCTATTAACACAGTAGCAGTGAGATGGCGATCAGCACAACGATATGACGAATGCAATTGTAATCGTAATTAGTAACTTTTATCGCGCCGGTGTTAAATGCACAAGACATCAATCGATGCCGCACCAAAGCCAAGCAGCAATCAGATCAATATCCAGAAGATCAGTCCACTAAAACAGAGATATAGCCTATAATGGATAAGCAATTTGACAACAACAAATCTTAAAGCGAGAACGAAATGACACAAGCGACTGAGTAGAACGAACATGTATAGGGAAAGAGTTCCTGAATCAAGGTATAGCAAATGAAAAACCCGTTTCCCAAGAATATTTAGTTATCACCACAAAATGACAAAGAGATGATGGTAGAATAATGATATGTTTGGGAATCAGGGTGATTTTAAATATTGTGGTTGACCAGAGTTCAATGTTTTATAAACTATAAGCCAAAATTTAAAACAAATACTATGCTGAAAATAAAGTATAGTCAACGCAGATATTCAAGAACAGGAATTATCTACTCCTATCTTGACAAATTAATTATGGCTCTAGACACAGAGTTCTGAACTCTTTGGAGTTTCTGCATGTTTGACTTTGTGTTACCAACAAGAATACAGTTACAGTAATCAAGGCGACTGGAGACCAACGTATATTCCAACAATATCCTTCAAGACATGGGGACATAAGGCCTAAATATATGTGTGTCGCGAATATTCATGTATAGCTACTTACAAATACCATTTACGTTATCAGGGGGTGACATAGTACATTCAAAAATAAACGCCCAATTTACGAGCAGGATCAACCAACTCAGCAGATGAGTTTTAAGTATTTAAGCCCTTCAAACTTCTTAAGTTGCTAAAATCATTTGAAAGCCTTATCAAACCCCAATTACCTCCAACTGGTCTAAGGCTAAAATTTGTTGTTTCCTATGCATGTGATAAATTTTTTCATCCTAATTCTTCACCTTCCGTATTAGTTCTCGTATATATTTTGGGTATCACATAAAATTGTCTAGACCACCTACCTGATTTTGTTCAATGTCATACATAAGCCTCAGTTTCCTCACCCATCGCCTGAAACGGAACTAACGCCTAGATTTCATTTCATCATTCTTCTTAAGCCTATTTCTTTACCTCATCCAACCGTTTCTGAAGCATGGGAGTGGAAGTCCATGTAAATTTCAAAATTCACAACTTTTTCAATAAAAACAAATAATTTTTCTTATCGAAGGCTTTAACCACAAATCAATGATGCAAGCAAGACCAAAATTCCAAGACCAAGACCAACACCAAGACCACAAGGTTCAAGACCAAGACCAACACCAATACCAAGACCAGAGCGTTCAAGACCAAGACCAATACCAAGACCAGAGGGTTCAAGACCAAGACCAAAGGGTTCAAGACCAAGACCAAGACCAGAGGGTTCAAGACCAAGATCTAGCAAGATCAAGACCATAAACGTTTCGGAATTCACAACAATATGTTATTCTAAAGTTATGGCAATATAAAGTCGTTCAAATCAACACAAAGTTAATAGAAAGTTGAACTGAAGTGCAAAACAAGAAAAAAGTTAAAAATTTTAATTTTAACAAACTATATTTTTTAACTTTCTAATGAAAATTTAAGTTAAAATAGCATTATCAATACAATAGAATTTAATTACAATTTCTATAATGAAACACGAATAAAATTTTTGAATACATTTACTTAATATTCAGAATTACAGATAAGGGCTGCTTTTTCTTAACAATTTTTAAAGAAACTGTAGAGTCACTCATTCCTTAGTAATCTACAATGGAACCGAAGAGCGAGGAAAAAAGACGGAAGTTAAAACGCCAGAAATCATTTAAAAGCTAAGAACTTCAAGTCGATCTAATGATCGGAAATAACCAGTAGATACCTAACAACGACTAATCCCATGAGTTGTCATCAAGACTACATGCTGGAGACCAATACTAAGACCACAGGGTTCAAGACCAAGACCAAGACCAGAGGGTTCAAGTCCAAGATCAAGACCAAGACCGGCGCATTCGAGACCATGGAATACCAAGACCACATTTTTTGGTCTCGAGACGGTCTCGAGACCATATCACTGCCACAAATCCAGAAAGATTCCAATAAGAACTGATTTTCATCTATGCCAAAAGTGGAATTAAGGTGGATTGAACAGTTTGGAGTGTATGCATATATTCGGCCATATCTAAATCCATCTGCCGCATTCCTGTTTCTCTCAAACTGAACACAACCCACTCTTCCTTCTTCTTCATCTGGTCTGCTGGCAAGCGGATTCCTTTTTAATACGGTATCTCGTTTATTTGATGCAGGTATCGTTCATAAGCTGTTGGCCATCTATGCGAAGTAATGAAAAAAGCAGCAAGTAATATGTGCGCAGGATACGTGAGTTGCAAGCAAATTACCAGTGCTTAACATATATATTAAGAAGTGTACTTTTTCAGATGAGTGGACTGGAAGCAATGCGAAGTGGACGTTTTCTGACTACTAGTGCCAATCTGCCACACTGGTGTCTATTCATAATGTTCCTAGCACCAATACTTGTGCGAGATGTAGCAACTCAAGGTTGGAATCATTTTGTGTGAATCAACACTGCCGAACCCTGCATCTAAATTGTAAAATTCATATAGTATCCACGTAAAATCTACAATCTAGTCGAAAATTGCAACATCTCATGTAAACTCTGGCAAAAACCAAAAGCTCGCGTTTAAGTCTAAATCAATGTGATACAGATCGTGTTGTGCATTTGACGCAGTTTATCTCAATATCTTGAAAATTGTTCTGCGTGTATGAAGACGCTCTTAGCTGGATATACTGTTTCTTACTAAAAGCCTTGCCTTCTTCGTAATCCCCCCTCTTCCAGTTCTTACTGCTCCTCGTCTTTTTCTTCTGTCCAGTCTTTCTCCTTTTCTTTCTCGTCATCCTTGTTCCGTTACTACTTCATCTCTTTCTCTTTGTGGACCAATCGGACACTGAAGGCTTACCAAGAACCAGTAGGAAAAAAGTAATCTTTAAAAGCACAGAGCAAACGCCTACGCTTTCTAAGCATCACTGCGCACAAGGACAATAAATGAATCGCAACAACAGCTAGAGCTAGGCCCAAAAGAGCAACCAAACAACCAGCAATATACAGTAGTTCAAATGTAAATACAACTCGAAAAAACTTATAGTGTAACAATCATAGTTACTAATGTATTCAATAATTTACACATTTTTTGTCGCAAATGGACTATAAAATATTTATAAAGAAACGTTCGGAAATGTGACAATTGTGCAACCTTTTCCGTAGATTGAAATTATAGCCACCTAATATTTATACTAGAGTCAACAATTTTATTTTATTTATATTGCATTTTAAACTTTCGATTGTCACTGTACCATTAATACTACCATTGGTACTTGAACTTCCATTGCTGCCAATTCGACCTTAACTGCGTCAAAATTTTCATTATTCCACTATTTACTGCTTCTAAGTTAGCCTACTACTCCTCTTACACTTTCAATAATGTTATTATTTATTCTGCTATTATTAACTCTTATAATTTGTAATTACCATAAACAACCTATTATGGTTATACTTAGCAAAGACTAAATGATTCACCAATTGAGCAAATTTTGGCAGACACTTCACTGGCTTTGGTATGGTCGACGAAAGTGGATGCTTACGGTCAAGGGTCGATTTTCATTCAATACGGTGATCCCAACTCCTACAGGGACCAACTACGACGAAACGAGACGTTAAATGGCACCTCAAAGAGGCAATACGTAACAGAAGCAACAAGTCCCTCTAATTACATTGCTATGGAGACGGACGTCGCGCGGTCTTGGATATTCTTCAATGGATATGACGGATTTCTGAGCTTTGTAACGATCAATGCCTCGGGACATCATTACTTTCTAGTGCCGGCTGTGTCAAACTTGGTAATTTATTTGTTCAAATTGTATGTAATCTAACTCGTCGTATATGAATGCATTTACGTATTCATATAGCTAAAAATTTCGATAGTGCCTTCTAAGAACATATCAGAAGCAATCATCCTATGCATACGTCACATCATATCTTATGAGGAGGACCATCTGAAAGCCCTGTTGATCACAGTAAACAAGCCACCAAAGACTGGAAAAGACCACGCGGTCGCCCTAAGGACATATGGACGAGAGTCGCGCAAAATGATCTGACAGCCCTGAATGCCTGCTTTCATACAGCATTGATGAAGGCCAAGGACAGAACAGCTTCGCTCCGTATAGTTGACACCAAGACGATCTGCTGAATTTGCTAACCGAGAGGGAGAGAAATAATTTTATCAGAATTTAACATGTCTTTTCCAGTGGATTATGATGTTGATTGCGATATCACTTCAATGCCCAAGGCATCGGTTGATGCCTTGGGAATTATGATAAAGGCGTTATAGAAATCATTAAATTATATTGGATTCGGTTAAATTAGATAAAGAGAGATTTCACATTGAATCAAAGTCATCATCAGCAGTTCCTGACGCGTCTTTTTGCGTCAATAGGTGTTAATAAATTATTACCATTCTTTTCCGGTCAGTTGTAAAATTCAGTGCTTTTTCACGCTTCTTGTTTAGTCCAAGACTTCTTATATCCTTGTTTATATAATATCGTTTATATTCACAAAGAATAACGGGTGACATTGTGACTACCTGCTTACGCGTCGAAGCATTTCGCCTTTGCGCCGGGGATTAGAATTCTCCGCGCATCAAGTCAGTTTAATGTCAAGCAAATGTTTGACGTTTAGATTGTTTTTGTCATGTTTGTACTTCAGCTGAAACACCTTTCAACATCATCGTTCCACGTTTACATAACACAATATAACATAAGTAGGGTTTTTAAGTGGTTCAGAATGCATATAATCTGTGCTAGAACTTCTACAAATACCCAAAAATTTCAAATAAGCAATCCTTCCTAGCTTCCTCTTAAAGACTGCCATAGTGTCCACTGAGACAGTTCTGTCATCCAAACCATTCCACAACTCTACAACTTGAGCACTAAATATTTCTGTTCTAATGTTCCTTTCGGTTTCTTAAATAATTTATACCGATGTCTTCGAGTTGTCTAGTTTGGTGCTAATTCAAAGAACCTCTCCCACTGCACTGCCTCCTTTCCGGTGATAATCCCATGAACTTCTGTTAGGTCTCCTTTGCGCTCCCGCTTTGTTGGCCCGCATCTTTCACCATTTCTTCATAGCTCAGATCTCTGCTAACTCGATTCATTTTCGTAGCTCTTCTCTGTACTTTCTACAGTTGCTTTATATCAAATTTCTGCTATGAATTCCATACCTGGATGCAATATTCCAATTGTTGCTTCACCAGAGATTTGTACAACCTATGTATTGTTTCCTCGCCTCTGCTGAATAATGTTCTTTTAATCATTAACTAAGGCTGATTCAGCCTTTTTTTACTACTTCAGCACATTGACTTGGAGGTTTAGCACTCTTTTGTATAAGCACCCCAAAGCCCCTTCCTTCCTAACTCACTTTCAATACATTACCACCCATTTATGTAAAAATTCTTTGTTTCTATTTTCCAAGTACTTATCCGAGCACTTTTCCAAATTAAACGAATCTGCCAGTCCTGAGACCGTTGTTCCTATACCCTCTCGCGGTATCTCCATTTCTTCTTCTTCAACCACTGCTATTCGTTGTAATAAATCATCCACAGATTCAGACATTTTAGATCAAATCCAATCATCTATGTCGCTAATTGAAAGTACCAACAGCATTGGTCCAAGCATTGATTCCTGAGGCACCCCATAGCACTCCGCTTAACGCACTTGTCCAGCTAGAATATTTGTTCCTTCGCCGACTTTTTGTCTTCCACCTGATAACCAGCTATGAATTCATGTTAAAATCTGTCTAGCCCACCACATGCTTGCAACTTTAGTTAAAGAATCCGAGACAATTCCTTCGAACTACTGCCTACAAATGTTTTGATGGGCTCAAGAATGTTTCCAAATTTTCCAAAGTAAACACCGAGCTAAAAATATTTATTGAGCACTTCAGCAGCTTACACATCATCTACAACGACTTCTTCATTTTTTTCTTCATTTTACAGACAGTCTACTCTTTCTTTCGGTTTCTGCTTGCTTCTCTCATAGTTGAAAAAGTCTTGCTGTCCTCCTTTACATTCCTTTATAACTTCTGTTCAAAACTTCTATTGCCTTCTTATCTGCATTATTTCTTAGGATTGTTCTTGAAGGAGACGCTAATAGGTGAATTGGGCCTAATTATCACTGGTGTTTTTGTCACAGGTGACTGGCCTGTCTGTGGACTGGGTATCGCAGCTGACCTACTGGTCAGATGCGGTCTATCAGCGGATCTGTGTACTCAATGCCACTAGTTGGTTTTGGCGACCAGTTGTTGAATCAGGGTTATCATCGCCACAAGATATCGCAGTATATCCACAACAGGGGTTTGACAATTATTATAAATATGACAATTATTAGATATCAGACAGTCTCATGGAATGTAATATGATATACGACAAGGTATAATATGCCTACATTTAAGATATTTAAGCTAATCTCTACTCTACACGTTCACCGAGAAGTCGGAGAGCCAAAAAGCCGTTCAGGTTCGAGGCAAGGCAAGTGTCAACTTGTCAATTGATTTAGTACAATATTTGTTGTTCTGAGATGAGACACGAGCAGTGAAAAAGTACCTTAGTGAGGTTCATGACAGGAGCTATATAAATAGCCATAAACGTACATACAAACGCACGTGATCTCTAAGGCATATTTGAAACTGTATTCTTCGCTGGATATGCAGCCGTTGTTGTGAATGTAATTATATCCGGCGTGATATTTAAATTTTCCGTACATGTAGAATCACAGCGGAACATTCAGTTGCATTAAGAACGGCCTTCTTGAATTTCGTTCTCAGCAACACACTATGTATTAACATGTACAGTACTTATTTTACAACTTCTCTCCGTGTATCTTCGTATTGAACTGACCAGACTGAGCGCTGAAAAATACAGTGTTGGAAACTATTTTATGTGAATTAATTGCATGATCTGCCACAATGTGAAGATAACACGGCAACAGTCATAATCTTGCAGAACAGTGCAACAGCAGCCAGGAAAAAACCTATGGCACGAATAAAATCAATTAAATTACATTAAATACAGAGACATTATCGAAAAGTGACAAAAAGAAAACTATTAAGGGTTTCCCTAACAGAGGTACTGCAACTGACCATCACAAGAAAACCATCTTTTCAACACATCTTAAGGAAGAAGAATGACAGAGAAATCTAGAGTTTGATCTTTTGATTTACAAACAACATAAAAATTAAAAACGTTGCAGAGAATGCCTTGACGAGATAGAAGATTTTGTTTGCCAAACAAACGTTCGCAGCTTGACTGTGGCATGCAAGACAGAGAAGTAGGTCTATACTATGAAAATAAGCGAACAATTGTTCAGAAGACATGCCACGCGTCTTACATGAGACATATTCAGCCTATGGATAGCGATGATTATCAACAGGGTGATGATTATGTTGATTCCCGTGTTCCAACTTTAAGTCACACAGTTTGGTCTATTTTATAATTTCAGGTCCACATTGTAGCCTTCCTTACAGATAGTGTGTATCATGGCATGAAACTAAATGCTTATAAACATTATATGCGTGGAAATTTATGGCTAGGTTTCTGTTCTGGACTGATTCCAGTCCGAAGATCGAGAGATTAGATTTGGCGAACAACATTCGACAAGTGCTTGTTACCAGTGGTAATTTAACACGACCGACGACTCTCGTCATTGACTTCGTCTCTCAACAACTTCTCTGGCTCGATTCAGCGGCTTCAAGAATCGGATTCGTTAACTTCGATGGATCCGGTCTTTCCTTTTGGTCGTTGGAATTGTTCTCTAGCATTTCATCCTTTGCTATTTTTAAGGTTATTAATATGAATTTGGTTTTAACCCATACGCAATAAGTTCATATAATCATTTAATATTGATTGATAAAAAAGAGCAACACAGAATCTTACTTTTATTAGGG
Organism: Norana najaformis; assembly: GCA_964023275.1. Classification (NCBI taxonomy): domain Eukaryota; kingdom Metazoa; phylum Annelida; class Clitellata; order Crassiclitellata; family Hormogastridae; genus Norana; species Norana najaformis. Next base: position 7,842,641 of record OZ029916.1, on the reverse strand, counting down.
ACACAAATGTTTGTAGAAATTCGCCTCATAGAAACAAAAAATGCTTTAAATTTTTAAGAAAATTAATGCGCTACAGAAACTTAGCTTATAAAATAAAAATAAAAATAAATTTTATTTTTATTTGCTGAACTGATTTTACAACAAATTTCAGGGCAATTTCGCAATGTGCTCGTTTAATTCGTGGAAGGCTATTACTGTCACCTATTCCATTTTCCCAATATACTGTCTCTTTCTATAAATTAGCAAATCAAACTCTTGGATTAATATTATATGGTACTGATTGATAGGGTTACTTATTTCTGGGCGACAAAACAACACCTAAAATTTATGCCTACAACTTTACTCAGCGAAGTTTTGTTGGTTGTGTACCTGCAAACGCCAGATCTGGAGTGACTGACATGGCAGCGTATGCGCCCGAAAGGCAACCTTCATTCGAAAGTAATTGTTCTATTGACGTTTATTGTACCTACTATCACCACCGCGGCCATCCGCTGTAAAGACTGGGGAACTGGCACTTGGCGATCGTGAAGCGCGAGCCTTTGTTTGGATCTGGGGGCGAGGATCCCAGTTTGATTCATGGGGAAAGCGCCTGGTCTTGTGCTTAGAAACGAAGGCCGTGAAGCTGTAAACATTTACAATTATCCATAGCTATCCATAAAAAGTGAAGCTGCGTTTTCGAGACATGATTGACAAAACTTATTTATAAATTATCTCCCTAAAGACAATAGAACGCTTGCATTCGTCACTGATGTGATATTAATAGCATAGAATAATAAAATGTATTAAACAGATAAACAAGTAAGTGAAGAATGGAAACTTTTTGTCAATCGACAAAGACCTTTAGCTGCCTTAACGGATTTTGCAACTTAAAAGTTGCCGGAGCCCTACCAGTGACTGGGCCACCTTCTCAAAAATACTGCGGGTGTCTGTGGCCACCAGATAATCGTAACCTCTGAATATCGACTTGATTATACATGTTATAATTTTGTTTCATATTTTTTAACGCAATTAACAGCTGATATATATAATTGCTAAGTGTCCTGCTCATCAAGATGGAATGATGTGCAACCCAACCCATGCTTTTCTGGTACTGCATTTAACATCATACCACCCGTCACATACTTTGAAGTCCTGTCTCTTGTTAAATATATTGTCCCTTACCCCAAATCCTCTCCAGTGGACTTCATACCTACGTCACTCATTGTCTCTTGTACTGATATTTTCTTCCACATGTTTGCACCTTCCACATGATTGCACATTTGCCCAATTTGTCTTTTGCTTAAGGTTGTTTTCCATCATGTATTAAATCTGCATTAGTCACGCTTTTACTTAAAAACCCTGGTCAATCCAGGCCGATAGAAAGTCAAACGGCTACGGCGGATGGGGTTTCGGGTTGAAGCTGAGAGAGACATAAGGTGAAGCGGAAAGAGATATACGGGAAAGAGGAATAAGCAGGACAGGATCTGTGGAAGACAGGTGTTTTCAATTTTGAGTGTAAGACCTGTGCAGAGATTGCAAGGGATGAAGTGTTGGTGAGTTAGCATGATGGGTGAGATAATTGTCGTAATTCTGGCAGGAGTTTATTCCAAAGGCTGGGGCAGCTATGGCTATACAGCGATTTTCAAATTTTAAGGATGAGGTGACGGGAGAACGGAGAAGAGTTAGGACCGAAGAGAAGAATTGTTGATTTGTAAATAACTGACGAAGATAGGATGGTTGGGATGATTGAAGTGTGTTATAGCTGAGCAATAGGACTTTGTACTCGATTCGTTCAGGTATTTTAAGCCAGTGAAGTGATTTGAGAACAGGAGTTATGTATGGTGTTTGGGAGTTTTGGTGATAGCACGAGCAAGGGCATTCATATTATTAATACATCCTGTCGCAATTATGTGTACAATATGCACAGCAAATATTTCAGGTCCATGCAGCCAGAATAATGGAGGATGCGACCACTTCTGCATAACAAAATCCTCTACAGAACGTGTTTGTCAGTGTGCAATGGGATCCTTTCTGGATTCTAACGGAACCACCTGCAAATCAGGTGAATAATATGAACCGATTATTGCAGATGCATATAATACCTATAGTACTATACCTTTCTGAGGCACAGTGTTGTGATCCAGCTGCAGTGGTGTGCTCTGTGGTGTCCCATAGAACTCTGCGTTGAGTCCTTTATTTTTTTATAATTTTTGTAAACGACGTTGACAAAAGTCAATTTCTGAAATTATTCGACGACACAAAGCTGTATAGATGAATGCCATCAATGGGGATGTTGTCGGCGTGCAGAAAGTTCTAAATAACTTGCTCACGTTGTCATAAACAGATGCTCAGCACCGTGAAGAATGGCGCCATTGGACGTATGAACCTGCCTAGAGGGCAGAGAACCACAAGAAGAAGAAGTTGTCATACACGTAAATTTGGCGGATACCGTTTGAGATCGTTCAAGATTATGCATGGGGGATACAATAATCCTAAGGCTTTGTATATGAGGAACGGAAATCCTTCGTAGTATAAGAGGAAAAAGATCATGATGTTATAGTGGTCAGCAACCTTGAAGATGGATCACAATGTGCAGTCGCCGTGAAAAGGGAACATATGTTGTTGGGATTGATTAAACATGCTAGCTGTACAAGGAGCAGGGAAGTCATTATCTAGACATTTACTATAGCGCCTTTAAAGTACCTCACACAAGCGCTGCCTGCGCCAGCCCAAAATGATTAACAACAGAAATTTAATTAATAAGTGAACATAATGATTCCATATATGTATCCGGACTTTTATGTAATTATCCGGAAGAAAAATTATATTCTAATAATAATAATAATATTATTATTATTATACACTTGATAAAACCCACTGAAGGTTGTTAATACTTCCCACGGGAAGTAATAACTTGGGAAAAATAATAATAGAAATAACAATAATATAATAATACTAATAATAAACATGGCACCTCTCCAGCGCCTATCAGATGCCATCCAACGCTGTAATGCTGTCGCCTAACGCAGCACTTTCTCGCTGCCAAAACTTTACGAGACTTAGCCAACCCAAGCATTTAAAAAAGAAAGAAAAAAGCCTAAATAATAATAATAATAATAACAACAACAACAACATCAACAACAACAACAAGCAGTTGTGAAAGGACATATGGCCGAACAATGTGCCAACTTGACTATCGAACAGATGGCAATTGTTTCAGCACTTCTGGAAGATAATTTCATTCTCGTTTCCGATCAATACCAGGCCAATATCTTTCAAGTGGACCTAGCTACTGGAGAGGTCCGAGCCGTCTTTGTTAGTTCAGCTCACTTCCTTATATTTTTTGCAATCGATTACGACCCAGCCTCTCAAACCGTATACGGCTTTGATGCCCTTCTCTATTTAATCAGAAAGGTGACACTTGATAACCATACTACATCGACCGTACTATCGTCTCAAGGTAACGAATAACATTTGTTAACGTACTTGCATAGCTACTTAACCTAATTGTAAAATATTAAGCCTAGCCTTAAACTACTGCGTTTACTGACTAGCATGTATTTACTTATTCTGTTATCGTTCTCTGTTATCTTCATCTGAACTATCGTCGATGTACGGCGCAAAAAATTGCTGCATTTCATAAAATTAGTGAATGATTGAAGTCAACGTTATTACACATCTCGGTACTCTTGATCACCTCACCGATCCTTATCAACTACGTGCATAAATTACAACACATACTGAGCGAAAATCGAGTGTTTAAAAGTATATGGACAAAATTAAAGCACAAACACAATTTTAAAAGAAGCAACAATGTCGTTTTGATTGCAGGCATGTTTTATTGTCAGTTTTACAATGAGGCAACAATGGAATAGTAAAATACCTTTAAGATTTCAGCACCCAGAACACTTCACTTTGGCGACTAATGTTGTATGCATGCACTTTTATGCATAAAGTTATTGTTACTGATTACTATATGAAATGGACTCAGTGTTTGTATAGTCCTCCTTAATGTGAAATAATTATAATGTGAAACAAAAGAATTTGGTTTGATGTCAGCAAATTTACTGAAGATAAAAGGATAATTTCTTCTGTTAACTGTCAGTATCTTGCTCATTTGGTCTGTCAGGTGGCTACTCTGTACGTAAAACTCTACTTTATGCATAGAATGATGCTACGTTTCTAGACTCTGACCACTGAAGTTCACATTAATACATCGATCCCTCACCAGTCATTCAGTCCAATAACTCCATTCCAGTCACTACTTCTCTTTTTCTTCATTTTTATTTCGATCTCAGATCTTCAAAGAATGTCTCCTCCTAGCATTTGACTGTAGCCTAATTCCGGTTAATATTAAACTAACCATTTAAATAATTATACAGAATTGCTATCTACACGTAGGCCTAGTCCTATAACCATAAAATCTAATACTAACTAGTAATCTATAGTGTTAGCTATTAGTGTTTATCTGCTTATGCTTGAACACGTGTTTTACTACTAAGTCGTGATGATTATTGTCTTTAAAATGGACTGCTATATTCTACTGTTCATTGCACTGTCAACTTCAACTGCGTTTGATTGTGGTTTGCAGGTCAAGAAATTAGTAGCTTGGCTGTTGACACTGTTGAACGTATGCTATATTATGTGTACAACAAGTCAGGCATTATAATGCGAGCTTCTTTATCAGGCGATAATCTTACGACAGTCATTTCTGAAAATGGGACTTTGGCAAGAGTGATAGCCTTAGACGTCCAAAATAGGTGAAATAATAAATTTTATTTTATTAAATATGTTTACCATGATATATTGCTGTTTGATGTGTGAAGTGCGCATATTCATTAACTATTGATTAAATCTAACTAAGTGTACAGGCAATCGAGATAATAATAAATATATGTGTAGGCCAAAAATTATCGCTTCTAGTAGCGACAGTCGACGTCATTAGCACTGCAAAAATCCAATTACTGTTACTTGACTCTACTTGATTTAAGAGTATTTGGTTATTTACAGACACTCATACTGTCTGTTGCCAAAGTCGCTGCTGTAGAGACAATTACATTGTTAATAATTATGTTGAACCTTTCTCTTGGAACAGTCTTCCGTTTCACTTTCGTAGGCCTACTGTTGCATTTGACTCTTTTCAGAAAACTTGTCAAACTGCCTTAAAACGTACTTGTTTCGATCAGCTAAACATTCGTGCATGCATCGCTTTTGTGAGGTTATAAAGGCGCCATAGAAAGTGGCTCGATGCAAACATGCCAATTCTATTGATATCTACCTTACTGAGGATTGAGAGAGATTGACTCTTTATTTCAAGAATCTGTAGATCTTATTTATGTGCGAAAACACTTACGTAGGCCTATCTGTATTATTGCACAGTGATGATATATCCAATTGTAGATTGATGTTTTGGTCGGACTGTGGCGTCGGTCGTCGTAGTATCGAACACGCGCAGATATCGAACCCTAGCAGCCACCAATCAGTGGTCAGAATTTTCGGTTCCTGTGCCACAGCAATCGCAACTGATTTTTCAAGTAGGCCTGTGCTGATCATAATTAATGTAGAATCAACTTTACACTGTAAAATGAGTTTTAACGGCAATGGGTTGCTATTGAAATGGTACATGCAAAAACAGTTACTGTTCAACGCCAGTACTTACTAGACCTTGTACTGGTCATCGTGTTTGAAGGGAACAATTTTGTCGATTCTGAACATTTCCATTATAGCATAGCACATGCCACAACAATTCACGTATTATGAGCCATTTTATTTGTAGACATCAGCCAAGGCGTGTGGGCAGCTAGGTTGAACATAGAACGAAAGAGACATAGAAATGCACAGAAATTGGGTGTTGAGGGTGCGCAATCGGAATTCCGATCGCTCCAAAATGTTTATCCGCGGGATCTCCACAAGATAATCACCCAAGGAAAATTTCAAGTCAATCATTTTGGAGGAAGGTTGTAGTTTTAAAAGGGAATTAAGCAACTGGCCGTTAACACTGTCATTTTCTTAGAACACCCGAGATGGATACCGAAGCCGCTTTCTTTGGCGGCTTTCAGTCTTATTCTTTCTGGTAAGAATTCCTATAATTTTATCACTCATAGTTTGGCAGCATTCTTGCTAAAATCTATAAAAATCTATTCAATATCATTTTGTGGTCATTTCCATATTTTTCGCGCCTGGCAGATCCTTATTGTTTCATAGATCAATTGATTTACTGGGCGGATGACACCGGTCGGATAGAACAGGTGGGCTACAATGGTGCCGGGCGTTTGCTCATACGACAGCTGTCTTCTACATCATCAATCAACAGCTTAGCAGTTGACAGCAATTTTGTGTACATCAGCGACTCAAATCAGAGGTATAATTGACCGGTTAAATAGAACCAATTCGTATAGTTACGTAGTGTAGCAGGGGACGGAAAACAAGGGTGCTTATTGGTAGTCATGGATGACGAAGATGTCATTATTAGTTGTCATCTTTATTCACAGTTATATTTTTGCATACGAAAGATAAGCATCTAGGAAAAATCTGACAAGACGAGACTCTAAAGACGAGAGTCTTTCTAGACTAGGCAAACAATTGGCAGACGAAGCATGGAAGACGAAGCATAGGCTAACGTTGATTTAAGCATTTGAGCACTCTTCTGAGTTACCGGTCTCATTTTACATGTAAATACATTTCGTAGGCATGTTTACCTTTCCATAAATTAGAAGAGTACCCTTTACATATAATTCTTGTGGTCGATGGTTTCTTTGAGCTGTCCATTAGGGTCTGGAGTGAAGCTTTAGCTGCCAATAATTTTGATCCTTTTAGGAGGAGATCTGATAACATAAAAAGACTTGGGAATATAACTATTTCTTGAAGAAAATCCAAGGAAATTAAAGCAAGTGATTCTGATAGCGTTGGTATCAAATATTTTAAACAATAACGATGATACTGTACTGAACTAAAATTTGAAAGAGTGACCATAACATGTTGGCCTCCTGGCAGGGGCCGCAATTTCGAGCTTCGATTGGTAAATTTCTTTGGCCTCCTTTCTGGCGCTGTCTGAAGTGAATTTGTAATTTTAGACAAATTCAGAGAATCAACAGAAGTACCACCGAACTAAGCAATCTTACTGGTATTCGATTCAGCAAACAACGTGGGATCACCTTATTCAGATCAGGTATGAGTGTGAATGTAAAGCTCATGTATATGAATAAACCTGAGTATGTGTATGTATGCTTAGCTGCATGAAATGGAAGCACTATTCGCAACAGATATAGGCCTATGCGCTTCACATAATTTTATCACTTCACATAATACATGTATTATCCCTGCGTGGCCAAACCAGTGAGTGAAAAAGCACTGAAAATGGCAGATTCGGTCATGGAATGTGACTTATGGAGAGGCAAATGACTTAGGGGGTTGAGTCTATGCGCAAAATATGGCCGTGGCCGTTTACGACATTCTTTCGGCATTGTATAATCATACCAAATGGGTTGCTTTAATGGGGCTTTCTTGAGCTGCTTATCCGGGGACGGTTGCCACTTTGCCCGTTGCGATGTTCACTGTCTCGTCTCTGGCGGCCACACAAACTTGAAAGGCATCACAGTTAACAAAGGAACTTCTGCATCTCTGACAGCGACAGCCGAATACGATACGACCAACTTGGCAAACTTCCTGGACTTCTCCAGCGAACGGTAGAAATCATGTATGTAGCAGAAAGACGGGCTTTTCTTAACTGGCTATGTTAAACCCTACTTATCTGAGAGGGTTTACGAGGCACACGAGAAATACGTTCTTACAGCTTCTATCTTGCATGTATGTATATGTATGTATGTATGTATGTATGTATGTATGTATGTATATTTGTATGCATGAGCATATTCTTCCAATGTCTTGATGTTTTGCTACATAAATGTACGATTAAAGTAATTTTTGTTGGAATTTTGTTGGAGCAACATCGACTACAACAACAAGTACTAGTTCAAATACATCCCAAGGTACAAAAATTACCGCAGATACTTATTCGAATCTTATCACTTAATATTGGCAAAAGAATCACAACGTTGCTAATAGTTACGTGTTTGTATTTTATATTCAGATCAGCAAAACTGTTCTATAAAACCTCATTGCTTCAGTGACAACCTTTACTGGAAAGGTGTTCAGCTGACAAATTGCTGATGTCGTGTTTGTGCTTCAGCTGAAACGTTATGTGTATACGCATGTATGCATGTAAATTTGTATGCATGTATGTATTCTTCCAATTTCTTTATGTTTTGCTGCATAAATACACGTTTAAAGTAATTTCAGTTTGAATTTTCTTGCAGCAACATCGATTGCCACAAGTCCAAATACATCAAAAGGTAAAAAAGTTATCGCAGATACTTATTCGAATTCTCATCATTTGATAATGACATAAAGAATCACAACATTGCTAATAATTACTGGCTTGATATCCAAAGCCGCAAGTGATTTTATACAGCTTCAGTTTCCAGTGACAACTTTTACTGGCTGGAAAGGCTATCCAGCTGATAGATTGCTGTTTTGAGGTCTCAGTTCTTGGGTTGAAGAACGTTTCGACTGAAGCACAAACACGACATTTGTACTTTAGCTGAAACGTTCTTCAACCCAAGAACTGAGATCTAATGTGTAGGAGCCATTTTCTCTCATTTGCTTTGCTTTACGTTATCTTACATTACATTGCAGCTTTATTTCGCTTACTTCATCTTCACCCAATTTATAGCGTTTTGATCTTGCGATCAAGTTTGAACCCCGGATCAATGTTGTATAAAAGTTTACCTTGTAAATCGTAAGAAATGATTGTTAAGTGCTTAATTGTTGGTTTCATGTCTGCCTGTTCAGTTCAGAGCTTCCACGTTTTTGGGAATCATGTAATTGACAAGTTGCCTTTAACTTAAGCTATGAGAAAAAGTTGGTTTATATTGGGAAATTCTGAATTTGAAAAGAGAAGACTCTTGCTGTTAAAACGAAGTTGTGGGCTTCTTTTGGCCCCAATAAATATGGTAGATTTTCTGTATACGTTAATAAATCATTACATCTTATTACTTACTGGCCTCTGTTATGTACTTCTCTGATGATCTTCTTCACTGTTGTTTAGTTTTCGGTAATCCGATAACACTCCTAAAAACACACTCATGAGAGCATTCTACATTGTAGATTATCCTTACATAGCAGAGAGGATCCAGTTGTGTGCAGATATGTCTAATTGCATTTGCAGTAAAAGAATTGTGAAGTCAGTTAGAATATTATGTGTGATCGTAATATTACGTCGGCAGTATGCCTTTTGCTGTATAGGACCTGCGTCATGGATACAAATGTCTGTATATGCGGTTAAGTCAAAACATGGGAAGAAAGGCAATTTTATCCATTGACAGTAGGTAATTGTCTCGAATATTGACCAGATGGAAGGTATTATGTCAAGATAATTGACTAGCTGGGTTTTCTCTTTGGTAAGAGTCCTAGAAGGATGAACATTTGTAATAAGCCATTTATCATGTTGTCTCGTGCAACGGCCAGAGTGCCTCCAACTTAGCATATCGAAATTAGGACGTCAAAATATTCATGTAATACTTGCTTGAATTATATTTCTTACAGACGCTATTTTAAAGCATAATCTAGAAAGGACACACATAGAAAGCAAATCGTTGGTAGCAGAAGTCAAGACGTATGATTATGCAGTGAAGCACGTGCTACCCGAAATATCCTTTGGCATGACGAAGATTTATTTCGAGACTGTGCAAAATGCCCTTTGATTTGATGAATTTATTCTGAGACAGTTGAGAATACGTCCTATGATTTTAAGGTTGGAGAACAATATTGAGTTAATTTGTTAATGCTACTAATGACTCTGATGGCACGTAAAGTACAGTTTTGAAAAGATTGTCATTTGCAGATTTTGATCATTCACGCAACGTTAATGGCAATTTTTTGAAAGAATTTATGCTGAAGCCAAAGGATAGGTCTCGATTTATTAATGCTAAGATGAAGACAGATTCGGCAAGATTACAAAATTTATTGAATTATTATGTGAGAAGCTGAAATGTTCACAAAGATTATGAGAAATTCTTTGACAAAATACTGCACATTATTTACATGGTTTCTGTTATCTAGATTCTTCGACTACGATAATCTTAGCGACTGCGATCTGTGGTTCGGTAGTTTTGATTGCTGGAATCATTACACTGGGCGTCATCTTTGGACGACGTTGTAAGAAGAAACCTAAATGGTACTCTAAAGACAAGATCATAATTAAAGCATCTATATAAAAGATGATAAATTAGAGCATATACATATATAGCTATAGGCCTATGTATACCCGTCACTGATAGGACAGCCAGCGGCTCTGAGATATGTTGGTCAGTGCCTCACTTGTTGGCACTGAATAAGCGTACATCAAGGGGATCTGTGTGTCCAATTTCGAATAATCAGTCGGGTTGGCTATCGTTGCGCTTGCTGCCCGCGGTATATGCAGGTATCGCGCTTCCGCACTTCAAATCGAGCCCATCATGCCTTCTCAATTTTTATTCTCACCTGGAAGCGTCGTCCATTGCATTTAAGTACTGTCTGTATTTTACTCTGATCAACGTACATGTTCGGCCTACTGTACCTTAAAACGCAGTTCTTTACTTCAGTTAGATAGCCGTGTGTGCAACACTTTTGGAAGGTACTTAAAAGGCACTATATTAAATGTTTGACACATACATGTACATACATACACACACATTAATACGTACGTACGTACTTATGTCTGTACAGGTTTAATGCAAATTTAAATAATGCATTCTACTGGCCGAATCCATTTTAACACGGCTGGTGTCTTTTTATTGCATGATTTAAACCATTTACACTAAGCTTATATATACCGAACGGGCTAGTGATTTCAAAAGATATGATACATTGAAATAAGTCTAATATATATGCATGTTCAAAAAGTTAATTCATTTTTAGTGGGGTAATCTATTGAATTACATATAACTTAGGAGTTCAATAAAGCGTTGCACTGTTGTCCGAGTTGTCCGATTGCTATCGACATATTAGTCATTCGCTCGACAGACTGTACTTGGGATAAGTGCCTTTAAGGGTGTGTAAACAGGTACCTGTACTTTACCCGTAGACTTCACTAGTATAGTTACTACTCCATACACGTCTAATTTCTACCCTGTACTAATCTAATTTGTATTCTCTGGTATATCATAAATTCGCCAAGCAAGGTCTCTTGACTGAGCTAATGAATTTCACTGAATTAATAAATTTTAATGGGGTCGATGGATATTCTCTGTAGGGTTGAAGGAACAAGTCCAACGATGAATCCGCCTGTAGAAACGGAGCAGTGCGACAACGGAGGCTATGAAACACTCGTCGATGCTGGACCAGTACCAACAGCACGAAGCGTCGACACCGTATCAGGCTTTCCATCTTCGTTGCCCTCTCATGCCACCAGCAACACCTATTCCCAGTTAAACCCGCCAACAAGGAAAACCGATAACTGCATATCACTCAACCCTCTCACCTACACTAAGCTGCTCAAGTCAAATATTGACCATCCTGTATCTCCACCGAGACCCCACGAAATCATTCCTGAAGAGTCGGGCGACTACACGGAAATTCCAGAGTAACATTTGTCACTAGTTTGATTACACTTATACATGAATTACTTGCAAATAGTAACACATATTGACAGACAAATCACCCACACGACTGTATGCATTGTTGCATTCGAACACTGATATAGCGCTTTTAAAGTGCCTCACTAAGTCACGGCTATCTAACATATCTAGGAAGGTGCATCTTAAGATAACCTGAAAATATTTCTTGCGCTATTTGTAGCGGTAAAGCTCTACTTTTGAGCGAAAGATTCTATCAGTTTTAGCATTGCCAAACATACTTGCACACATATACCTGTACATATATACATGCATAAATACTGTCGATGGCGGGCCATATTAATTCACTCTGCAGGACTTGCTACTATGAACTGCGTCAGATAAAGGTAATACGTCAAAACCTGTCCTACAGCGCGGCTGTCACGCTCGTTAATTCCTTCATCATCACGTGTCTGGACTACTGCAACTCCATCCTGGCCAGACTGCCTAAATTCCGCATCCGTCAGCTCCAGTCTGTCCTCAACTGTGCTGCTCGGTCGTCGCTGGTACGTCCAGATTCTCACTTATTTCTACCTACCTACGAGACAACCTACACTGGCTTCCGGTTGAGAAGAGGGTACAGTTCAAAATATCCCTCATGGTCAGGTCCTCGATCGTTGATTCAGCGCCGGATTATATCAATGAGCTCATCAAGCCGGTTGCTGATCAACGTGGTCGACGGAGACTATGATCGGCGACACATGGTCAACTCATTGTACCGTGTTCTCGTACGTCTGCTCGCGCGGGCCGCGCCTTCTCCACTGTGGGGCCGTCTCTCTGGAACACTCTTCCACCATACATCCGATCCCTTGCCTGTTCAACAGTTCAAGAAACATTTTCTGCCCGTCTCAAGACGTTCCTATTTAGAGACCGTTAGGTAGCCGTGCTGCAGCGCCTTTGTGAGTTACTTAAAAGGCGCTTTATAAATTTAGTGATACATACATACATACATAAATACATATGTATACCCTTCTCTTTGTCTTACCTCATTTAGCAAACAACTGGGGACTTGACTTTTTCCAACTACCTATGCTTTTGAGGTGAATTCATAAATTAGCGCGATACACATAGGGCCTATATGATTAAATAATAATAATAATAATAATAATAATAATAATAATAATAATAATAATAATAATAATAATAAGTTTCCAGTATGCCAGCCTGGACGCCACAGCAGCTCTAGTTGCTCCAGCAACAATAGATTTGTTTCATAATAATAATAAATATTAATTACAATAATATATACGTTCATGCTTACACATGCATGCATACGTACATGCTTGACTAAGTATGTTCATGTTTAGTAGACAGAAAAATGTACTTCACTAATCTAATATTATTTCCATTTATATACGGCATTTAAAAAACTCAAAAAGGCATCTAAACTAACGAGCTTATATATTTCCGGTGCTCATTTGTAGACCAAAGTGAAAGAATAAGCGCTTCAATAGATTCCCAATTTCTGCTGAGCAGCTTTCGTGTAGTGTGAGTTACTGCATGATCACACTGTTATATCAACTGATCGCCTGCCGTGAAGTGCAGGCAGTAGAATCAGTGTTTGTTAACTATGTAAGCAGACATGTGGCCGTGCATGAGAAAACCCTCACAAAGTCGTGAAAGTTAATTTGAAAGAAAAGCCTCAGAAGGCAAGTAGGCATAAATTGGGTCAAAATGAATTATTGCTTATTTATATTGCTTGCTTTGTTAGCTATATAAACTAAGTTCTACTGCAGAGTTACGCTGTCGAAGTAGTTTTATTTTCAATTTTATTATAATGCCCCAAATAATACTAAATTTAACATGTCCCCTTGTTGCATTAATTTGAATAATTATGCATCGATTATTCTGCAAACGAACAAGTCCTGTAAATATTCATCTTACACAGCTTTAAAGAAGATTTAATTGATGACAACTTGAGAAGTGCATAAATGCGCTCGAAGTACTATGTTCACAACCATTCACGACCCCCAGGCACAGCAACTTAGCTTGGGTCACAGTCATGGTAAACTTGAAAGTGGATGCGAAGAGGCCTACATCTTTTAAAAGTCTAATAATTTTTGTCACTTGTGATATAAGCATGCGGTTTACATCTTATTATTCAGCAAATCCATCCCAATTCAGTGCAACGTGAAATCCAGTTTTGATTTTTTCGACTTTGTGAGGCTTTCTCAAGCAGGCCACATATATTTTAAAATGTTAAACAAGTAATGTACGAGTGTTGATCTGGTAGCAGGGATTAATTAAATCCAATATGCGATTCTTTTGGAAACTGTAAGGCATGAGAACTCTTGGTTTTAATCTAAGGATTATTAAAGGTATTCCAATAAGAAATGTTCTGAACCAAGGTTCAGGTGAAGTTTCCTCATCTCACTACAAACCGCATCCTGCTTATGTTGAAGGCAAGGCCTTTGTTGATTTAATATGCATGTACTTTCTCTTCTTTTGATAATGTGACTTGACCATGCATTAAACCACCAAAACTTAGCAGTTACTGATGTATAAATGAAGTAACTCCAGTTTGAAAATTATTTTCACCGATGTTAAAAAGATACATATCGCTGCATATTAAGCCTACTAGCTTTTGTCTATGTCTTGTAAACGATTCACGCTGGCAATGAAAATTATGCAATCTACATTTGGTTGATGACAGATTTTATGCCGAATCTTCTACACTTTAATACGCTACTTAAATGCGCAGTAGTATATTATAAGATATGCTCACATGATTAGGCGATCTATGGAGTGAATCCACATTACGGTAGGTGTACATGAAGTTTGTCCTGCTGAAGTGCTCTACTGCATTAAACTGGCTCATCAGAACACCGTCATTTAAAATCTTTGATTACTTTAACCTCGAATATTATATGCTGTGGCACACAACTTAAAATTGTCTTGATTTTATTTCATAATATGCTCTTAGAATCCAGAAAGTGTGAAAAAGATGGAGAGGAAACATTATTATTTATTATTAACTTCTATCACGCACTGTAACCAAACCGCAATCAGGTCGTGATGTGAGCTTGTAATCTAACCTAATTAGAAGGTCAAGATTAGAATCAAATCTGTCCAGGAATCGAACAACTACATTATTCTTGTTCTGTGGCTTGTCATTTGCTATTTTGTGCCTCGTTTGGGTCCTTTTTTCATCCATCCAATCCAGTATCATAATCCTAAGTTCTTTGGCAAAACTAAAATGTCATAATAAGCTTTATTTATGGCTAATTATAATTCTTGCTGATTCATATAATGCCTACATCCTTATAATGTAAAATCAGCATATCTTGCCGCGTGCTGAGATATTGCTGATTCAACGAAATAACTATTCCGTAGCCTACAGCTTACTCAGCACTAAATTCATGGCCTCATTTAGAATTTATTTGTGCTTATACAGCGTTTCATGGTTTCGAACTATGTAAATAGATTATGCTGAAGTCAGCATTTATAGCCTATATAAACCGTCTCCTGAAAGCTAGAGCAGCCGCAGTCGTCTTAGGGCATATTAAGAGTTGGTCACAAGAACAATCTGTGAATGTGAGCATTAAATAACTACATGTTCTTACTATTTTTAGGTTAGTCATTTAATTCCTCAGATGCGAACATCCTTAAGGTTATGGCTACTTTCAGACGGAGCTGCATTAACCATCCAGACATATTCTGCTACATTTGTGGGGAATACACACTAAAAGCAAACAGGAAACCGATTTCTGAGTTTGTAAAAAGAGCATATGTAGGTTATTTTGGTGTCAAACTTGGAGATCAAGATAAGCAATGGGCTCCTCATACAGTATGCAAAACTTGTATTGAACAATTGCGCCACTGGACAATTGGAAAGAGAAGCTGCCTGAAATTTGGTGTACCGATGGTTTGGAGGGAACAGATAAACCACTTCGACGACTGTTACTTTTGTATGGTTAATATCATAGGCATCAATCGAAATAATCGTCACAAGTTGTCTTACCCTGATATACCTTCAGCCAGGAGACCTGTTCCGCATTCGGATATTGTACCAGTTCCACCTTTTCGCGAACTACCTCAGCTCTCAGACGATGACACTTGCATGTCCAATATCGGACAAGATGACGAAAGTGAAGAAAGTGGGGGCAGTGACAGTGATTTCCAATCAACTTCACACAGTGAACGTTTTGACCAAAAAGAGTTGAGTGATCTGATCAGGGACTTAAATCTTTCCAAAGAGTCCTCTGAATTGCTTGCGTCCAGACTAAAGGAAAAGAATGCACTTCAGCCTGGAACGAAAATTACAATTTATAGAAACAGAGAAAAGGATTTGCTGCCATTCTTTACCGAAGACAACAACCTAGTATTCTGTAATGACATCAGCAACTTATTGAAGAAAATTGGTCTGTCGGATTACAGCCCAGATGAGTGGCGTCTTTTTATCGACAGTTCAAAACGTAGTCTGAAATGTGTGCTTTTAAATAACGGCAACAAATTTGGTTCTATTCCAATCGGTCACTCCACCAGGATGAAAGAAGAGTACAATGTCATCTCTTTAGTACTGGAAAAGATAAAATACCAAGAACATCAAAGGGTAATTTGTGTAGACTTGAAGATGGTAAATTTCCTCCTTGGTCAACAAAGTGGCTACACAAAGTATCCCTGCTTTTTGTGTCTTTGGGACAGTAGAGCCAAGCATGAACATTGGACAAGAAAAGATTGGCCTTCGAGGAAAGACATGGTGGTTGGAGCTCAAAATGTAATCAAGGAATCTTTGGTGGCACGAGATAGGATCATACTGCCACCACTACATATAAAGCTAGGCCTGATGAAACAATTTGTCAGGGCTTTGAATAAAGAAGGTTCATGCTTCGAATACATAGTACACAAGTTACCAGGAATTACAATGGAAAAATTGAAGGCTGGAATCTTCGATGGTCCACAGATCAGGCAACTTATGAATGACCCACTTTTCATACCATCAATGAATGAAATCGAATCTTGTGCCTGGTCTTCCTTTGTTCTTGTAACTAAAAATTTTCTTGGCAACAAGAAGGCAGACAATTATGCACAACTAGTAGAGGATATGCTTCTTCATTTCAACAAGCTTGGCTGCAACATGAGCATTAAAGTCCATTATCTCCACAGTCACTTAGATCGCTTTCCAGAGAATCTTGGTGACTTCAGCGAAGAGCAAGGTGAAAGATTTCACCAAGACATCAAAACAATGGAAAATCGATATCAAGGAAGATGGGATGCACACATGATGGCAGACTATTGCTGGAATATTATGCGCGATTGTTCCGGCAGATGCCACACTCGGAAATCGTACAAAAGGAGCTTCTTCGGTGTCGAATGACTTGAAATTTTTATAACAAACTTGTTCTGTTTGGTATCATATAAGTACAGTTTCAGGTACTACCATTTTCTTTTAAGTATTTGTATTATTATGTTTATTTAGTGTATCACATAATAAATTGAGCACTACATAATTATAGCTATAGCCTTATGTTTTATGGGCGAGCAGAGGCAAGGACTGGTATATGGCATAATGTTCTATATCTCGAAAACTAGACCTGCTGGGAGAAAACTGGTGCCTTTTCTGGAATCAGCAGGTCAAATATACCCAGAAACAGTTCTAACATTTGAGGCAACAAATTATGTGTTGGCCAGTGTAATCCTAAGTCTTCCTGCAGTCTTTCTTCCTGACCTATTTACAGGGCGTTCTAAGGTTCGAATTATCACTGCATGCCCATCCAAGCGTTCAGTTCATTCCACCTCTTCTTATTGTGCTCGTCGTGGAGTTATTCGGTTTGGTACATGGGTTTGACGTAAATTATTGCAGATTATGTTTGCGTTTGAAAATGCCTCTATTAAATGAAATGAACACGTTAGACCTTGAAAGCGCCGTAGTGCAAGAAGGCATTCGACAGCCAGGCGAACAACACCCGTTTTACCAGTGTCAGTTTAAAGGTATTTCGTCTAGTCATGTGGGTTAAATGAGCAAGGTCATCTCACCTCTTTCATCGGTCTCTGTCTCTCTTTGTCTGCATATTCACCTGTCTTTGTTCCCATACCATTGCGTTTAATCCTCGTCGGCAACTATTTTTTGTAGCTTCCTGTTCTTCCCACTCGGCTACAGTATGTCTCTATGTCTCTTTCACTGTCCCAATGTCTTTATGTGGCCTTGCTCTACAGTGACTGTTGTTCTGTTTCAACTTGTTTGCAACTCCATTTCGAGTCGTCCATAAAGAATGTCCGCACAAGTGATCTTCTTTTGACCCCTCCTTTTACGTTGCCCGCATTCGCCGCACAGTTGGGTGACTTCTTTCCCTTTGCGGACGTCCTTTTGGACGATCCACTGTGGCCCCTGGCCACCACATGTGACTAGTAACCAAAAAGGACCCACTTTTCAGTCGTTCACGCACATATTGCCTATAACTGAAGCAAAGTTTTATCATGTAAGCAGTAGAAGTAGAATGTAGCTAGGTATGGAACCATCCTATGGGTTACAATAAGTTCTTCAGGCTTAGCGAATTGTTTCTAACTACGTTCAAAAATATGTTACTTCCTTCTTGGGTGTTTATTAAAGGCCTGCCACTCTTAAAGCAGAATAATATAATAAAATACGTGCTTTGGTCTTAATTACCCATTAAGTAGCCTACCTTAATGGCTTTATTACACTTCCAAAAGCGTATGCCCCTACACTTGAGTAGTCGAGCATTGCAATGCACGTTCAACATACTCAAAACTGAATGCATGTAAACGGAACTCCAGGGTTCGATAAACAAAGACGATTTCGGGCATTAATATTTATGACCCCAATCAATGACCCTCAAATGTTATCGTCTTCGAATTTAAATTTCGTTGAATTGGTGACAGTAGTCAAAGCTCAGTTCTACGCAAGAGACTCTGAGTCTGAGCATTACTTTGCCTTTTCTTTCAAAGAGCAGGTAAGATTGTATCATTTCTTATCAAACGCTCATTTTATAACTCAATGTTCCTTTGTTGTTGTGGTATAAGATATTCGTTTTTATATTATTATAAACAAACTCACAATTATTCTATTTCATCAACATGTAGCAAACTTGAGCAAAGCCACATATAGTGCTTCATAAATTAGCACAATTTATGCAAAGGGATTTCTTTTTATTTTGCTGGGTAAGAAGCGTCTAATGCAACTCAACGATAAATTTGGTGTTCCATGAAATATATATTATGGATTAACATAATATTGCATTTAATAGGCTAGGTAAGCTATGAGCGTTTAGCGCCTACATCTCTAAATCGAACTTCCAACATTGAGACTAGTCTTGCTTAGTGCAGAAATTATTTCTTCTTTTAGCCGGTACTGTCTTACCTTGAAGCCTCTATATTATCCTTTGTAACATTCGCTGTCTTATCTCGAATAATCCAACCTGATAAGCTGTCTTACCCAAATCCTGTGTCCAGTCTTTTGTTAGATAGTCTATGCTTCTACACGTTATCAAGTGTGGTTAGCTGAAGCCTATACGAGATTAATATATAAGTATGGAAAATCAAAAAATAATATAAGTTTAGTAGAATACATTGAGACAGACCCTGCGCAGCAGTATTCAAGTGTTTTTGGCAACTTACGAGATACATTTGAAATATGTGGGTCTTGCAGATTAAATCGGTGTAGGCACCAAAAAATTTGTGCAAATTCACTTGTACAATTTGTTGCGTGTTAACACAGATAGTAAAGAACTGATTTCTAATGTGAATAAAATGGATAAGGTTAGACTTGTTTAAATTCATAATCTTTTGACTGAAAACCGTCGGCAACTAACACAAGTTCTTTGTTAATGGACTCATCCAAACCGTTCGGTGATTTACCCAGTGAGAAAACATTCATGTCGTCCGCGAGTAATATAAAATGAAGCAACTTGGATGAATGTGACGGGTCGTTTTCCAAAAATATAATAAGTGCAATAACTGTGCACCAACGTTTTGTTTGCTTTTAAATTTCTGATAGTTAAATTGGAATATTAATAATGTTAGAATACTAAACATTCTTTTGAATTAGCCTAATTTCATAACCTTCTATATATATAAGTTGCTAGTTTTTTCCTTCGTCAAGGAAGTATCTATTTTCGCTTGACCTATTTATTTTAGTATTTTATTTACATATTGACCTTCTCCTGTTTCATCTGTTATCGCCCATTCTTTGTCCTCTGGCTATTTTCTGCAATTCCTGCGCGTGCAGCGAGCTCCTCCTATTTAGTGAAAATTCTAACATAGGTCCACAAGTAACATAGGCCTGGCACCCTTTTATTGCATTGCGCTTATGAGTCAACCCATAAGCTGAAGATTCTTGACTGGTCTTCTTTACACTGTAACCTCCATCTTTTATGTCAACTTATCCCGTACCCATTAGCTAAGAATCTATATTGCAAGCTCTACTGTTACTGGATTAAAACCAACATGACACCGTATACATAATTCATTCTCTACTTGGTCATTGTTGGTGCCCCTCTTTTATTTTCACTGTCACATATGTGTTCGGTCTCCGCAGTTGCAAGAATGTTGTTGCAAGAACAACTCCTCGATTTTTTTTAAATTTCACAATCCTTCTGACGTTTACTTCTGTTACCTTAACCGATCTGCCATGTCTAATATACCTCTGCAGCACACCCATTTAGTTTAGAATAGCATTCTATTACACACGATTGTTGTCGTCTGCTATCAGGATAGCTTCCGGAGCATGAGAGTGGAAGTCCACGAAACCTAACCTCAAATTTCCAGCGCTTTAAATAAACAAACAATTCATGTTTTCAGAGGCTTTAACCAAGTTCAGACAGATTCCTACAGAGAATTGATTTTGATCCATTATTTGGGAGATTTCGTCATGTAAATCCAAAGTCCAATTGAGGTAGATTTACCAGTTCGGAGTATGTGTATACGTTCGACCATATCTAAACCAATCCGCCGCATTCCCATTTCTTCAAACGAAACATAAGCCATCGTAACAGCTCGTTTGTCTCCTATCTCTGGTCTTCTGGCTACCGGATTTATCTCTGGACACGATATCTGTGAAAGACCCTCTTATTTGATGCAGGTATAACGAATAAGCTGGTGCCTATCTATCCGAAGTGGAGAAAATAATGCAGTAAAGCAGCAAGCAAGGTAGTATGGATTTGTGCGCTGGATGTATGCGTTGCAATTAAATTATCAATGTTTAATATAATATATCAAGGAGTCTACTTTTTAGATGATTGAAAGGAAGCAATGCGAAGTGGACTTTTTCTGACCGCTAGTGGTAATCTGCCACACTGGCGTCTAATCATCATTTTCGTCGCAACAGCATTTGTGCGTGATGGAACGACTCAAGGTTGAAATCATTTTGAACGAATCAAACAGTGCCAAAACTTTAATTTAAATTATAAACATCCAAGTAGTGTTTATACAAAATCTATAACCTCGAAGGAAATAGCAACATCTCAAGTAAGCCGTGGCAAAACCCAAAAGCTTGAGTTTAAATATAAGTCAGTGTGATACAGATTGTGTTGTGCATTTGACTCAGTTGATCTAAATGTTTCGAAAATTGTTATACGCTTCTAATGGCGCTTTTAGCTGGATTATCTCTTCCTAAAGCTTAACCTTCTTCGTAATCCTCCCCTCTTTGTGTTCTTAATCCTCCTGATCTTCCCCTTCTGTCCATTCTGCATCCTCTTCTTCCTGTTGTTTCCCCGTTACCATTCTTCCTCCTTCTCTTTCTTTTCGTGGACCGATTGGAGGCATACACAGACCCAGAAGTAAGAAATTAGTCTTTATTAGGACAGAACAAAAGTTTTCATCAAGCATCAAAATCACCAATGCTTACAAAGGACAAAAAATAAGCGTAATGACAGTTGAGCCAAAATGTGCAATCAACCGAACCACATTATACATTAAGTCATATTTAAACATTACACGACAGCATTTATTGCAGAGCAATCATAGTTACTAATGTATTTAATAATTTCTACATTTTTGCAGCAAATGGATGGTAAAATATTTATAGAAAAATGTACTAATTCAAATTTGATAATTCAAATTTATGTAACATTTTTCGTAGATAGAAATTATGACGGTCTATTACTTATATTAGCGTAAAATGTTTTACTTGTAGTAATATTGCTATTTGCACCTGTAACAGAAATTGTACCATTAATACTCTCACTGCTATGTCCACTTTTACTTCTGCCACTAATACGACCTCAGCTGCTTTAAGAATTTCTACAGTTCCACTATTTACTAATACCAAGGTACTATTCCACTTGCACTTCCAATAATTTTATTTGTGCTTCCTTCTTTCCTCTGGTTCTCTACCCTCAGACAAGTTCAAACGTACTCTGACGCCACACATTTCGGTGATCAGCTTCTTCTTTCAGTGATGAGCTTTTTCTTTCAGCTTGCTGTATCCCTCCGTCATCATCCAGTCCAGAGCATCTGTCTGGGTCTTCCTTTTGACCTTTTTTCTTCCTCCCCTCCATTCTGCCTTCAGTGAAGGTTATTTGTGCTACTAATATTATAAACTCTCATTATTTACAATTGTCATAAGCAAGCTATTATACTTATAGTCAGCAGTAGATCAGCAATTCGTTTTCAAAGTAGAATATATGACTCTCAAATTGAGCAAATTTTGGTAGGTACTTCACTGGCTTTGATATGGTCGACGAAAGTGGTCGCTGATGGTCGAGGGTCGATGTTCTTTCTGTACGGTGATCCCAACTCATACAGGGACCAACTGGAACTAAACCAGACTGTCTCGTCGTCGGCCTACGTAGCAAAAAGAACAAATTTTTCTAACTACAATGCAATGGAAACGCACTATGCGCAGTCTCTGGTATACTATAGCGAAAGTGTCGGATATTTGGGCTTTGGACCTGTGAATGCTTCGGGAACATCATACAATGCTTACATCTTACTAGTGCCGGCGGTGTCTAATTTGGTAATTTATTTTTTTCAATTTGTATGTAATCTAGCTGGTCGCAGATGAATGTATTTATGTACTCATATATCTAAACATTTCCATATTGCCTTCGAAGAACATTTCCTAAGCAATTCTCTTACGCATACGTCATATTATCATATCATATCATAGCCTACTTGTTTGCATTATTTCTTAGGCCTATTCTTGATACATTACTTGCTCAATTGGGCCTAATGATCGCTGGTGTTCTTGTCACAGGTGACTGGCCTGTCGGTTGACTGGATATCGAACTTGATCTACTGGTCAGATGCGATCTATCAGCGAATCTGTGTCGTCGATGCAAACAATTATTGGTTTTGGCGACCAG
This sequence comes from Norana najaformis, assembly GCA_964023275.1. Lineage (NCBI taxonomy): Eukaryota > Metazoa > Annelida > Clitellata > Crassiclitellata > Hormogastridae > Norana > Norana najaformis. The sequence goes on along the minus strand of OZ029916.1, from coordinate 7,819,750 downwards.
TTGTAGAATCCGAGTTATCATCGCCACAAGATGTCGCTGTATATCCACAACAGGGGTTTGACAATTATAACAAAATATGACAATTATTAGATAAATGACAGTGATATGGCATATGTTATATACGACAATTTTACTTAAATTAACATACAACCGACCTCTACTCTACACATTCACTGAGAAAGCCAGAGAGCTTAAAACTATCTAGGTGGGAGGTACACCAAGTGGCAACGTGTCAAATCATTTAGTGCAATCCTTTTTGTTCTGAGGTGAGAGATGAGCAATGAACTTAGCACCATTGAGAGGTTTTCTGAAAGTGCTATGTAAATTGCAAGAAACGTACATACAAAGACACGTGATTTTTATGGCATATTTGAAAATGTATTCTTCGCTAGATTTCAGCCATTGTTGTGAATGTAATTATTGGCAGTGTGATATAGACTTTCCTTCACAGCAGCCGACTATGTAGTATCGTGTACAAATTTACAACTCCATTCTCTCTCTCTCTCTCTCTCTCTCTCTCTCTGTCTCTCTCTGTAGGTCTTCAAACTTAAGTTGTGCACCAGACAATTTCATGTACTTTAAATACATGAGATGGAGTAACATAATATTTTACTGCATTTGTTAAGATAACACTGCAACAGTCATAAGTTCTCAGAAACAACCCAACAAAATCCAGGTGAAAAGCTGCAGACTTACTCTTGATTTGCCCCGTAACTCCCTAAATATGTTTCTTGAGTAGCAGATTAATAATATGCTAGAACTACACCTTTAAAATGAAAAATTACAGAAATATCAAGAGATTAAAATTTTTAATTACAAACAGTACAAAATGGAATGACGTTGCAGAGAATGCATTGAAGCGATACAAGACTTTATTACAAACGATCACAGCTTGACTCTGGCAGAGCAAGACAGAGAAATATAGAGTGAAAGAAAACGACCATATGTGGATAAGACATGTAGGTTTCAGTCAATGGATAGCGATGACGATGATGATTCTAATGATTTTCGGTGTTTCAATTCTCAATCCAACTGTGCTATGTATTCTTGTGATTGCAGGCCTATGGCATGTAAACTAAATGTGGATGTTTATGACTAGGTTCCTATTCTGGTCTGATACCAGCCCGAAGATAGAAAGACTAGATTTGGCGAACAACAGTCGTCAAGTAATTGTTACCAGCGATTATCTACAACGACCGACGACTCTCGTCATTGACTTTGTCTCTCAACAACTTCTCTGGCTCGATTCAGCGGCTTCAAGAATCGGATTCGTTAACTTCGATGGATCCAGTCGTTACTTTTGGTCGATGCAACTGTTCTCTAGCATTTCTTCATTTGCTATTTTTCAGGTGGTTCATTCTATGAAATACTTTAAAAGCATTAGGCCATCACTTCATGTAATAATTTATTGCTAAATGATACCAATTAGCAGCGCATCATATGTGTTTTATTAATAATGATACAAATGATTGTATAAATTCGCCTCTTTGAAACGAAAATATGCTTTAGATTTCACTATAATTAACATATTACAGAAACTACGCTTATCAACTGGAAATAATTTTCAAATTTTGGTTTGTTTGATGAACTGATTTGGCACAAATTTCTCAGTACAATGGTCTGCTCGCTTTGTTCCTTGAAAGGCTACTACTACGACCAACTCCGTTTTCGCTCCTGTCTCTTTCTATATTTTAACAATATATTTTAACAAATAGAACTCTTTGATTAATCTTATATATTATTGATTGAAAGGATTACGTTTTTCTGGGAGACAAAACACAACCTAAAAGTTATGCCTACAATTTTACTGAAAAAACGTTTGTCGGTTGTGTAACGGCAGAAAACACATCTGGAGTAATCGACATGGCAGCGTATGAGCCGGAAAAGCAACCTTCATTCACAAGTAATTGTTTTACTGACGTTCACCAGAGGCGTAGACAATGCAGCTTGAATCCCAGCACATGGCAAGCGCGATGTGCGAGGTTATAATGGGATTTGAGGGCGAACGTCCCAGTGGAATTCAGGAAGAAAACGCCTTGTCTTGAAGTTAGAGGCGAAGCTCTTGACGTTTGGAAATTTTACTGTTAACCATAGTTAAAGTTATCCATAACAGTTTGCCATCATTCAGACATGTTAAACGAAACTCCTGATTTACAGGTTATTGCTCCAGCAACAATACACCGCTTGTATTTGTCACTGGTGTGAGATAGTAACATAAATTAGTCAAAACTTAAGCAAATAAATTAAGAGTGGGAACTTTGTCAGTAATTAGAAACGCATAGGTGCCACAGATTTACAGATTTTGCAGCTCAAAGGTTGTCGGAGTACGATCAGTGGTTGGGCCTCCATCTTCAAATATTGACTGTCCCTGGGACTAATCTATGATCGACCCCTTTGACTATCAACTCGTTAATACTAAAATAAAATCGTAATGCAGGGTAGAATTTGTGCAAAATTTAGGATGCACAATCACAATATCACGATAGCTAGGCATCTATGGGTAAATTCGACTACGGGGTAAGGGACTAAATCCTAGCCACGATATATTTCAGAACACATTTTTTAAAATTTCTAGTAAAATAATAACTTGTGAAAATGGCTGGAGCTTTATCATCTCTAAAATTGAGAAAATTGACTCTAACGTATCTTTTGCAATTACAACCCTATTGTAATTATAAGAACAGTATGCAACCAAATATTTTAGGTCCATGCAGCCTGAATAATGGAGGATGCAACCACTTCTGCATAACAAAATCCTCTACAGAACGTGTATGTCAGTGTGCAATGGGATTTTTTCTGGATTCTAACGGAACCATCTGCAATCCAGGTACACAATTAAATCGATTATCGTCTCTCCTAACACTTCTTCGTCCTCCCGTAACCTCATCCTTATAATTTAAAAATCGCTGCGTAGCTATAGCTGTTCCACCGCTTTGGAACAAGCTCCCGTCAGAAAAACGACAATTACATGACCCATCATACGGACTGACTAACACTCCATCCGTTGCAAACTCTGCTTAAGTCTTTCACTCAAAATTGTAAACACTCCTCTTCCACAAATTCTATCCTGATTCTTCCTCTTCCCCTTACATATCTCTCTTTCCGCTCCAATCTCAAACATCATCTACCATAGCCGTATGACTATCTGTCTGCCTGCCTGACTGTCGGATCTTGACCTGTAAACGCACCTTTCTTGCCTATCGATTTTGTTTTGATTAAGTGTCTGTGATTAAGCTCCTCCCGAGACTTAGCTTTCGTTGGGCACTGTAGAAATTTGTTGGGCGCTGTAGAAATCTCGAGCTTACGATTTCTATTACGAATACGATCATAACTACCTTGTGACTATATAATAACAATAACAATAACAATAAAAATAACCAGTGGTGAAATGTCATACGGACGAACAATGTGCCAACTTGACTGTCGAATAGTTGACAATTGTTTCAGCACTTCTGGAAGATAATTTTTTCCTCGTTTCCGATCAATACCAGCACAATATTTTTCAAGTGGGCATAGGGAATGGAGAGGTTCGAGCCGTTTTCATGGTTCCGGGTGGCTTGTTTAGAATTACCGCAATGGACTACGACCCAGTCAATAAAACCGTTTACGGGTATGACAGCTTTAACCATTTGATCAGAAAGGTGACAATTTATGACCATGCTGCTTCAGTCGTACTACTGTTTCCAGGTAACGCTGCCAGTTTTTATGGTATAGCTGCTTAGTCTGATTTCAGAATATTAGACCTACTGATATCGTTCGCTATTATTTCCCTCTGAACTTTTGTCGGTGTGTTACTAAAAAATTGCTGTAAATTACGTTTCTTGAAATTTGTGAATGATTGAAGTCAACTTTATGATTGATCACTTTTACTGCTTATCACCGAAATGGGAAAAATGAAAAAACAACCACAGTTTTCAAGCAAATTAGATATTACACACATGTTTTCTTGCCAGATTTAAAATGCGTTAACGTTCGAACAGCAACATATCATTAATATTTCAGAATCCCGAACACTTCACTTGCGTGACTTATAGTGTAGCATGCACTTTTATGCATAAAGCTATTCTTACTCGATTAACTTCGTTCATGTAATCTTCCGTAATTTGAAATAAATGGAGCAAAATTTGGTTTGATGTCAGCAAGTTTACTGTACGTAAAGCGATAATTTCTTCTGTTAACTGTCAGCATCTTTTCATTTGTTCTGTCATATAGCAACTTTGTATGTAAAATGACGCTACTTTTCTAGGCTCTGTATACTTAAGTTACTTGATGCATCGATTACTCAGTACACTAACTACATTCCAGGCATTACTTCCCTTTTCTTTCATTTTTTCGATTATGGATCTTAAAAGATCCCATTTCGGTGATCTTGTCTCCTCTCGGTATTTGACTGTAGCACTACTTTCGGTTAATATTAACTAACCATTATGATTATCGTGTAGAATTGCTATCTGCACGTAGGCCTAAACTTATACCCAAATATTCAAATACTAGCTAGCAGGTTAATGTTTATCTGCATGTAGGCCTACCCGAACACTTGTTTTAGTACTAAGTCGTGATGCTTAGGTCCCTATTGTCTGAAAAATAGACTGTCCTACTGTTCATTGCACTATCAACTTCAACCGCGTTTGGTTGTGGTTTGCAGGTACGGAAATTAGTAGCCTGGCTGTTGACACTGTTGGAAGGATGTTGTACTATGTGAACTACAACCTAAGCACTATAATGCGAGCTTCTTTATCAGGCGATAATCTTACGACAGTCATTTCTGAAAATGGCACTTTGATAACAGCGATAGCCTTAGACGTCCAAAATAGGTGAAAATATAAATTTTAGTTTATTAATTATGTATACGCGCATATTTGGGTGAACTCAATAAGTGAATTCATGTGAATTAATTCATTTTGTTAGTTTGGTTTTTTTGGACATTGTTACAAAGGTTCTGTTTTCTCAAGTCCAGTTGGACTATAGGCTTATTAAGTTGATTATTTGTCATTTCACATAGCATTCCATGTGACGTAGACTTCCCTAATAAGCGGAACATGGTTCTTTCTGGGTCTGCCTGTTGTATCCCACATAAATTTTTTATGTAATGTGTTATATGCTGTTGTCTATTTGTGGAGCAATAAAATGAAATGATGAATGATATGCTGCTGTTTTATGTGTGAAGTGCGTATATTCTTCCCATTTGATTAGGTATATAGGACTACGTATCAGACACTCGATGTAGCGCATCAAATCTCTGTGTTGTCCAAGACCTACCGCATCTATTTTCAGCCAATCAACAGAACTAGCACTGCAGATACCAAATTACTGTTACTTGACTTTTTTGATCAAAAGATATTTAGCTATTAACAGTGACTCATACTCCCTGTTGCCGAAGAAAATTATATAGTTATTGTGTTGAAACCTTCTCTTGCAACAGTTTCCGCTCCACTTACCTAGGCCCACTGTTGCAATTCACTGTGTTAAGCAAACATGTTAAACTGCATTAAAGCGCACTTGTTCCAATGGTTAAGCAGTCAGGCGTGCAGCATAAAGGTGCCACTTGAAGTGTACTGATGCATACGTGCCAATTGTTTAAAATGTCTACATAATTGAGAATTGAGAGAGATAGCCTCTTCATTTCATAATTCTGCAGTTCTTTTATTATGCCAAAGCACTTATGTCGGCCTAATTGTATTTTTGCACAGTGATATTTCCAATTGTAGGTTGATGTTTTGGTCGGACTGTGGCGACGGTCGTCGTAGCATCGAAAAAGCGCAGATATCGAACCTTAGCAGCCACCAATCAGTGGTCACAATTTTCGGTCTCTGTGCCACAGCAATCGCAGTTGATTTTTCAAGTAGGTCTTTATTGTTTATAATTAATGTAAAACCAACTTTGCAGTTTAAAAATGAATTTTAACAGCAATGTAAATAGAAATGACAAGTGTACTACAGTGACTGTTAAGCGCCAATGCTTACCAAACCTTATAACAGTTATGTTGCTTTAAGGAAATATTTTTATTAATCCTGAACATTTCAATTAAAACATTACATACACGCCACGACAAATTCGCATAGAACAAGACGATTTTTTAGATATCGGCCAAGGCGTATGGGCAGTAGGCTGACCATAGAAACATAGTCATAAAAAGACAGAGGATGTGTATATGCTAAGTGTTGATGCTGCGTCATCGGAAATCCAATAGTTCCAAATCTTATGTGTGGAGATTTTCGCAACAGAATCCCCAAAGAAAACTTCAAGTCAATCAGTTGAGGGGTGGGTTTTAGAATGGAATTATGTGCGTCATTTTCTATGCCTTAGGGACTGGTCGTTAACACTGTCATTTCTTAGCAAACCCATGATGAACACTTAAGACGCTTGTAATTTTCTTTGGTGACTTTCAGTTGTATTTCAACTGGGACAAGAATTCCTGTAATTTTATCGATAATAGTTTGACAGCATTTTTGCTAAAATTTATTTAAATAAAGTCACTGTGTGCCAATTTCCAAATTTTTCACGCCTGGCAGATCCTTTTGTTTCACAGATCAACTGATTTACTGGGCTGATGATACCGGTCGGATAGAACAGGTGGGCTACAGTGGCGGCGGACGTTTGCTCAGACGTCAGCTGTCTTCTACAGCATCAATCAAAGGCTTGGCAGTTGATTGCAATTTTGTGTACATCAGCGACTCAAATCAGAGGTATAATTGACCGATTAATTATAACTGATCCATAAAGTTATATGGTGAAGAAGAGAGCGGAAAACGAGGGTGCTTATTCGTAGTCATGGATGACAAAGATGTCATTACTAGCTGTCATATTGTTCACAGCTACATTGTAGCATATGACAGATAATCATCTATTAAGAGTCCGAAAAAAGGACGAGGTTTTAAGATGAGAGCTTCTCTCTTGCATATCCGAACAATGGTCAGCGAAGAATTGAAGACGAAGCTCAGGCTCCCTCTTAGTTAAGCATCTGAGCATACATGAGAACAGTAACCTTTTCTTATCACTTCTGAGGTCGATGGTTTCTTTGAGCTGTCCATTATGGTCTGGGGTGAAGCTTCAGCCGCCAACAATTTGGATTATTTTAGAGGCAGATCTGATCAAAGTATAAAGACGGGGCAATATAACTATAATTAGAATAACTTCGAAGATAATAAAAGCAAGTGATTTTGATTGTGTTAGAATCATATTTGAAGAAGGTTGATGATACTGCATTGAACAAAAATTTGAGGGTACGACTATAACACCATAGCCTTCGGGCTAGGACCTCAATTTCGTTGTGTGATGTGAAATTTCTCTGGCTTCCCCTCTGGCGACGGCGCTGTTTGAAGTGATGTGTAATTTTAGACAAATTCAGAGAATCAACAGAAATACATGCGTACTAAGCAATCTGACAGGCATTCGATTCAGCAGACCGTATGCTATCACCTTATTCGGATCAGGTATGTGCATCCACGTAACGCTTATGTATGTATGCATGACGGTAACAAAGCCTGTGTAGGCAAGGTTAGCTGAATGTAGTGTAAGCAATAATCGTAGCCGATATAACTTATTATGCGTCTAACGCGCTTCATATAACTTTATCACTTAACACGATACATGTATTATCCCTGGACGGTTAAACCTATCACTGATAAACCGCTGGCGGATTCGGTCATGGAATGGGACTTGTGGAAAGGCAGTAATTTAGGGGTTTGAGTCTTTGCGCAACAGTTAGGTCGTGGCCTTTTGCAAAATTCTTCCGGCTGTCCAATCATACCGAGAGCGACGTCTGAATGGGGTTTCCAAAAGCTACCTGTCCGATAATGATCCTGACTTTGTCCGGTACGATGTTTATTGTCTCGTCTCTGTGGTTCACGAACATGAAATGCGTCACAGCAAAGTAGGGAAACTTCTTCATCTTTGCCAGGATTAGCCGAATACGAACCAAATCGACATATTTCTTGGTAGAAATCTTGTATGTAGTAGCTTGACGGGCTGAGCTCAGCTGTTCCTGAATGACAATGTAAAACTCTTCTGATCTCTAAGTGTATAGCAGGCGCACTAGGAAAACTGTATATCTTGTATCTTGCGTGTATGCATATATATATATGCATGTATACATGCATGTATATATGTATGCATGTATGCATGCCGCATGTGTGTATGTATTATGCATGTATTATGTATACTGCTGGGTTGACCCTACCGTGAGCATGCTCCTAACAGTGAAAACTCATAAAAATTACATAACAGAAAATACAGTTTCAGAACGTTGAGCCGTTTTAGCTGACTGATGAGTTTAGAGTCGAAAACGGAACACTTTGATAATGAAGTTTGTTCTTTCCATTAAAGTTCTTCAAGGTAGGAACTTATTCGTTGTTTCATTGTTAGTTTTTTATTGCTATATATCATGTGTTCGTCAACTTGACACTAAAAACTTTGATTTCATAATCGCTAATCACTCCTGCATATGACTATCGACAATAGGGCTTCGTAGCCTATATTTAGACATATCCTCGGTCTTAAGTTACACGGTATAGCTTGCCTAATGCGAGCATACATACTTGATCCAAATATGTTCATATTCTCATAATGGAATCACAGATTGTGCCCACGTTATAAACTATATATGTTTCTTATCTGTTCCTAAAATATGGAACGGTATGTTTGAACTGAGGCCTGCTACTTAGTCTCTTTTTATAGGAGTTTTCTGAATACTGTTTCAGATGCCTAGATCGGTCAACTGCCACAGACAGTGGGGTTGGACTGAACTGTCCATGAGGTTGGCTTTTCGTGAAGTAATGGTAGACAATAATTCGAAGAAATGTGCAGCAAGAATTTACAATGTTCTACGCCAAACTCTATGTCGGCGTCTTCAGAAAGCGCATAGCGAGCGGTCAAAGTGTTGAGAAGATGATCAGCGGGGGAAGACTATTCTTAAACAACACAAGCAGGCTAAGTAAATTGTCGACATTGCTGCAGAACATGGAGGGAAAACTATATGGCTTAACAGCAGTGGACGTGAGGTGTGAAGTTTTCAATTTATGTGACAAGAATGTTGTCCCAAATTGCTTAAATACACAGAAACAAGTTGCCAGGAGCAAATGCTACCAGGCTGTTCATGAAGTTCCATCATGAGTTATCAGTCAGAATACCCGAACTTACATCAGAATAACAAGCGATAATTTGGTTCAATCAGAAATCAGCGCTTGAAATGTTGAAATCAATGTTGAAATCAACGCTGCTTTCCGATGACGATTAAAAAATACCTCCATCAAACATTTTATATACGGACGAGACAGGCTTCGCCATATAACAAAAACCGCCAAAGAATGAGTTTAGACGTTGAAAACAATCTCTTGGTGCTTTGATCAGTTCTGAGCGTGGTGAAACTACTACCATTATTTGATGTATGTTGATGTAAAACCACTAACATTGTTTGATGTATGTCACTATATAATTCATTTTATAATATTTCCAAGAGCAAAGATGATAGTTTCATTTCTGAATAATGCTGCAACAGGTTAAGTGGAAAGATCTCAAAGAACAGAATGGATGACAGAAGAGTTATTCACTGATCTGTTCGATCATTTTATTACAATAGTCCAACTATAGTCACGCCCTGATCCTGTCTCGTTGCTAGCTGGCGGGCACTGCGGCCATTCTTGGAACATTGATGTGCTTGAACAGGTGAAAGTCATACTTGTTTTTCTTTCACATTGTTCACACAGTCTGCAACCAGGTGATTGGTCGTTCTTTATAAGCCCGACGTGGAATTATGATAAGAGAGCAGAAGCATAGTTAGCGAACCATCCGGGCCGTGCAGTCATAGAAGCTGAAATGGTTGGACTTTCCTCATAGGCACATGGAAGGCCTGCAAGTGCAGTAATGATGCCAGTGGCTTGAGAAAGACTGGGATGCATCCTTCTGATCCAGTTGTGCTAAATGAAGAAGATTTTGCAGCAGCGGCTGTAACTAATAATCTAGGCATAGCCGCTGGTAATATGGAAATGGTCGGCAGTAGCCCAGGGAGCAATGAAGGCACATCCAGTTCCGCCAAGATCTTAGACCAGCTCCGAGTTCTTGGTAGTCAGGAGAAAATTAAAGGCCGGTCCAGGTATGATGAGCTAGTAGTTCCTGGTGGCAATTTTGAAGCGTAACAACATTGCGTCAATATCCACCCAGATCTCAGGGTAAATTCCAGAAGATAGGGTCTTGGTAGCTCGAAGAACTTTGAAGACGCATCAAGTTCTGTCAAGATCATAGTTTCTGGTGGCAGTGAGGAGTAAAACGACAATGACATTAACAGTATTCACAGTCGGCTGCTGCATGTAGCTTTTATGACATAGTACCATCACATAAAACGAGTGGACTGAAAGAATACACGGAAACGTTGAGTTGGCTTTGCAGGAAATATAACCTGCTCACCATACAAGGCAGCCTTGCTAGATTCTGCAAGCCCAAAACAACATAAAAAGCTAAACTGGTTTCCAATTACACGAAAACTGGTAAGGTGCGGAAGTAAAAGACTGCAGTCAAACACAGCAAGAAGAGAACACAGCTTCATACAAGAAAAACATCAAATCAAGAAACATGGGATTTAAGTCAGTCTAAATAAGGAGCACTAAACAGAGTTAACCAGTGCTCTGTGAATAGCATAACCAAGGGAATTAACAAAGTCACTGCAGAAACAGTAGCAACATGGTCCAAAACAGCAACAATTACAGACGACGAAGATCGCACCCCATGTACGTACTGTGAGATTCTGTACTGCCGATCCAAAGTTAAGTGGTACAGATATAAAGACTGTCTCCAGTTGGCCTGTGTATTGTGTGCTAGAAAAGGAAGAAATGAAGTCTATGTCTGTGACAGCTGTAAATAGACATTCTTGTACTTTCAGCCGCAATTTTTCTATTGTTAAGGTTTTAGGCCTACTATTTAAGTAGGCTTGTTATGTTTGGACATTTTTATGGACATGTTTCTTGTAATGCATATACGAAACATGCGAATGTCTATGTGTCATCAAACTTTTATGGGTAATTTGAATAATTTTACTGCTATGATCTTGTTTTAAGCACTTGCCCTAATGGTGAGCACAGTACCAAATGTGGACTATGCTCATTAAAAGACCTGGGTTCTTATTCTGAACAGTTTTGGTCATGTAGTTAGCAGCGTCTTATTTTATACAATCCACCCAAATTGGTAACTCAGCACGAACTTCAACTGCACGTACCGAACATGCTTTCCAACACCTGTTCTATCGCATCGCTCAGTTTATATTAAAAAGATGAAAAGGTGCTTAAGTTTGAGCCAATTTCTTGATGTTTTGCTACAAAAATGCACGATTAAAGTAATTTCAGTTGGAATTTTTTAACGGCAACATTTATTGCAGCAAGTACAGGTTCATCCTCTATTACACCTGCTTTTGGGTCAAACGGTGCATCAACAGGTATGAAAATTAACGTAAATACTTATTTGCGTTTGTTCTTCTCAAATCTGTTTGTATTCTCATCATTCGATATTGAGAAAAGAATTAGAACATTGCTAATAGTTACCAGCTTATACTTTATATCCAGACCAGCAAAATTGTTCTATACAGCGTCTGCTTGTCGGTGACAACTTTTCCTGGAAAGCCTTTCCAGCTAATGGACTGCTGCTGTTATGTTTCAGCTACAACGTGTTTTATGTATGTATGTATGTATGTATGTATCTGATCTTTTATATAGCGCATTTTAAGAACCTCTCAAAAGCGCTGTGAACATGGCTGCCCGGTTAATTTAAACAAGTAAGTCTTGACTAACGAAGAGAATGTTTCTTGGGACAAATTCACAGAAATAGAAAGAATGTTTATAGGAAGACTATTCCACAGGGAAGGACCCATGGAAGACAATGCACGGTGTTGTCGTGCTGATGTACCACAGCGGGGAACCTGTAAATCTCCTCGGGATGAAGAGCGAAGCGACTGACGACCCGGATGGGCACCGACCGGCACGAACAACTCTCGTATGTATTCAGGAGGGTAGCCAGCCAACGAGGCCCGACCAAAGAGCAGGATCTTGAATTTGATTCTTTTAACCATGGAACCAATGTTTACAGAGGTATTTTACCTTCATTTGCCTTACATTACGTAACCTTACATCATTATATTACAATTTAATTTCACTTTCTTTGCCTCCACCTAGTTTTAGCGTTTTGTTCCTGTGATCGGGCTTTTATGACCGGATCAATGTCATGTAAAACCCGAACCTAGTAAATAGTAAGAAATGGTGGTTCGGTGATTAATTATTGTCTTCACGTATGCGTGCTCAGTTCAGAGCCTTCCATATATGGAGGGATGAACGATAAGTTTTCTCTACATTAAGCTACGAGAAAGAATTTCTGGGCAAGTCCATCGTAATTGACACAACAATTAGAGACATTTAACCTTTTGAACTCGTTGTTTTCGCTTCAGGAACATGCAATTTACGGAGTAATAAAAGAAGTCCCATTGTTTTGGCGTCTATACTGAGTTCAAAAGTAAGCTATAAGGCCCAGTTCAAAAGTTTAGGCAAATGCATTCATGCTTGTATTGAAATGGATTTCTATGCTCTAGTTAAGTCGATATTTATTTTAACTAACTTGTCATGGCAGTGAGTTAATATATATATATATTGTTCTACCCAATCGCCAAGAATCACGTAAAATAAATGCAATCTTTCACCGAAATAAAATGGGATCTGTTACGTAGCATACAGTTTTCATTTACCTATTCGGAATTCACGTATCTAGCAAAAAACTCGTTCATTAGTCGATCTAATCAAGTGTTTTTGTTTGAGCGCATGAGCTAACCCGTTTTTGGCCAATGCGTTTTTGGGGCTAACACCAACAAGCAGGTAATGCAAAGATAGAAGGCACGCGTGATATGGTTTTAGTAAGGAAGACCAAGACATAACTACGCAGCCTGGTGCATTACTGTAATTAGATTAAGCAGCGTTCAGCCACGGATTTAAGAAAGACTCCATGACATGATATTACCTCTGGAGGCACGTAATCACTTGGTAGCATATGCGACCTCTTTTGGTGAAAGATGTGATGTGGCTTTCGTTGGGCACTGTAAAAAGTCTCGAGATTACGATTACGGTTACGATAACGATGGATAACATTAATGACCCAATGCGGACGCTCTGTGTACGATTAGAGAATGCACCAAAGATGCCAAAAATTTATTTCCAGAGGTCGGGTGCATGACTGGTTGGATGTTATAGTCTTGGTGGTGACAAGCACTTTCCTTTGCATATTGCCTTCACAGTAGTGGCGAAAGAACTAATCAGTCGACGAAGCCGATGGTGGATATGCCAGCAAAGTACAACGGAGGCTCTGCAACACTTGGAGGCGATAAAGTAAACAAATATTCGTCTTCGGTGACTCAGTCATGGTAAGAAAAGAAATACTAGTCACTGATTCCTGCTCCTCCGACATACGCTGAGCTGACTGAGTCAGATCTTGGAGTTTCTGTGCCTCCATCGAGACCCAGCGAAATCATTCCAAGAGACTCGAGCGACAACTTGGAAGTTCTGCCTCACACACTAATTTGATTACACATACGCATGCATAATATTAATACACGTTTCCATGCGTATCTATAAATACACATACGCATGCAGACATACATACTTATATTTACATGCATACATAAATATGTATATACACATGTATGCATAAACACATAAACACATACATATATACATATATGTATGTATGTGTTGACGGTCAAAAGTTACTCGATGATGATGCTGTTGTTGCTGCTGTTGTTGTTGTTGATGATGATGCTGTTTCTGTTGTTGTTGTTGTTGATGATGATGATGATGATGATGATGATGATGATGATCTGACTTCCAGCAGCGTATCGATTTCTACAGTCGAGTAACTTTTTACCGTCAACTCATAAGCAAAGTCTAATACTGTTAATTTATTATTTAGAAACTGCTATAGCGCCGATGTCTATTGTGCAAGGCATCAATCGATGGCGCACCAAATTCAAACCGCAGTCAGGTAAATATCCAGAAAATCAGTCCACTGGAACTGAGAGGCAGCCTACGACGGATAAGCCAACTGAAAAGTAAGTCTTAAGTTGAGAACAAAGTGACACAAGATACTGAGCATAATCCACAGATGCAGGAAGAGAATTCTAAAATTTAGAACCTAAAAAGCTCGTTAACCTAGAACAGTTCTAGTTTCTGGCAAAATCAGAGAAAGGCATTCAGATGATCTGCTTGAATAATGATAAGCTTGAAGAATCAACCACAATACTGATTCCTCAAGCTTATCATTATTCAACCAGATCATCTGAATGCCTTTCTCTGAATTCAATATTTTGTAAGCTATAAGGGCCAGTTTAAATCTAATTCTTAGCTGAACAGCAAGCCAATACAAAGATTAAAGTAGAGGACTATATGCTCATATTTTGACGTAGGAGTTATGGCTCTGAACAAAGAGTTCTGAACTCTTTGAAGTTTCTGCGTGTTTGACTTTGTGAAGGAGTGCTTTAATGTTCTGGGTCCAACCATTACATCAGTTATCAATTTCACATGGCATGAGGTATCCTTTCCGTCGGTTTTTGCTCATCCTATGGTTCATCTTCTTCGAAAGAAATCTTCCCTCTATCCAGGCGACCTGTCTTAACAGACGCATCTGAACGTCGAATTTTGTATCTAACATTCTTGAAATACGACAATTAAATTTAAAATTAACGCATCTGGAATGCCTCCATCGGGCTTTGTTACACATTCCAATGAACTCAGTGAGTCATGGGCTGGCTGTTAAAAGTTCTCAAAATGACAATGGAACAGCCTACCCATTGTTGAGTGACCAATCTGTTTTCTTCACTTCTTAAGTTACGTGCTTCTTAAGTTCGTCAATGTTTGATCTGTGTCTGTCTCTCCGTCCGTCTGTGTGTCTGTCTGTCTGTATGTCTGTTTTTAAGAAGTGAAGAAACAAATCAGTCAGTCAACACTGGGCAGACTCTTTCATTAGGCCTAGTCATTTTGAGAACTAATAAAAGCCAGCCCATAACTCACTGAGTTCATCGGACAAACACTAAACTTAGGACTGCCTGCCTGCCTACCTGCCTGTCTGCCTGCCTGTCTGTCTGTGCATGTATCTCATTCTGACCTTCTCTCACTCGTGCCGATTCAAAGGCATATAAGGCATATTAACGTCAAAGCAAATACATACGTTTATGCATATTTATATAATAACCCAAGTATGCATATGTACAGTAGCTGCATGCATATTTAGGTAATTATATAAATATGCATACATCCATACACAATTGCGTATATATATGTAGACACACGCATACTTACACACATGACGTATGGGTACAGACATATGCTGCATACATCCATACATGTATAGATACAATACAATTACAGTATATATAGGCCTATGTGTATATGCATATATACTAATATTAGTCTACTGCATATTGGTCTATATGTATAAGGACGAACACTCGATTTCATAATGCCTTTGTTAAATCAAATGAGCCCCTTAAAAACTGAGAAAGCCGTATTACAAGAAGGTATGCGATAGCCAGGCGAAAAATACTTCCAAGTTTACCAGTGTCAGTTTAAAGAAATTTCGTCTAGGCATGTGGGTTAAATGAGCAGGGTTACCTCACCTCTTTTGTCTGCCTCGGTATGTCCCTCTTTTTGTCCGTCTATTCATTCGTGTTTTTTCTCATGCCGTCTATGTTTATGTCTATTTCTTCTTAGCTGTCTGTTCCTTCCACTCTGCTACAGCGTGTCTCTCTGTGTCTCTTTCTCGGTTCCAATGTCTTCAAGTCGTCTTGCTCTACAGTGCTGTTGTTCTGTGTCAACTTTGTCTGCAACTCCATTTCTGGTTGTCCATAAATTACATCCGTAAAAATGACCTATTTTCGACCCCTCTCTCCCCTTGTCCGTGTCTGTCCACATTTGAGTGACCCCTCCCTTCCCTCTTTGCGGGCGTCTGCACTTCAACGGAGTACCAAGGCTTAGACTAGGCTATCCTGTCGATCTTGCAGGTTTAACTGTGCTAGGGGTTGGGTACTGTGATGCTGCCGCGTACAGCAAAGGAACTCTAATAAAAACGGTACAAAGCTGTCTGATTGAAATTGTTGTTTAAGGCACAGACTGCACAGAAATAATTATGTACCAAATGTAGATGCGGACGTACGCATTTGGTATAACCCCTCATCTTGTCCGTATTTGTCCATATTTTGGTGACCTCTTTCATTTACAGACATCTTTTATGGACGACTCTTTTGTGACCATTGGCCACCACATGTAACTGTTAACCCAAAGGACGCAGTGGAGTCCGCTTGCACACAACTATTTACACACAAAGAGTTGGCTACTGTCTAAAACATTAATATTTGGCTGTTTGCAAAGACCGATCCTATCGTCCTACATTTGTTTATGCACAAGGTCTGGGACTACTATCGTAGACTTGTAATACGTTTCACTGTACCACAAACTATTCTTGTATATTAAGGCAAGGAGCACAGATCCCAAAACTGAATTCCCCTTTATAACGAGATCTCGTTACAAAGCGATAGAACAAGGCTACCACGGACAGCGTCACGAGAAGTTGCCTGTGTACAAAAATGCTTGTAACTTAAGTAAATGGTTTTGCACTGGTAACTGGTTTTGGAAACTCAACGGGCAAGAACATTCTTCAACCAATCAGGAATGCTCTTGCCCGTGCAATTGCCGAACTCCTAAACACCATGCATATAACCCAAATTGCTGAAATCACTTCTTTGGCTACGGTCCCTCAGCACTTCCAATTCAAGATTGTATCTCTTACATACAATGACCTAACTTCTCAACCCTCTTGTATTCGCCATCTATGCAATATCCAACCGCCCAGGACTTATTGTTCTCCTTCATAACTTCTCTTTCTCGACCTCTTTTAAGTTCTTACAAAATGTTCTTCAGGCGTATCGAATTGCTTTAACTACGCTAAAAACATGTTGCTCCCTTCTTGAATGATTTATTAAAGACCTGTTAGTCTCAGGGTAGAATAAAAAAGCAACTGCATACTTCTGTCTTAACTGCTCTTTCAGTTGCCTACAATAATGGTGTTTACTATACTTGCTTTTGCCTGAGCCTTTACACTTGAGCAACCGAGCCCTAGAATGCAAACTTACAGCGTCAAAACTGCATGCAGGTAATCGAACACAGGAATTTGATTAAAAAAAGATTTCGAGCGTTATTAACCGTGACTCTTCAATGCTATCGTCTTTGAATTTTAAATGTGATTGATCTGGTGACCGTAGTCAAAGCTCAATACTACTCAGGAGACCCTGAGTCTGGGCGTCACTTTGTCTTTTCTTTTAAAACAGGTAAAATTGTATAATTTCTCATAAAACGCTACGCTCACGCTGTTTCTATGGTATTGGACGTTCATTTGTTTAATAACATTAAGAAACTCTAATTGATTCAATTTCATCGAGAGGTAGCAAGCAAACTTGAGCAAAACTACATAAATAACAATGTTTAATAAATAATAGCGCAATTTGAGCAAAGCGATTTTATTTATCACATTTTTGCTAGGTAGGAAGCGACTAATGCAGATTAACGACAAATTGGGTGTCCCTGAAATACCCTTTACAGATTAACATTATATTGCATTTACAGCTAGGTAAGCTAGAAGCTTTTAATGCCGATATATTGATCCATCCATTTGTTCAGCGTTGTTTGACCTGTTCAAGCTTCGTGCAGATATTGTTTCTTCTGGTTGCCGTTTCCAGCAATTCACTGTCTTCTGGTTGAAAAAGTATTTCCTTATTGCAAATAACAGCCTAATCGTTTTTTTCGGGCAAAGGTAATACAGTGACTTTCCTTTTTACCACCCTTCTGAAGTCTACTTTTTTATCTTATCCCACCGGCCATATATAAAATAACTACATGCATCTTTATGATCTTCGTCTCTTCCTTCACCATTCTCCCATTTCTCAACATCTACATCTGTGTCCAAATCTCATCGGAGTTGCCTGTTATTTATTTATTTATTTAAAGCATTTGTAACGCGCGCAATGTCAGTAAACCTGAATCGGAGGCGCGGATGTATATTCGCTAGGGACCGAGATGGAGTCATGCAAAAGCCAGGATGAAGTATTGAGTCTTGACAAGTGATTTAAAAGTTGATAGCGAGTTTGCAAGACAGGCCTTTTGTGGCAGACGATTCCAAACGCGAGGAGCACAACAGTTAAGGCACGTGATCCTACAATTGTCCTGAACCTAGATTCTTGCAACAAACCAGTAACAGAAGAACGCAAGAATCTGGAAGGGCGATATGGAGTCAGCAAAGATATGATGGAAGGCCAGTGTTCTGGGCCTTAAAAGTAAAGCATGCAATTTTAAACTTAATACGCCACTCAACAGGAAGCCAATGAAGTTCACGAAGGCGGTCTAATGCATTTGATGAAGAAGAACATGTAACAACCCTAGAAAGAGAGTTTTGAACCCTCTGGAGCTTCTTTACATTAAGAGAAGATACACCATATAACACTGCATTTGCATAGTCTAATCGGGAACTAACAAGTGCACATGCCACTGTTTTAGCCATGTCATTAGTCAGAGAATGTCTGATGTGACGAAATTCCTTGCTGTGGTAGAAACAAGACCTGCAAATCGAAGATACGTGTGAAGTCATAGTGAGCGAGTTGTAAAGGGTGACACCAAGAGCTTTGATTTTGTCTGATAGTGGGACTTTGGTTCCTCCAAGGTCAAGGGAAGAATGTATATTGTATACTCTGGTGAGTTGTGAAGCGAATTGCCGCTGAATCATCTGGATTGATTTCAAGATCATTTAAGCAGAACCAAGTGTGAAAAGAGGACAAACAGTGTTCAAGTTCAGTTTCAGCTGATTTAACTGTTGCAGAGAGAGCAACGTAGAGTTGAATATCATCAGCATATTGCTGGACCAATGTCTTATGCGTGCGTGCAATTTGACAAATGGGCAAAATAAAGATAGAAAAGAGAGGTTCAAGTACACAACCCTGAGGTACAACTGAGCGACAGGCAATAGGGTCAGAGCGAGATGAGTTTCTTGCCACTCGGTGAGAACGATCATTGAGATCAGATGATATCCAGTGAAGAGCAGGACCAGTAATTCTAAAAGATGAGTAGAGTCGAGACGGCAGAATACCATGATCTACAGTATCAAATGCAGCATTCAAATCAAGAGATATAAGAAGAGATGCTTTGCCAGAAACCACTGAATTAAATATATTGTTAAGTGTGCAAGTAAGAGCAGTCTCAGTTAAATGGTGTTTACGATAAGCCGACTGAAAGGACTAAAATTTGGAGAAGATGTTACATGCCCCTGAAGACTTATGAGAAATAGGCTGTCAAGCTGTTTGGAGATATTATTCAGATTGGAAATAGGCCGATAATTAGCCAGACAGTCCTTATTAAGATCAGGGTTTTTTGTAGGGGTGTTACAAGAGCAGTTTTAAAAGCAGAGGGAAAGCGACCTTCACAAAAGGAGAGATTAGCCAGGTGAGCAATGAGGATAGAAAGCACATCTGAACAGGATTTAAGAAGGGAAGTTGGACTGAAGTCCAGTTGTGATGATATAGATGGAACATTTTTGATGAGTCGAGCAACTTCCTGTACTGTAACGGGAGGTAAGGTACAAAACTCATTATCAGGATGTCTAACATCAGGAAGCAGTTTTGCCCGTCTAACCCAAGCCTACGCTTTGATATGGCAGACTATAAGTTAGATATTTTAGCAGGAAAAAATTTGAAAAACCTAAACAGAGCTTTTTGTCTTCAAGGTCTCTAGAAAAATTGGCATCACTGTTCGAGGAGTGAAGCAGCTTCTTTATGATACTCCATCGGTCTTTCGAAGTTTCGGCAATGTCCAACTGGTTACGGTGGAATTGCTCTTGAGATGTCATGATTAGTTTGCTAGACACCCAGCATGCTTTTCGGTGGGCAATTCGATCGCTTTGTTGCAGAGTTTTCTTCCACCGACGTTCCAGACGACGATCACGTTTGGCCTGCTTTGCTTCATCAGAAAGCCATTTTGTGATTGGCTTGACGGGTCTTCTAAAGCAGATGCCAACAGGCGCAACTTTATCTTGCTCCCTCGAAACAACGACAGAGAGTTGCTCTACAAAAGCATCTGCTCTCTAGGCTGGATCTGGAAACAGATCAGTGTCGAACAGCGCCTGCTCAAACTCGACTGGGTTGATCTTCTTGATTGAGCGAAAGGAAAAGGCAACTGGAATGTTGGACGTACGTTAGTTTACCTTTTGTTGCTTCTTTCTGGTGACAGTGAGCTAAACCTGGTCCTTTTCATTTTGAAACGACACTTATCGGCTACCATAATATCCATTCTATCCGATATGTCTCCTTCTCATCAAAATTACATCCTGGACCATCCTATGGTTTTCTTGTATGCGTTTAATCCTGTAAAAACGGTCCTCAGCATTGCACGTTCATCTGAAAGACGTCCAATCAGAAGTATTGAGATCGAAGCGTTATTTTTTGTGAATTTTCGGTTGAAGGCATGTCAATGGCCAAATGCAGCCGGTTGGAAGGCATTACTGTCTGTGGCCCTAGATCGACGTAGGCCAGGTGTGCCTACCACATATTTCATTTTCAGGTGTCCACCTCCAGTATCAGCTATCGCAGCCTAACGGTATACTGTTCCATCGCTACGTTTATTACTACACACTTGAGCAGCCGTGCAAAAACGAGTGCGTCAAAACTGAAAACAGGTAGAAATAAAAATATTGACGAACATGGATTCGAGCATGGACATTCCGACTACTTTCGCATGTTGAAAGATTTTGACCTGCTGACAATAATGCAGTCTAGCTGTACAGACTAAATACCTTAGACTTGTAGTATTCATATGCCTGAACCCGAAGCGAAGATATGCTCTAGTGAAATCGGGTCAAAGGCTAACAATCAATGTTTAAGTTTCTGTGAAATTATTTTTCTTCTGTCTTGGGGATGGTAGAGTGGATAGAAGCTCTACTTTAACATTGCTGGTCTATGGCGTAACAATATTTAGGTAGAACTGAATAGAAAACAGATTTTTTTAATACTTAAAAGGCTTTTTATGAGTGCCTGCATAAAGAATTACTTACAAACACACACATACATGGAAATAAAAGTATGGGATATGGAAACAATTGAGATGGAATTGTAACCCCACTTCTTGGGACTGTAACCACACTTCTTATTACAATAACAATAAACTAATAAGACGATTTATAAAGCGCCGTAGTGCAGCAGAGGCCAAAAAGGACGCTGTACATGTCCTGAAGGGAACGCTAAGAAGAACTGCAGAGATGTCAAGGTACAAGAATGATAGAAACAAGAAAATATTAAAGCCCTTTAAGGCGATAACTATGAATTAAAATGTTGACCAATTATGACTATTCGATGGACTTAGCAAGAATGTCCAACAATGGTATGTGTGTGTGTTTGTCTGTCTGTCTGTCTGCATACATAGATACATGCATACTTACATACATATACATACATACATGTATGCACACATACATACATGCATCGATACATGTATAGATACAATAGATATCTTTCAGATACATGTGTATTTGCACACATACCTATATATGTAGTGTAGGGTCTACGACGCATTCTTGGTGTTGACGGATGAACAGCCGATTTCATAATGCCTTTCACAATGTCTTTATTAAATCAAAGGTGTACACTGGATTTTGAAAAGGCCGTAAATCAAAAGGCATGCCACACACTAAGACATGTGTTGACCCATAAGATGAAGATTTCTGGACTTGTCTTCGTCTATAATACTCGCTGTGTATGATTCGGAAGGGCCTTTTGTGCCAATCAACAAAAGCCATCTAAATTTTTATAAGCGAACATTGTTATATTCTTTCAAAGTAACGTGACACTATTCACCTCTTTTATCACAATTACCTTTGTTATTGTCCCTCCTTCTTGTTCACCTTCAAACATACGTACTCAATCTCACCAGCCATCGCCTCACCAATAGCCACATTCAATCCGCATAGTTATAAGTTTCACTCCATGGAATCTTCACTTTTTGTTGTTCAAAACGATATCGTGCGTTTTATAGACATGTGTGTGGGGATAGCCTTGTTCTTGACTTATCTGCTGCTTTTGATATTGTGGATCATTTAAATCAGCCGACTCCTTGCTCACCAGCAAATATTGCACTCGATCAACGGATATTTTGACTATTTCTGTGCCACACACTAAGACAGTGTTTAGCTTTCAGGAGCGTACTGAAAAGAAGCTCTTATTGAGCACGTCTATGTCGCCAGAAGATCGCACGCGAATACGAATCTTCCTTCAGTTCTTGTTGACGAGCGGTGCTAATGATTAGGGACTTACTCTTCGGAGGTTTCAGACCTTTCACAGCATGTGAATTCCACGAGCTGAATCGTCGGAGAATATCAAGATGTAACTAGTTGTAATATTTCCACATATGTATATTAATAAATATATACAAGGTAATTACAACACTTCAGGGTTATAAGATTTAGCCTATAAGCTTCGCATGGTTCCGTTTACGAGAGATGCAGTAGTTACTTTCGTCTACCCTCCAGGAACCTACTCCTTCGGCCGTTACTTTTCGAATGCCCTCTTCGCTTTCTCCTCTTTCCTCTTTGCTACACCTGTTATTCATCCATGCCATGCTCGCGCTCTTCATCCGTTCCGCTTCCCTTTCTCTCTTTCGCTTCGTAGCCACCTTCCAATTTTCTATCATGCCCCTTTCAGGCACATTAGGCAAGACGCTGTCCTGCCTAAAATATTAATTGTTCTTTACACGTTAAACACAGTAATATTCCTAAACAAAACCAAACATCTATCTCTAAATTTATGCTAAAACTAAAAACTAAAACATCGTCTGTTTCCCTACAAGGCGTTTACAGTAGCTAGAACAACGTTTTGAAATCCACTACCAAGCACTGTGCCTCCTGTTGTTTCCCTAGTGTTGTTCAGAACGAAGCTTATCATCATCATCATCATGATTCATGGGCCAAGAGCCCGTAGGTGTCCACTGCATGCATTGTCACTTGTCTCCACAGTTCCCGATCTTGTGCTCTTCTTATCAAGGTGTGCAAGTCTTGCTTACACCAATCCCTTATATCATCTGTCCACTCCCTATTAGGGCTTCCTCGTCTCCCATTTCCGTCCATAATTCCCATCATCACGCTTTTTATTTTTCTACTGTCATCCATCCTGCATATATGTCCAAACAAGCGTAATTTCCTTCTCATTATTACTTGTATTAGATCTTCTTTTATGAAAGCTTATACCCATCCGTTTCTTAATGCGTACCCGTCCAGCTCGACTTCTGATATCACTTGATTAGACCAAAATGGCTCCTGCGGAACTCTGCAGCAAAACGATTTATTTTGAGAAAACATTCCATTCTACAAGATCTAATGCCGTCTGTTACCTACAATTCTTCTCAAGCACGAGACCGGAAATCTCTTGAAATGTCAGATTATTCAATAAAAGTAATTAATCAATATTAATAATAAAATGACAACACGTTTCAAGATTCTGTGCCTTTAAGATTAGCTTGGCGCATCGATCAATCATTCAGTCTAACAACGTCACTCCAGCCTTTATTTCTTTTTCCTTCATTCTTATTTCGATCATGGATCTTAAAATATGTCTCCCATCAACATATGACTGTAGCCTTACTTCCTGTTAATAGTAAAACAACCATTTAAATTATAAAACAGAATTGCTATCTACACGTAGGCCTAGGTCTCTACCCAAGCACCCCAGTACCAACTAGCAAGCTAGAATTAGATATTAATGCTCATTCATTTGTGCCCGAACACTTGCTTAAGTAATAACTCGTAATGATTATTGTCTGAAATAATAGACTGTCTTATTCGACTGTTTTTTGCACAGTTAACTTCAACCGCATTTGATTTTTGTTTACAGCTAAGGAAATTAGTAGCTTGGTTGTTGACTCTGCTGAAGGGATGTTATATTATGTGAACCATGATTCAGGCACTATAATGCGAGTTTCTTCATCAGGCGAAGATCCTAGACCAGTCGTTTCTGGAGATGGGACTTTGGCAACAGCGATAGCGTTAGACCTCTGGAATAGGTGAGATAATAAAATTTATTTTAATAATTATGCTCACAATCTCTACTGCTGTTTGGTGTGCTAAGTGAGCACATTCTCTATATTTGAATAGGTTTATGGATCTATGTGCGAAGGCAATGGAGATTATAATAAATCTCTGTGTTTTGCCAAAACTAACCTCATCTAGTAGCGACAGTCAATGTCATTAGCACTGCAAATATCAAATAGGCCTCATGTTACTTAACTCCATCGGATTTAAGCATACATGACCATTTAAAATTAACTATTACTGTCTGTTGTCGAAGTCGCTGCTGTAGAGACAATTTTGGCAGATAATTACGTAGTAAATGTGTTGAACCTTCACTTATGTAGTACTATTGTTGCATTTGACTGCGGTCAGCAAACATTTCAAACTGCGTTGAAAAGCACTTGTTTTCGATCAAATAAACAGCCAGGCGTGCAGGGCTGTTGTGAGTTACGTAAAGGCGCAACATGGACTGGCTTGATACATACATGCCAATTTTTAAAATGGTTATCTAAATGAACATTGGAAGAGATTGCCTCTCTATCTCAGGATTTTGCCGATCTTTTTCTATGCCAAAACACTTACGTAGGCTTATATGTATTTTTGCACGGTGATATTTCCAATTGTAGATTGATGTTTTGGTCGGACTGTAGCATCGGTCGTCGTTGTATCGAAAAAGCGCAGATATCGAACCCTAGCAGCCATCAATCAGTGGTCACAATTTTCGGTCTCTGTGCCACAGCAATCGCAGTTGATTTTTCAAGTAGGTCTTTGTTGATTAAATTTAAAGTAGAAACAACCTTGCAGTTTAAAAACGAATTTTGACAGCAATATGATAGAAATTATATATGTAAAACTGTTACTTATAAATGTGAATACTTACCAAACCTTGCACCGGTCATTACATTTTGGCTTGAAGAAAATGTTTTATGGACAGTTTAATATAACACGGCACTTGCAACAACAATTCGCGTAATATAAGCCTTTTTTAGTCAAAGATCGGGCACATCGTGTGAGCTGTAGGCTGATCATAGAAAAAAAGGCATAAAAGGGACAGGAACTGCATATGATGGGTATTGATGGAGCGTCATCGGTAATACGATCGCTGTGTTTATCGATGGGATGTCCACAAAACAATCGCCCAAAGAGAATTTGAAGTTAAACAATTGAGGGGATATGTTTTTACTAGGGAATGAAATACGCCGTTTTCTTTGTTAAGCAATTGACCGTTATCACAGCGACATTTTTGACAAACACATGATGAACACCGAAGTCCAAAACATATTTCTTTGGCGACCTTCATTCGTATGTATTCTGGGACAATAAATCCTATTACTTGGTCAATAATAGTTTGACGGCAGTTTTGCTAAAATCTATCAAAATCAAAGTCACTGTGTGGCCGTTTTCTCCTGGCAGATAATGGGCAGATAATACCGGTCGGATAGAAAAGGTGGGCTACAATGGCGCCAAACGTTTGCTCATGAGACAGCTGTCTTCTACATCGTCAATCAATAGCTTGGTAGTTGATAACGATTTTGTGTTCATAAGCGACTCAAATCAGAGGTATAGTTGACCGATTAATTAAAACTAATCAATATCGGAATATAGTGAAGAGAGTGGATGACAAAGATGTCTTTATTAGTTTTCAGTTTAATGCACAGAAACATTTTAGCATATGACAGATAAACTCCGATAAAAGTACGAGACTCGCAAGATGAGAGTTTCTCTAGGCTAACCAAAGCATTGAAGACGAAGCGCATGCTACCTCTGATTTAAGCATCTGAGCATTCTTCTGAGTTACCAATGTCAGCCTAGATATAGGCATTTGGGGCTTACAATACAAAGAGCTATATCAGGAGGGTCATCTAACCTCTTGTGTTTGCTTCGGTCTGTACCTCTATATTAGTCTACATGTCTTTATAATGACGCTATCTTTTTTGCTCTAGCTGTGTAGGAATAATGTTAGGTGAATTGAGAAAATTATATCCCATTTTACTACCGCAGTATGTCTATTTATGATATTACGTCTCTTTATCTCATGTCATCGTTTACACCCCATTTATAGCTGTGATCACTGCTTATGACTGCTATTCCAAGAGTATACAGAAATAGTCTGCTTGCCCACTACTGTTTACAGACGAAGACTGATCTGTTTACCTACATAAACCCAGACATACAATCCTACAGTTAAGTTGCGCTTCTGTCTAATCCGCAAGGCAACAACCGAATCTTTATGCAGTGGACGGAGCAACTAGAATATAGCATCAAAGGCACATTTGTTAAGTTTTATCAATTTCCATTCCCATGTAGTTTCATCGACCAGAGGCTATGAGCATTTGAAATAGGCCAAACTCAAGGCAATGACCGACCTGAAGTTCGATGTGTTAAACAAATTAATGCACTGACTGGCAATGATGCTAAGGTTACTGTGATGCGCCACAAACATCTGAAGGTGGAAAATGTTTGGCAATTTTAAGGCAATTCAGGTTCAATAAATAAACGTTTTCGTATATAAAGGCCAATAACCAACAGAACTAGATTTGGTTAACACTATTCCAGGTTTCTGTCCTTGAGATGAATCGCTGACCTCGAGTTTTCGTACTAGCCACCGTGCGTTTTATCCGGATCGTCTTCCAAACAGACGTCGGACACAGTCAGCTAATGCACGCGAAGGATGTTCGCCATCTTTCTCTGTAAAAGTTCCTTTGACTTTGTATATTTCATCAAAGTTGTAGAATGTTCCAGTTCGCCGAAATCACTCGACGACGAAACAAACAAGGCGTTTGCTTGTTCCTTCTCATAAAATCGCAACTGTGTGCTGCAGTTCGTTTAACACTATTGAGCGAAGATTTCCGTCGATATAATCACAGTTCACAGCGTGGATTATGACTTTTCTCAAGCGGAGATTTTCGATGGTTTTTCTACACGTCTACATGAACATGTACCAACGAACGTATCCGACGATTTTTACACAGAAAGCATCCTCTCATAGCCGTCGGAGTTCGTTTGGTTTTCAGTGGCGGCAAACCGTCTTCGCTGACTTGCGAATGTCCAGTGCTAATTGTCCATTATGATTGTCGTCTTCTCTTTGACATCAGCGAATGTTCAATTTTCAAATTTGCTCTGTCATACCCGTTTAGTTCTTCGTTGATTATCGTGTAGGCTATAATCCGCCTTGCTGACGTGGCACAGTCCCATACGATTCATTAAGCCCATGTTCCTACTTAAACTGGCCATGCTATATAGTCTAGCTATTAATCTTAAACGATACCTTGTCTAAAGAAACATCCTATCTACAACCTCTGTACACAAATCTCCCACTACAAACAAACTACACTAAACTATTCTACACTAACTAAGTAGGTGAGTAAGCTGTTCTCAGCTTAGTTCATCAAATACAAACGCGAATTAAAAATGGAGGATCGCTCCAGTATGTATGAATGAATGTTTGTACGTATTTATGTACGTAAGTATTCTTCTAAGTTTTGCTGCATAAATGTACGATTAAGGTATTTTCAGTTGTAATTTTGTTACAGCAACATGGTTGAAAATGAAAAATGCAAGTTCTATTACATCTGCATCAACCAGAGCATCAACAGGTATAACAATGAATGCAAATACTTATATGGTTTTATTCCTAGCAAATCGTTTTGAAGTCTTATCATTTGAATTTGAAAAAAAAGAGTCACACCATAATTAATAGTTACTGGCTCACGCCCTATATGCAGATCAGCAAAATTGTTCTATAAAGCCTCACTGCCTTAGTGACAACTTTCACTGGAAAGGTATTCAGCTGATTGAATTTGGCATGCTGAATACGCTGTCAGAATTTTTTGTATGACGTAAGGTTTCTGAGAAAAATGCGCTTATGTTATGCCAAGCCAAATCGCATTTAATTGCAGAGAGTTTCAATGTGCTTGCATTGTCAAATGAACCGAAATTAAACGTTTTTGTGTCTGATTTGGGTTTGTAATTGATGTCAGGAGCTTCCCTAATCAATTTCCAACAATAATCTACGATCATAATAGGATTCCATCTGAACTGGTTTTGTTTATCTATGTTGCTTATGTCTTTGTGAAATCTTTCACCATGATCATCACGAACTTCACCGAGAATTGGTGGAAAAACTCCAGAGTTATATGAGCAAAGTGTATTTTCAGCTACATATTCAGTGGCAATTTGAATGTTTTAAGCATATTGTCAACAAATTGAACGTGGTTTTGGTGCCTTGTCGTTACCCAGACAGTATATGACAACAGCCGTGAAAGACAGTTATGTCAATAGCTCGACACCATTAAAGGACTTCATCAAAGTGACTGTCTCTCAATTCCCTAATCAATGCCTCTTGTGGTGTCGAAGTTCATTAAGAAGAGCTCAGGTAACTAGAAAAGCCACCAAAAGGGGCCTTCCGAACAAAAGCAGGGTTCCAGTGACTGTCAAATGAAAAAGCATTAACATAATTAAATATTCAACATATTACTATTGTTTATGAATAGCCATTTAATTCTTGTAGATGGGAACCGTACTACTGTTATCGTGGCGCCTGTTGTCAGCTGTGCAGTAGTCTTAGTTGTCGTCATAGTAACGGTTGGCATTGTCTTATCAAAGAAGTGCAGGTAGCTTATTTGCAATTATCTAAATACTAAAGGATACCTGAGTTTTTACAGCAGTCTTTGACTAAAACGTTTCACGTAACGCATGTACATAACAATATATCGTTCTTGCTTTTTCTTTTCTAAGCAATTGCCCACTGGGAGTTGAGTTTTACCTAAGGCCTTTCTTGTATTAGCAATAGCAGCGTGGGCGCTAAATATGTTACTAAAACACTCCTGTTATGAGTTCATGACCAACACTTTTAATAACGACGTCATTAACAGTATGCTCTTCATCTCTTCCAAGTTATTGTTGCTATTCTTGCTAGTGATGATGCTGATGATGATTTTGATGATGCTGATCATGGTGAGACGACGATGATGATGAAGATGATGATGATGATGAAGAAGACAGTGGTCATTATATTTCATTGTTATTACATCTCATTACATGTCGACACTCGAAGATCTGATGATCATCCACCAAGTCTCTCACTATCCTTTATAGGAACAGTGTTATGGTTGCAATATTGCTCTGAAACAGGACGATGCTGCTTAGTATTCTACAATGCGAACTGCTGGGCATTTTGGCTTTCATTTAAGACAACTCTTTTATATACTGGTTTGGTTTCTCAAGGTTGGAAACGTCGCCGATGAGGTTGTTATGAATTGGCGCTATATAAGTATACCAATTATAGAATCAATACTACATTTGTTATTTGTTGTGTTATGAATAACAAATGTACTATCAGCTGCCATCATCATCAGCATCATTGTCATCATTTGCGTCATGGAACATATGACTCACTATCAACATCATTATCATCCACCTCATCATCGTCATCATTTGCATTACAGTAGGCCTACAACTGCTACTCCCTCTCAACATCATTGTCATCATATCATCATTGACCAATATCTGAAAATCGTGTTTAATAATTGAAGTTTATTACGAATTCAGAAGAAAACCGTCTGACCGGCAGGGTGAAGTCTATGATACGTCGATTCCTTCTGTTTACGATACAATCAATTACACGAGTCTCCAAAATGGCACAACGAGTCTAAGTCCAGAGGTCGAACATCAAAAGGGTAGCAGTGAAGTGCAGGACAACCAATCTGAGAGTCGCAATGACCGAGAGAGTGGAATGTATAGTTAAACGACGTTTCTCTCGAACACATGGCTTACATGCAGCTCTACTCGCAGCTTATGCCTGAAGGCTGCCAACAATCTACTATCTGCCCCCCAGACGAAAAGCCAAGTGATCCGCCTTCGGCATACGAACCAAAAGAAGAAGATTACCACTAATGTTCACGGTGAAGATTTGTGCAGAGGAAGTGACACATGATTATCTTTTCTCTAAAACTATAAGCACCACATCGCCATCGTTTTTAACCCCTTCAGTTGTTGATAGTTAAGCATAATTAAGGTTTTAAGTGGTTCAGAAGACATATAAGTTGTGCTATAGGAACACTGATAATTAAGGGCAGTACTTATTAGTCAATCATTCCTTAAAGTTTTCATCGGAAATTCATGACATTCGGCTACGTTGCCGTTCAGGCTTCACAGTTTGAGTGCATCATAATAGAAGAGCTTCCACTGATATATAGACATAGATGTAATATATGTAATAAAGGCACAATGCAGCTAATAATATTGGCATATATTCATATGTCAACGGTTATCTGTAGATGTATGGATTTAGGGAAAGAGATTGACAAGATTTAAAGAGCTTAGACTTTAATTTGAATTCATGTTCACATAAAGAGTGTAAGTAAGTATGTAAGTAAGTAATGCATTTGTTAACACGCCATATGCAATTTATATTCAGATGTGATTATTTTGGCATCTGATCTCTGTTTACAAACTTTGGGTCTGAAATGGTTACATATACTGTGACTTTCTAATTGGAGTTATTGGTTAGAGCTGTCTATCGCTGCACTCGTTATACGTCTTATATGAAAGTGTTCAGTTTTGTAGTACAGTTGGGTGTTAATAGTGTTTGAAGTTTGGCTGTGTTTAATGAGGTTTTACCGTTGATACCTACTTTTAGCAATATTCAGATTAAGGTAAAGTTTTAGCACGCAGTTCGACAATAAGTCGTTCGACGTATTAGCCGACTTCGAAACAACTTGTATATTACATATGGCATGCCTTGTATATCCCAACCAGCACGCGCACGTTGGACCTATGTTGGCCAACGTTGGCCCAACGAAGGTAAGATGGTTGGGAATGCATATCGACATTCTAAAATGGCATTTACACAAACGTGTTCGCGTTAATGTATATTGAAAGACTCTTATTCGTCTTAAGTGAACAATACGGATATTCAGTATATTAATTATTACTGTTTTGGAGGCTGTGACATTAGCACTGGTACAAAGGGGACAGATGGCTATGTACTTTTAAAATCATGAACGTTTGGCTCATAGTCTTTATGTTATTTAGCATGTTTACTCATTTAACTTACTTAACGTTCTTACCCATCGTGGCTTGACTTCTGGTTTCTCTTACTTACCGAATTTCGACCGGCCTTTTCTAGTGCATCATGATTTTGACAACGATGTTACTTAAAGACAATCGATTGATGCTTTGTACACTATGAAAACGGCGCTATAGAAGTCATAAGATTGAATTAGACGAGATAAAAATGGAGTGAAGGATCCGTACATCGCGGGTTATTTTTACTTTTTATATGCTAGATAAAACTAGGCCACAGATTTTTTCTGCCCCATTTTACCATGGTACCGAGCTTTGGGAAGTGTGGTTGAATAGTGTATATGGCGTTAGAGTCTTTTGGGCTTCTACATGTGTAACTGTTCGGCGTGATTATGAAACGTGTCACTCCAGCGATATAAGTTCTCAGACTTGGAACCACGGTTGTTTCTCCATTTTTATAACACTGTATATACTTAGTGATAAAAAGCATGGGTGGACCAGAAGGTCATTTAGCGTCTAGGTTTGCCAGTATAGATCTACTATACTCGCAAACCTGGTTGAAACACACCACCAGGAAAACTGCGTAATTAACATTAGACGCAGTGGTCGCTGTAAATTCAGTCGGGGTATTGACAGAAGTTACCTCAAAATATATGTCACTCAACTACATTTTATCTGCCAACGGAATGAGTCACAAACTGAGATCGTTGGGGCCCCTTGAAAGCTTCTGGCCTCTCCTTGGCCCCATGTCCAAAACACCTAGAGCCGCCCTTCCGCATCACTTCATTCAAGTAGTCGTCAATTTCCATTGCAGCATTGACCCTGTATGGCTGAACATTCGCTCAACATCTTTGTTGAAACGTTTCAACAGCGAACAAGGGCATGGAATGGTTTTGACAGTGTGTGGGGGCATTGGCAGATCCAGAAGTTTTGAAAGGGAGTGAAACAAGAAAGAGGAAGGAGTGCGATTTATGTCAACAAAATATTGACGACTTTTATTAATGATCAGAAATTAAACAACGTTACCACGTCTTCGAAACAAATTATCGTTTCCCTTTTCTTCCCAACAAACTTAGCCGGCTTATAACCCACAAATGTTTTTACCTCTCGGGTTATAACTTATAAGTCAGGGCCAAAAGCAACTCTCCCACTCACTTTTAGATCAGGCGCCTTGGCTTCGTGCATATCTTTTGCTGACGCCTTGCCCGCCAAGTCAGGTGCATTTCTTAGACGATTATTTAAGAAAATTTGCGGCCACCATATTGGCATTTCAGCCGACAAAAGTCAACAATGAACACGCAATTCTTTTCCAAGTGTTCGTGTTTGACTTGCCTTATTTCGTAGTTATACAATTGCCACACAGGTCGGTCGAATACAATGATCGTTTAGGTTCGAGAGGCAGAGGGAGTAATACTGCATGAGACTTTTTTTACAATGCTCCAGATATTGGCATTACTGCGCACTCTGTCGTTTAGTGCTGCGGTAACCCTCGTGTTCATCCTTTTTTGGCCTTGAATACTGCAATACTGTAATGGAAGAATGCCCAGGTGAACCCGCTTGGAGAAATTTCGGTTGCACCAGCTCCAATCAGTCCTCAGCTGTGCCCCGAATAGTGGCCAAAGGGTCGAAATGCTGCCATTTATCGGATTATGCGACAGTCACTACAATCAACTCGTGCCCATCGTGCCTTTGCCTTCTCAATCTGTGTACTCTGCTCTTAGGCATTCCTCCATTACATTTAAATACTCTGTCATTTGACTCTGTTCAGCATACATTTCTGTCTACCTTTGACATACTTGTTTAAATAAATTGGATATGCAGCGCTTTTGCTAGGTACTTAGAAGACACTTTATTAAGTGCGTTGATACATATCTGTACTTATTAGGCGCCACTATATAATGACAAATCATCAGTCAATGGCGCTTGGCAATAATGCGTGAATGACTTGCTCGAAGTCCCCGAAGAGTGAATCAGAGGAGTCTCGAACCCGCACACTCCATGTTGCAAGACAAGCGCTCAGACCAAGCGGCTACCGTGTCACATTTAAGTTATACATACATCTATCATTTATACGTATCAGAGTTGGAATTCTTACACTTGCTTAAATAAGGCCTGTGTAAGTTTTCGTTATATGGACGTGCTCATGCATGAAAGCGTCGTAAATGTTTGCATTTGCAACCTGATTGTTGCAGACGTATGTCTACGAAATGAATTCTCTCGACTTGGCCGTCCTTTCTCGTTTTCAAGCGAATATACCCCAACCTCGTACCTATGTCGGCATGCAATTTAATGAAATAGGCCAATATCAGGATGACTCGCAGAAGTTGTAAAGCGTTAGTAGTAGTTTTTGTGCCAGTTATTTCTAATTGGCTATATGTGTGCCGTTTTATTTCCTCTTCAGAAGCACCAGATGTGCCCGTGTCACTTCCTCTTGGCCCAGGTAATGCAATCGGACATAAAATTTGGTTTTTGGTTTGGAAGAGAACGAAGCTCTAAGCAAGTAACTGTCGAAGAGATTTGAAACGACTGGGATCTAAATCGGATTAGAGGCGTGCAAGACTTTGACCAGAGCGAAGACACAGACCACAGTAAAGGATAATTGTCAGTTTCAGAAGCCTCTTGTGAATGTTCTTACTGCAAAACTGAAGCGATGAAATCGTATAAACACAATTAACGGTCTGCAATGTTACAGAGAGACTAACAAACCATGATGGAAAGAACAAATTTGAGAATAAAATATAAATACAAATGCTTTTGGACCTAAGGGTATTAAAGGTATTCTAATGAGAAATGTTTTGAATTAATGATCAGGAGAAGTTTCCTCATGTGCAACTCACTACAAACAGCACCCTGCTTATGTTGAAGGCAAGCCCTTTGTCGATTTAATTTGCATGTAACTTCACTTCTTTTATATTGTAACTTATCCATTAAGCCATCAAAATTAAGAATATATATATAAATGAAGCAACTCCTGTTTGACAATTATTTTCACCGATGGTAAAGTGACACAAATCGCTGTATATTAAGCCTACTAAGTCATGCTCATGTCTAGTACACGATTCATAATTAAAAATTATGTAATCTTTATACTTGGTCGAAGAAGACGATTGCATAGTTTTTACAGATAGACTTTTCTGCTTTCATGCCGAATATTTTGTGAATTATTCACTACTAAATTCCTGCGTGCAATATGAAATGTTTCCATGCGATATATAAGCTTGTCGAATTCACCTCGTTACTTTTTTTAGTGTTAGTCATTTTTGAAACAAACAGAAATACATACCATCTTCGATACATTCTTTAAGTAGCGTTCTCTGTTCAGTTACATTCATCTGTGTTTATTCTCGGTTTTCAGAACTCGAAGGCTTTATCTATGTAACATTCTCATAGATCGGGTCTTCGGAAGAATTTCCATGTTGTACCTCACAGTCACAGATATATATGGCAGTGGAATAGAGGACTTTTGAATTATTATTGAAGCTAATTAAACACTGGTTTTTACAAATCGTTTGGAATAGATTTATTACTGAACTCTGGCAAAACTGTGGAAAGCAGAAGAGGTGTCACAGACGCACACCTTTATAATCTTGTCAGACTGATGTTTTATAATCATTTCCACTACTTTCCAGATTCCACTAAAACTTTGTCCATTCCCAATTTTATATCTTTTTTGTCTCCCTGTAAATGGAAGCTTCTTATTGTCAAAGGCTTAAAAGAAGTAGACCATTAAACGCAGTTTTAAGTCTGATTGTTTTGCCATTCGCATATCAATATAGATTGATCTTTGGAACATTTGACACTTTCTTATTTTGTAAGCATCTTCCACGAATCTCTCCAACATATCATCATCAGCGTCGTCGTCATCATCATCATCATCATCATCATCATAAACCGCAAGTCTTGTATGTCGTTAAGCGATTAAACACAAGGCCTTGCCTTTCATTTTATATTCTTCATAAATCCAAAGCATTGCACTTTGGATGTTTTGTCAATATTCACTCGACATAATGTGCCCAAATGGACTCATTTTCCGTCTGATAATCACTTCAATTAGGTCTCGTTTTATGTTCAGCCGCCTTCTTACTTTGAAATTCGTAAGTTTCTACTTCCAGTTTCAGGTGTAAATATGTAGTACAGTTCTTTGCTATTTCGAACACCTCCATTGTCCAAGTCCCACCAACATAAATAGAAATATTGCTCAAGTAATACTACTGACTGCTATTTACGCTGGCCTTAACTCCTTACAGGCTAATATTTTAGGATACAAGTAAAACAGGCAAATACATGCATTTTCCTGTTTTGCTTGTATCTGTGAATATTAGCCTGTAAGGAATAAACTTGTGTGTTTGCCTGTATTTCTTCATGCGTTTGTATGCAAAGACATAGACAAACATACAGAAATACAGGAAAATATGCAAGCATACAGGCAAACACACGCGCACGCATACACACAGACAAACAGACATACAAGCAGAAGCACGCATGCACGCATACGTACAAGCGACGCACACACACTAGAGACAAACACACATTCTAAAACATATTCTCAAACGTGCAGACATACACGCAGACAGGCAAACTCACAGAGATTCAGGAAAATGCAAACATATAGGCAAACACTCGCGCATCGAAAGTACGTGATGACTCTGCCCAGTACTGACTGACCGATCCGTCTGCTTCACTTCCTAAGGTGCATGCTTCTTAAGTTCGCCATTGCATGATCTCTGTCTGTCCGTCTGTCTGTTTGCCTGTTTCTCTCTTTGTCTGTCTGTCTGTTTGTGTGTCTCTCTGTTTGTCTGTCTGTCTGTATGTATGCCTGTCTTTTTTCATTCTGTGTTGTTCTCACTTACGCTGGTTATAAGTCAGGTGGCATACTAACGTCAATGCACACACATAAATACATAGATAGATACACGCATGCTTATATATGTCTGCATACATACATGCATACATCCACGCATATAATTATACATCGATATATGCATAGATAAATATGTATGCATATACATAAGTATATGCATACATATTTATTTATGTAGTGTCGGCCCTACGACGCATTCGTGGTGCTGACGGATGAACACTCGATTTCACAATGCCTTTATTAAATCAAGTGATCACATTATATGTTGAAAACGCCATAGTACAGAGGCAATCGGTAACCAGGCGAAACTTCCTATTCGCCAGTATCAGCATAAAGATATTTCGTCTAGAAATATGGGTTAAAGGAGAAGAATGTAAAGAACTGCACTTTCCCGTATTACCTGCTCTTTCAGTAGCCTACATTAATGGTGTTTAGAATACTTCCATAGGCGCGAGCCTATACGTTGTGCAGCCTAGTCCTAAAATGCAAGCTCACAGCGTCAAAACTGCATGCAGGTAATGGAACACAGGGATTTGATTTAAAAAAAGAATTCGAGCGTTATTATTAGTGACTCTTCAGTGCTATAGTCTTTGAATTTAAAATGTGATTGACCTGGTGACCGTAGTCAAAGCTCAGTACTACTCAGGAGACTTTGAGTCTGGGCATTACCTTGCCTTTTCTTAAAAAACAGGTAAAATTGTATAATTTCTCATAAAACGCTTCGCTCACGCTGTTTATATGGTATTGGACGTTCATTTGTTTAATAACATTAAGAAACTCAAATTGATTCAATTTCATCAACAGGTAGCAAACTTGAGCAAAACCACATAATTTATAATGTTTCATAAATAATTAGCGCAATTTGAAGAAAGCGACTAATGCAGATCAACGACAAATTGGGTGTCACTGAAATATACTTTACAGCTTAATATTATATTGCAGTTACAGGAAGGTAAGCTATAAGCTTTTAATGCCGATTAATATCTCCATCCATTTGTTCAGCATTGTTTGATGATGTTCATGATTGGTGCAAGAAGAAAAAACAAGGATTAATTGACTACTAAGTGCACAGTGTCAAGAAACATATAAAAACAATAGCAATTTATTGCAAATAACAGCAAAGGTATTATAGTGACTTCCCCTTTTACCAACCTTCTGAAGTCTACTTCTTTATCTTATCCAACCTTCATCTGTTCCTTCACCATTCTCCCATTTCGCAAAATCTACATCTGCGTCTAAAACTCATCGGAGTTGCCTGTTGTTAGTTTACCTTTTGCTGCTTCATTCTGGTGACAGTGAGCTAAACCTGGTCCTTTTCGTTTTGAAACGATACATATCTGCTTGTTTAATATCCATTCTATCCGATATGTCTCCTTCTCATGAAAATTACAACTTGGACCATCCTGTGGTTTTCTTGTGTGAACTTGATCCTGTCAAAATCTCAAGGTACAAGAATGATAGAAACAAGAAAATATTAAAGCCCTTTAAGGCGATAACTATGAATTAAAATGTTGACCAATTAAGGCTGTTTCGATGAATTTAGCAAGAATGTGCAAGAATGCTTGATAATGATATGTGTATGTTTGTCTGTCATCTGTCTGCATACATAGATACATGCATACTTACATACATATACATACATATATGCATGTATACATACATACATACATACATACATACATCGATACATGTATAGATACAATACATAGATACATACGTATATGCACACATACCTACATATGTATATATGTATATATGTATATATGTAGTGTAGGATCTACGACGCATTGTTTGGTGTTGACGGATGAACAGTCGATTTTACAAAACCTTTCACAATGCCTTTATTAAATCAAATGTGCGCATTGAATGTTGAAAAGGCCGTAAATCAAAAGGCATGCCACTCACTAAGACATGAGTTGGCCCATAAGCTGAAGATTTCTTGACTTGTCTTCGTCTATAATACTCGCTGTGTATGATTCGGACGGGCCTTTTGTGCCAATCAACAAAGCCATCTGATTTCTTATAAGCGGACTTTGTTACATTTTCAAAGTAACATGACACTATGACCTCTTTCATCACAGTTACCTTTGTTATTGTCCCTCCTTCATGTTCACCTTCAAAGTTACATACTCAATCTCACCAGGCATAGCCTCACTAATTGCCCCATTTAGTCGGCATAGTTGTAAGTTTCACTCCAAGGAATCTCCACTTTTTGATGTTCATAACGATATCGTGCTTTTTATAGACATGTGTGTGGGGATAGCCTTGTTCTTGACTTATCTGCTGCTTTTGATATTGTGGATCATTTAAATCAGCCGATTCCTTGCTCCTCAACAAATGTTTGCACTCGATCAACGGATACTTTGACTCTTTCTGTGCCACACACTAAGACGGTGTTTAGCTTTCAGAAGCGTACTAAAAAGAAAATCTTATTGAGCACGTCTATGTCGCCAGAAGATCGCAGGCGAACACGAATCTTCCGTCAGTTCTTGTTGACGAGCAGTGCTAATGATTAGGGGCTTACTCTTCGGTGGTCTTAGGTCTTTCACAGCACGTGAATTCCACGAGCTGAGTCGTCCGATAATAACGAGACGTAATGCGTTGTAATATTTCCACATATCGCCTACGATTCCTCGCTCAGTCGATGGACATATGGCGTGTTAACAAATGCATTACTTACTTACTATTACTTATATGCATATTAATAAATATATACAAGGTAATTACAGCACTTCAGGGTCATAAGATTTACTCAGGCCTATAAGCTTCGCGTGGTCCCGTTTACGAGTTGCAGTAGTTATTTTCATCTGCTCTCCACGGAACCTACCCCTTCGGCCGTTACTTTTCGAATGCCTTCTTCGTTTTTCCGCTCTTTCCTCTTTGCCCCACCTGTTAATCATTCATCTATGCCCTGCTCTCGCTCTCCGTCCGCTCCGCCTCTCTCTCATTCTCGCTTCTATTTCAATCTTCTATCATGCTCCTTTCAAGCACATTAAGCATGGCGCTGTCCTGCCTACCACATTAAGAACATAGTTCTTTACACGCTAAACACTGTAATCTTCCTAAACAAAAATAAACAGCAATCTATACATTTATGTTAAAGCTAAAAACTAAAGCATCGTCATTTTGCCTGTGTTCCACTACAAGGCGTTTACAGTGGCTAGACCAACGCTTTGGAATTCACTGCCAAGTCCTGTGCGTTCTGTTGGTTGTCTAATGTCGTTCAGGACGAAGCTTATACTCGTCTGTTTCTTCATGCATACCCGCACAGCTTGACTTCTAGTATCATTTGATTAGACTAAAACGACCTCTGCGGAACTCCGCAGCAAACCGATTTAATTTGAGAAAACATCCCATTCTACAAAATCTAATGCCGTCTGTTACCTACATATCTTCTCAAGCGCGAGAGAGGAAATCCACGTATCCCTTGAAATTTAAGATTTTTCAATAAAATCAAATAATCCCATAGTATCGAAGGCTTTAACAAAGTCCAGAAGGATTCCAGTGGGGAATCGATTATCATAGATGGATTGGGTGATTTGATCTTGCAAATCTAAAAATACAATTGAAGTAAATTGATCAGGTCGAAATATATGTATATGTTCGACAATATCTAAACCAATACGGAGCAATCCCGTTTCTCCCAACCTAAACAGAATCCACTGCAGCAACTCCTCCGACTCTCTCTCTCTCTCTTTCTCTTTCTCTCTTTCTCTCTCTCTTTCTCTCTCTCTCTCTCTCTCTCTCTCTCTCTCTCTCTCTCTCTCTCTGGTCTCCGTGCGACCGGATTTTTATCTTAACACGGCATCTCTGGAAAAAACAGCTGACTTGATATAGGTATTGTGAATAAGCTGGTATCTATCGATCCGAAGTGCAGTTAGTAGTGCAAAAAAAGAAGCACGTAAGGTAATATAGTTGTGATTGGAAGCAAATTACCAGTTTTTAAATATCTTTAAAAGTCTGCTTTGTTTAGATGATCGGACAAGAAACAATGAGAAGTCGACCTGTCCTAACTGCTAGTGCCAGACTGTCACAATGGAGTGTAATCATTTTGTTCATAGCAACAGCATTTGTACAAGATGGAGCGCCTCAAGGTTCGATCATTTTGTGCAAATCAAACAGTGCTAAAGCTTCAAACATTCATGTAATATCCACTTGAGATCTATAATCTAGTCGGAAATAGCAACGTTTCAAGTAAAACCTGGCAAAAAACCAAAGTCTTGCATTTAAATATAAATCAGTGCGATATGATTCGTGTTGTGCATTCGACGCACTTGAGCAAAATCTCTTTAAAATTGTACTGTGCTTCCCATGGTGTTCTTAACTGGATTGTTTCTTACTAAAGCCTTGCCCTGCCCTCCTTGAAAGTCTCTCCTCATTCTGTTTTTGCTACTCCTCGTCTAGCTCTTTAATTCACTCTTCTTCTTCCTTCCCTCCCATTCCATTCCTTCTCCTTCTCTTTCTCTTCTTCCTCCTTCCATTCTTCCTCCTCTTTCTCTTTCTTCATGGACCATTGGCATACATAGACTTAGAAGTAAGAAAGTAATCTTTATTAACGCACCACTAACGTCCACTCTTTATAAACATCACTGCTCACAAACGTCAGTAAATCAAGCGTAATAGTAACTAGGTTTAAATGAAACACCGAACGATCCAGAAATATACTGTGGTTCAAATGAAAACATTGCACGGCAGCATGTATAGTGGAGCAATCATTGTTTCTAATGTATTCAATAATTACTACATTTCTTTTGCAAATATTCATAGAGAGAAACGCATGAAATTGTGATAATTCAAATTTATGCCACCTTTTTTATTGATTCAAGTTAATGTTACGCAATATTCATACTAACGTCAACAATTTTATTTATATTAGTATTGCTCGTATACGCCCTACTTGTAATATTAATTATGCCATTAATTTTCCAATTGCCACTTAAAATTCGACAACTGCGACTAATTCGAACTCAATTTCCTCAAAAATTTCCACCATTCCACAATTTGATAATATTAAATTACTACTCCACTAACACTTCCAACAATTTCATTGGTGCTACT
This sequence comes from Norana najaformis, assembly GCA_964023275.1. Taxonomy (NCBI): domain Eukaryota; kingdom Metazoa; phylum Annelida; class Clitellata; order Crassiclitellata; family Hormogastridae; genus Norana; species Norana najaformis. The sequence goes on along the minus strand of OZ029916.1, from coordinate 7,778,697 downwards.
ACTATTATTAACTCTTATTATTCACAATTATTATAAAGAACCTATCATGCCTATACTCAGCAGTAGATCAGAAGTTTGTTTTTGAAGTAGCTAAAATGATTCGCGAATTTTGGTAGACACTTCACTGGCTTTGATATGGTCGACGAAAGCTGCCGCTGATGGTCGAGGGTCGATGTTCTTTCTGTACGGTGATCCCAACTCATACAGAGACCACCTGCAAAGAAACGAGACCATATCGTCAACTCACTACGTATCAAAAACATCTAATTTCTCTAAATACATTGCTCTGGAGACGGACTTTGCAAAGTCACAGCTATACTTCAGCGAAAGTGTCGGATATTTGAACTATGGACCTATCAATGCCTCAAATCCATCCTATGATGCGTATAGCTTAATCTTGCCGGCTGTGTCAAACATGGTAATATATTTGTTAAATTCCCATGTATTTATGTATTGATATAACTAAACATTTTGATGGTGCCTTCTAAGAACATATCTTAGGCGATGCTTTTACTTTATACGTCATATCATATCTCATCATTCCACATAACGAGTCGGACCACGGGAGAGTCCTGAGGACCGTAATGAAGATGCACAAGTATCAACCAATGGCGCACCTAAGCCAAGTCGCGATCAAGACAATATCCAGAAGGTCAGTCTATTAAAGAAGGGGCAGCCTGTGGTGGATAATTTAAAGAAGTTGAGAACGAAATGACACAAGCGACTGAGCAAAACGAATCTTCGTCTAGCAACTAAAAAATATCGTTCAGCAACAGCAATTCTATTTGTCGGCATCACCAGAGAAAAGCTATCAGATGCACTGGTTGAATAATAATAAGTTTGGAAAATGAGGACTATTTCTGGGGTATTGTGATTTTATAACTATAAGCGCTAATTCAAAACGAATCCTTTGTGAACTAGAAACCTTTTCAGAGATTCAAGCATAGAAGTTAGATACTCTTCGTTTAACGTATTAGCCATGGCCCTAGAGAAGGAGTTCTGAACTCTTTGGAGTTTCTGCATATTTGATTTTATTAAAACCAACAAGAATACGGTTAGAGTAGTCAAGGCGACTGGAGACCAATGCGTTTGCTAAAGATATCCTTGAAGACATTGGAAACATTACGCCTAATTCTGTTTATGTCACCAATATACATGCATGCTGACATACCAATACCGTTTATATAGTCAGGGAGGGACCTAGTAGAATCAAAAATAATTCCCAATTTATGATCAGCATCAGCCAGTTCAAAAGTGTGTCACCCAGTTTTAAGTGTTCTCAGCCCACACTTTTGTAACATTTCATCAGAACTCAGATACCTGTAACCCCTAATCATAATGATCTCTCTTCTGTGCATTTTCTCCAACTGTTCTATGTCATATTTCAGGTATGGATTCCATACCTAGATGAAATATTCCAAACAATTGAAATTATTGTGTCATACTCATTCAAATGCTCCACTGTATAAACCTTAATAATTCTTTCCATAATCGTGCTCACAATGTTTATGGCATTATTAGATATGCAGTGTAAGATTTCTGATTCCATAGGCAATAATGAATTTTCTCCAGGAATTTTCTTCGATTTGTCTAAAGCTTTTGACACCGTCGACCACCTAATTATGCTAAACAAACTGGAACACTATGGCATCAGAGGTATAAATCTCCACTGGTCCTCTGAACACCTGAAGAATAGGTCCCAGTATGTCGATTTTAATGGTGTTTTTTCTGTTAACAGATTGGTTACTTGTGGAGTTCCACAGTGCTCTACATTAGGGCCATTGCTTTTCTTGGTATATGTTAATTTTTCATTTTGTACTGTTTGCTGATGACACCAATGCTTTATTTCAGATAAATCCTTAATTTCTTTGTTTGAAAGACCTAACCAAGAGCTTCAGTCCATCTGTTCTTTGTTTAGAGCTAACAAATTATTTCTTAACAGTGAAAAGACTAATTTTGTTATTTTTTGTTCTCATCGCAAGCCACTCCTTGCATACAATTATAAGATTGTTATGAATGGTAAATTGATCAACCAAACTACATTTTTGCAAGTGTTTAGGTGTATACCTGGACCAGAATTTTTACATAGAAGGATCACATAGACCTCATATCCAAATAGGTGGTAAAAACATTAGTGTTTTGTACCGAATCCGACATTGCTTGTCAAAATCTACTCTGCTTAGCTTTTATTATGCCTTTATTTTCCCGTACCTTTCTTACTGTGCTATCTCATGGGGCTCAAATTATCCCTCTCGTTTGAATGCACTTTAAATCTTACAGAAACGAGCCATTCGAGTTATTTTAAATCTACGTTGGTCCTCTAGCACTAAGCCCACATTTCTATTGTACAGAATATTGCGACTACGAGATATAACAAAATTACAAATAAGTTTGTTCATATTTCGGTATCATCGGAACATGCTGCCCTAAAATTTTGATGAATTCTTTTACCTGGGATCTGATGTGCATGTTTATAATACTTGGGCATCAGTGAATTATGGTTGTGCTACTGTTAGAGCTATGTTAAAGCAGTATTCTATTAAATGTACTAGCCCAGCAATATGGAATTCTCTTTCTGATGATGTAAGAAATATAATGACTATTAGTCAATTCAAAAACTAGGTTAAAGAAATACTTGTTTATTTTGTATTAGTGTATTAGCATGTAATTAGTTATTATAAATGTTTTTGGATTGTGTTGAAAATAATTAGTTGATTTATAATAATTGTAATTGTAATTTAAAATTTGTATAGAGCCACTTCAAGATAAACTCATCAGTGTCGCTCTCTGCGCAAACCGCAGTGATGTAGAAATGTCATTAAGATCATAAAGTTTATCATTTAGCAGTCAATTGTTAGATGAACTTGGAGAGTCACCGGTAACAAGCCCGCGCACACACGCAGAGACCTGCCAACGGATTCCCGTCCAGAGTAGACGAATGACACGGCGTTCAGATTGTCCCTGGACCAAGCAGCGTCGAAGATATAGGACGAAGTCGAACAACAGCGTCGCACACACGAAAGCACTATCGTCCACAGCGTCCCGCGTAGGTGGCAGAAGACGCGGCGTCAGGACGTTTGCACGAGCAGGCAGGCAGGCCGATCCTTAGTAGACAGCACTTCTATTGATGATACAAGCCACTTCTGCAAGACGGTTGAAAAAAATCCGATGTCATACCTCGTTTACCGCAACCCTCCATCTCGACATTGGACCTGACATTCTCTTGACTGGAGATGGACCCTTCCAAGGTCGAACGAGCGTTAAACACGTGCAGAATAAAACCGTCCAAAAGGTCGAAATTCATGTCAAACTCTTGCATAATTATCCAATACGCGGACTTGATCACAGCTGCAGTCCGAACGCGAAAGAACAAATGACAAAACGCTTTAAGACAAATTTATGACGAAATGACGAGCGGCCAAAAACCAACGACATCATGGCCCCCGGTATATAAATATCTTTTGGATTGTGTTGAAAATAATTAGTTGATTTATAATAATATTATTTTTACTGTGCAATCTGTCATCTGTCATAGCCATTTAATCTTTGCACAGTTGTCATATGTCAAAGTTACCCTGTTTGTATAGTCTCCAGTTGTTAATATAAATGGGGCAGCCGAGTTTTAAGAGGGTTTGTCTGACCCTTTTCGGTTGACCCATTGACTTGCACCAGTAATGTGCATATGCTATGGCTTATTTGTATTTGAAGTTATACTTTCTGGTATGTTGGTGCTATAAAGTCAATAAAAGAATTAAAATTCCGAACACACAACCGCTATATGGTTCACTTTTATTTCCATTTTAACCCAATAGCACCATGAGTACTTCAATCCATTCCCGTCCAGTCTATACTGAATCATTGAAGATCTGTGCTAATGCCTCTCCGATTTCTCCAGTCTCTTAATGCAAATATTTAGGATGTAATTCATCTATCCCTGAACTACTTAGCACTTTTACGTATTCAGCTGTTCCACTACATTTTCCTTAGGAAAGTATATCTGAGACTTGTAGACTTGAGAGGGTATCTTTCGCACTACTGCTTAAAAATGTTTTATTGGACTCAGGGATGTGTTCAAGTTCTTAAAAAGTAGACGCGGTGCTGAAATATTTACTGAGCACTTCAGCAGCTTTCACAACCTATGAAATGACTTCTTCATTTCCCTTTTCCTCTTGCAATGGGTCTGCCCTTTTTTTCGTTTTTCTTGCTTACACCATAGTTCTAAAACTCTTGTTGTCCTTTCTTATATTTCTTGAAAACATCTGGTCAAACTTTATACAGCCTTCTTGTTTGCATTATTTCTGAGGACTATTCTTGATAGAGGCGTTACTTGCTTAATTGGGCCTAATGATCGCTGTTGTTTTCGTCACAGGTTACTGGTCTGTCTGTCGACTGGGTATCAAAGTTGATCTACTGGTCAGATGCGATCTATCAGCGAATCTGTGTCTTCGAAGCAAAGATTGCTTTGTTTTGGCAACCAGTTGTAGAATCCGGGTTATCATCGCCACAAGATGTCGCTGTATATCCACAACAGGGGTGAGACAATTATTAAAAATACGACAATAATTGATACCTGACATATGGCATATGTTATATACGACAATGTATATTATATTTAATATAAAAGCACCCACTACTCTACACATTCACCGAGAAAGAGAGAGAGCCAAAAACGGTTCAGGTGGGAGGTAGAGCAAGTGTCAAAGTACCAAATCATTTAGTGCAATATTTATTGTTCTGAAATGACAGACGAGCAATGAACTTATAACCTTCTGAAGGTTCTTGAAAGGTGCTATATAAATAGCCAGAAACGTACATACAAACACATCTGATCTCTTTGGCATATTTGAAAATGTATTCTTTGCAAAATCTGCAACCATTGTAGCAAATGTGCATTGTTGCAAGTGTGATACACAACTTCATATATATGTTATCATAGTGGAGCCTTCAATTGCCTTCAGAATGGCCTTCTTGACTTTCCTTCGCATGAGCCCACTATTCAGTAACATGTAAGAACTCATAATTCTTCTCTATGTGTCTTCTTCGTACTGAACTGAACAGAATTGATCTCAAAAACACAGTATTGTATACCAAGCAGTTTTATGTAAATGAAATACTTGACGTTACACAGCATAATACTTTACTGCACTTGTGAAGATAACACGGCAACATTAATCAATTCACAGAATCAGTGCAGCAGCAGCATGTTAAAAAAGCTTGGCCTCTGTTTCTCATTAACTGCGACTTATTGCATGCGTTGCTTATGCAGCATAACAATGATAATGATGCTGCTAATAATGACAAAATCAAAAGTAGCACGAGTAAATACAATTAAATTACATTAAATACAGACATTAATGAAAAGTGTTACAGAGAAACTTATTAAGAGATTTGTTAATAGAGGTAATGCAAGCAACCATCAGAAGTAACACCTTCAGGATAAAAAATTAGGCTACAGAAAAAGTCAAAAGCTTGATCTCTTGAATTAGAAACGGCACAAGAGGGAAAGGCCGTGCAGAGAATGCCTTGACAACATTGAATATTTATTTTTCTGCCAAACGAACGTTTACAGCTTGAATCTGGCAGGGTAAGACTGAGAAGTATAGTGTGAAAGGAAAAGAAAAAAATGTGGGGTAGTCATGTTCGGATTTCAGCCTATGGATAGCGATGATGATTATGATTATAGTCATTTCGCTCGTTTAAACTCCGAATCCCACTGTCTGGGCCATTCCTGTAATTGCAAGTCCACATTTTAGCCTTCTTTACAGATATTGTGTATTATCATGACATGCATACCAAACTTTCGTAGACATTGTAAACGTGAGTGTTCATGACTAGGTTCCTATTCTGGACTGATTCCAGTCCGAAGATAGAAAGACTAGATTTGGCGAACAACAGTCGTCAAGTAATTGTTACCGGTGATAATTTACAACGACCGACGACTCTTGTCATTGACTTCGTGAGTCAACGACTTCTCTGGCTCGATTCAGCGGCTTCAAGAATCGGATTCGTTAACTTCGATGGATCCAATCTTACCTTTTGGTCGATGGAACGGTTCTCTAGCATTTCTTCGTTTGTTATATTTAAGGTTGTTTTTATGAATTTGGTTTCAATGCATTAAGCCATCACTTCATGTAATAATTTATTATTAAATGATACGAAAGAACAACGTATCGTCTGATTTCTTAAAATAATGACAGGAATGATTTTAGACATTCGCCTGGCTTAAAAGAAATATGCTTTAAATGTCAACAGGAATAACGAGTTATAGAAAGAAAGCTTTTATATTGGAAATCATTTTCAAATGTTATTTATTGTTTGATAAATTGATTTTGCACAAATTTATCAGTAATATTTCGCTGGAAGGCTACTACTACAACCAATTGCGTTTTCGCTATTATGCTGTCTCTTATTATGTTATAGAAAATCGGACTCCTAGATTGATATTTTGTGGTATTGATTGACAGGATTTCTTCTTTCTGGGCGACAAAACGCAACCTAAAAGTTATGCCTACAATTACTCCGAGAAAACTTTTGTCGGTTGTGTAACGGCAGAAGGCACATCTGGAGTAATTGACATGACAGTGTATGCGCCCGAAAAGCAACCTTCATTTACAAGTAATTGTTTTACTGTCGTTTATTGTATCTACTGTCCCCAGAGACGTCGGATCGACAGATTTACAGATTTGGCCCGGCACATGGCGAGCGCGGAGTGCTATGTTATAATGCGATTTCGAAGCGAAGACCCAAGTGGAATTCAGAAGTAAACCACTTGGTCTTGGGTATAAAGACTAAGCTCTCTGACGCTGAAAACAGTGACAGTTATAAATAGTAATTTTTAAAGGTTGAGTTACGTTTGCCAGACATGTTAAACGAAACTTCTATTTTACGAATTAACGCTTCAACAACACACCTCTTGATTTGACATTAGAAGCATAGAATACTAAACACATTATTAAGCTGATGAAAAATAAGTGAAGAATTGTAAATTTTGTCGGTCTACAGAGACGTCTAGTTGCTTTTACAGATTTTGCAGCTGAAAGATGGACGAGGCCCAACCAGTGATTGGGCCACATTCTCCAAATTTTACAGTTTCCTGGGTCTACCCTATGATCGACAACTCTGAATATCAACTCGATTTTATAAATAATAGCATCGGAATGCTGGGAAGAAATTGTGAAAAATTTACCCTGAGGTGTCTAAAATTAGGGTGCAAAATGTCACTGGATTCAAGTTGGTTATACATCTATCAGCATTCCGACTAGAAAAACGTCGTAACCTCTCCCAACGGAGTCAGAGGCTAAAACCTGGAAGCAACATATTTCAGAATAAACAGTTTGAAAATGTTTATTTAAATAATAGTTTGTGTGTAAATGAATACATGAATTTATATATGAATTTGTGAAATATAATTGACTCATCAAAGCATCTTCGGAACATATATAACCTTGTGTTACTTACTTGAAAAATATGCAAAGAAATATTTCAGGTCCATGCAGCCTGAATAATGGAGGATGCAATCAATTCTGCATCACAGAATCTTCTACAGAAAGTGTTTGTCAGTGTGCAATGGGATTTTTTCTGGATTCTGAAGGAACCATCTGCAATCCAAGTAAACAATATAAATGCATTGATGCAGTTGGAAAGAATAACTATAGGCTTATGTCAACTATTAAAACCACGGCTAATAAAAATGCTTGCAAATATGTTTTTGGACATTTATATAGCGCATTTAGTGGAAACATCTATGCTGCGAAAATTTGGAAAACAACAAGGGTTTTAGGTTTTGCATAATGTAGATTGTATTATGTCTGATAATTTAGTCATATGTGTTTGTGTAGTTAATTTGTACGTAACACTGGGGAATGGGGAACAGTTAGGCGAGGTTATCACTAACGTGCATGAAACGAGACCGATGGAAGATTGAGAGATGGAGGTAGAGAGAGAGAGAGAGAGAGAAAGAGAAAGAGAAAGAGAGAGAGAGACGGAACAGAGGGACGCCGATCGGAGGGCGAAAGGGACTAGTTTAATGATTGACAGGTTCAGGGGAAAGCTAAGCAAATGAGCCAAGCAAAGAAGGCATTCGCTGGATAACGGTCGAGCAGGCGTAAAGTCCCAGAGAGCAGAAATAGAATAACACTGCATCTCTTAAACGGGTCCACGTTATGCTAAATTAAGCAGAACAAAGTGAATCAATGACTCTAATGTAATGTTGCTGTAAATGCGTTGTACAGACTTGTAATATAAGTGTGAAATATATAATCGTCGTTACATCTCTTTACGGCCAGACAGATCCATCCAAGAACGCGCGTGCTGTGCACGGCCTAAGATCCCCGAAGATTAAGCCGCTAATCAGTAGCACCGCTCGCCATCAAGACACTGATAGGAGATTTGTGTTCGCCGGCGACCCTTTGGCAGCGCTGGACTCATAGCAAACAATCATTCTTTTAATACAATCTACAAGAATTTGACTTAATGATGACGATGATGATAGCAGTGATGATGATGATGATGATGATAATAATAATAATAATAGTATTATTATTATTATAATAATAATAATAATAATAATAATAATAATAGACCTATGCTCTTATGACCAGGCTCTTATGAGGAGCTACACAAATGATTTGTTAGAATTGCAATTACTGCGTATATAGACATAATAATAATAATAATAATAATAATAATAATAATATTAATAATAATAATAATAATAATAATAATAATAATAATAATAATAATAATAATAATAATAATAATAATAATAATAATACTGTTATTATTATTATATCACATTATTTTATAATATTATATATAATACTATTACATATTATAATTGTATTATTACTATTATTACTACTACTTTTATTTTATTATCACGGCCTGGTTTCCAGAGCAGGAGGCGGCAAACAACAGCGGTACAGTATGCTGAACGACATAATATGGAAAGCGCTGAGCAGAGCAAAAATTCCGACGCAGAAAGAGCCTCTTGGTCTCTTAAGGGAAGACGGAAGACGCCCGGACGGTGTGACGCTCGTCCATTGGTCGCGCGGTCGGTGCCTAACATGGGATGTTACAGCACCGGACACTTATTCAACGTCTCATCTAGCTCACAAATCAATCCGAGCAGGTGAAACCGCCGACCGAGCAGCCTCTTCAAAAAAGTTACAGTACGCCACCATCACTTGCACCCACACCTTTGGGGCTGTGCCTTAGAGATCAGCGGTACTTGGAGCAAGGAAGGTCTGGAGTTCATTTCAGAATTGGGATGCGGGACAACATATGCAACCTATGATCCATTAGAGACCTCTAACTTGTCCCAGAAGATGATTTCGGTGGCTGTTCAACGAGAAAACGCCATCTGCCTCTCTGGAAAATTGCCATCATGCTCTGAATCATCTAGAGATGGCGCTTTACGCATTATTTAAATAACTTATTAAACCTACAGTAATAAAAATCATAGTAATAATATTATTAATTAGTATAATTACATGTTCATAATACTAATAACAATAATAATGATGATGATGATGATAACAATATTACTACTACTACCACCACCACTACTACTACTACTACTACTTGGGTATTTGGACGAGCAATGTGCTAAATTGACTGTCGAATAGTTGGCAATTGTTTCAGAACTTCTGGAGGATAATTTCCTACTCGTTTCCGATCAATACCAGAACAACATCTTTCAGATAGACATAGGGAACGGAGAAGTTCGAGCCGCTTCCGTTACTCCAACCGACTTCTTTAGAATTACCGCAATGGATTACGACCCGGAGTCTAAAACCGTATACGGTTTTGACAGCGTTAAATATACAATCAGAAAGGTGACACTTGCTGACCATACAACTTCGACAGTACAACAGTCTCAAGGTAACGATGGCATTTGTAAACGTATAAGCCCCTGGCTGCTTAGCCTAATTTTAAAATATTAAACCTACCCTGAACTACTGCGTTTATTGACTAGTATGTATATAATTATTCTATTATTGTTTGCTATTTATTATCGTCGAAACTTTCGATGGTGTGCAGCGAAAAAATTGCTGTACTTTACATTTCATGAAATTAGTCAATGATTGAAGTTTATTACTCTTCTTCTTCATCTTCTTCTTCTTTTTCTTCTTCTTTTTCTTCATCATCATCATCTTCATCATCATCATCTTTATCATCATCTTCTTCCTCTACTTCTTTATCAAGTTCTATGTCCCCGGACAGGTTCGAACGTCCAATGGCGCCATTGGTGGGCCTCCTCCTTCAGTTTACCGTATCCATTCATCATCATCCGGTCTAACAGCATTTATCTAGGTCTTCATCTTCTTTTCTTTCCTTCCATTCTTCCCTTCTTCCCCGTTATTACTCATCACGTTACTATTTATCATCGATACTTGTAAGCTAGATGTATGATTTCATAACATATATGGAGCGAAAATCGAGAGTTAAAAGTACCTGGACAAAATGAAAACACAACACTATTTTCAAAGAACGGGCCTTGTCGTTCTAATCGCAGGATTGTTTCATTGCCAGTTTCATAATGCGGCAACATTCGAACAGTAAAAGACATATAACATTTCCGAAACCCAAATACTTCATTGCGCGAGTAATGCTGTATGCATCAACTCATAAGCGGAAAGTTATTGTTATTCATTACTAAATCAAATGGACCCTACGTTCATATAATCTTCTGTAGCATGAAATAACTACAGCAGAATTTGGTGTGATGTCAGCAAAATTTAGTAGATAAAGAGATAATTTCTTCCGTTAACTATCAATATCTGCCTTATTTGCTCTGACATTGGTAACATTTGCATAAAGTGACATTACATTTCCCGATTCTGTGCCTTTAAGTTTAACTAAGTGCATCGATCAACCATTCAGTCTAACAACGTCACTCCAGCCTTTACTTCTTTTTTCCTTCATTCTTATTTCGATCATGGATCTTAAAATATGTCTCCCCTAAGCGTTTGACTGTAGCTTTACTTCCAGTTAATAATAAAACAACCATTTAAATTATAAAACAGAATTGCTATCTACACGTAGGCCTAGGTCTCTACCCAAGCACCCCAGTACTAACTAGCAAGCTAGAATTAGATATTAATGCTCATTCATTTGTGCCCGAACACTTGCTTAAGTAATAACTCGTAATGATTATTGTCTGAAATAATAGACTGTCTTATTCGACTGTTTTTTGCACAGTTAACTTCAACCGCATTTGATTTTTGTTTACAGCTAAGGAAATTAGTAGCTTGGTTGTTGACTCTGCTGAAGGGATGCTATATTATGTGAACCATGATTCAGGCACTATAATGCGAGCTTCTTCATCAGGCGAAGATCCTAGGCCAGTCGTTTCTGGAGATGGGACTTTGGCAACAGCGATAGCCTTAGACCTCTGGAATAGGTGAGATAATAAAATTTATTTTAGTAATTATGCTCACAATCTCTACTGCTGTTTGGTGTGCTAAGTGAGCACATTCTCTCTATTTGAATAGGTTTATGGATCTATGTGCGAAGGCAATGGAGATTATAATAAATCCCTGTGTTTTACCAAAACTAACCTCATCTAGTAGCGACAGTCAATGTCATTAGCACAGCAAATATCAAATAGGCCTCATGTTACTTAACTCCATCTGATTTAAGCATACATGACCATTTAAAATTAACTATTACTGTCTGTTGTCGAAGTTGCTGCTGTAGAGACAATTTTGGCAGATAATTACGTAGTAAATGTGTTGAACCTTCACTTATGTAGTACTATTGTTGCATTCCACTGCGGTCAGCAAACATTTCAAATTGCGTTGAAAAGCACTTGTTTTCGATCAAATAAACAGCCAGGCGTGCAGGGCTATTGTGAGTTACGTAAAGGCGCAACATGGAGTGGCTTGATACATACATGCCAATTTTTAAAATGGTTATCTAAATGAACATTGGAAGAGATTGCCTCTCTATCTCAGGATTTTGCCAATCTTTTTCTATGCCAAAACACTTACGTAGCCCAATTTGTATTATTGAACAGTGATATCTCCAATTGTAGATTGATGTTTTGGTCGGACTGTAGCATCGGTCGTCGTAGTATCGAAAAAGCGCAGATATCGAACCCTAGCAGCCATCAATCAGTGGTCACAATTTTCGGTCTCTGTGCCACAGCAATCGCAGTTGATTTTTCAAGTAGGTCTTTGTTGATTAAATTTAAAGTAGAAACAACCTTGCAGTTTAAAAACGAATTTTGACAGCAATATGATAGAAATTATATATGTAAAACTGTTACTTATAAACGTGAATACTTACCAAACCTTGCACCGGTCATTACATTTTGGCTTGAAGAAAATGTTTTATGGACAGTTTAATATAACACGGCACTTGCAACAACAATTCGCGTAATATAAGCCTTTTTTAGTAAAAGATCGGGCACATCGTGTGAGCTGTAGGCTGATCATAGAAAAAAATGCATAAAAGGGACAGGAACTGCATATGATGGGTATTGATGGAGCGTCATCGGTAATACGATCGCTGTGTTTATCGATGGGATGTCCGCAAAACAATCGCCCAAAGAGAATTTGAAGTTAAACAATTGAGGGGATATGTTTTTACTAGGGAATGAAATACGCCGTTTTCTTTGTTAAGCAATTGACCGTTATCACAGCGACATTTTTGACAAACACATGATGAACACCGAAGTCCAAAATATATTTCTTTGGCAACCTTCATTCGCATGTATTCTGGGACAATAAATCCTATTACTTGGTCAATAATAGTTTGACGGGAGTTTTGCTAAAATCTATCAAAATCAAAGTCACTGTGTGGCCGTTTTCTCCTGGCAGACGAAATGATTTACTGGGCAGATAATACCGGTCGGATAGAAAAGGTGGGCTACAATGGCACCGGACGTTTGCTCATAAGACAGCTGTCTTCTACATCGTCAATCAATGGCTTGGCAGTTGATAACAATTTTGTGTTCATCAGCGACTCAAATCAGAGGTATAGTTGACCGATTAATTAAAACTAATCAATATCGGTATTTAGTGAAGAAGAGAGTGGATAACAAAGATGTCTTTATTAGTTTTCAGTTTAATGCACAGAAACATTTTAGCATTTGACAGATAAACTCCGATAAAAGTACGAGACTCGCAAGATGAGAGTTTCTCTAGGCTAACCAAAGCATTGAAGACGAAGCGCATGCTACCTCTGATTTAAGTATCTGAGCATTCTTTTGATTTGCCAGTGTCAGCCTAGATATATAGGCATTTGGGGCTTACAATACAAAGAGAAGGGTCATCTGACCTCTTGTGTTTGCTTCGGTCTGTCCCTCTATATTAGTCTACATGTCTTTATATTGACGCTATCTTTTTTGCTCTAGCTGTGTAGGAATACTATTAGGTGAATTGAGAAAATTATATCCCATTTTACTACCGCAGTATGTCTCTTTATGATATTACGTCTTTTTATCTCATGTCATCGTTTACACTCCATTTATAGCTGTGATCACCGCTTATGACTGCTATTCCAAGAGTATACAGAAATAGAGTCTGCTAGGTCACTACTGTTTACAGACAAAGACTGATCTGTTTACACGCATAAAGCCCAGACATACAATGCTACAGTTAAGTTGCGCTTCTGTCTGGTTCGCAAGGCAATAACCGAATCTTTATGCAGTGGACGGAGCAACTAGAATATAGCATCAAAGGCACATTTGTTAAGTTTTATCAATTTCCATTCCCATGTAATTTCATCGACCAGAGGCTATGAACATTTGAAAGAAGCCAAATACGAGGCAATGACCGATCTGAAGTTTGATGTGTAAAACAAATTAATGCACTGACTGGCAATGATGCTAAGGTTACTGTGATGCGCCACAAACATCTGAAGGTGCAAAATGTTTGGCAATTTTAAGGCAATTCAGGTTCAATAAATTAAGATTTGCGTATATAAAGGCCAATAACCAACAGAACTAGATTTGGTTGACACTATTCCAATTTTCCAAGTGCAATCTATTACCGACAGTAGACTACAAATTCACCTTAATTCATCATATTATCGCATCATCATTTAGCTTAGATCGTGGGGACAGTAACCTTTCCCTTTCCTTCTTCATTTGAGGGCTTCTTAAGCTACCCAGTAAGGTCTGGGATGAATCCACAGCCGCCAATAATTTTGATTTATTTTAGGAGAAGATCTGATCAGCGTGTAAAGACTGGGTATTAATTGTATGCAAAAGAAAATCCAATAAAAATAATGCAAATGATTTTGATTGCGTTAGAATAAAATCTGAAAAACAATGGTGATGATACTATACTGAATCAAAATTTGGATTAGCGACTGTAATCTTTTGGCCTTCGGAATGGGGTCATAATTTCGTGTTATGGTATAGACATTTCCCTGGCCTCCCCTCAGATGACTGCGCTGTTTGAAATGAATGTGTAATTTTAGACAAATTCAGAGAATCAACAGAAGCACCAACGAATTAAGCAATCTCACTGGCATTCGATTCAGCAAACCGTATGCTATCACCTTGTTCAGATCAGGTATGTATATCCATGTGAAGCTTACATATGTAGGCATGGCCTGTGTATGTATGAATGGCGAGCTTCGTGTAGTGTAGCACTAATCGTTACGAATACAATACGGATTATTATACGCTTCAGGCGCTTGATATAAGTTTATCGCTTCGCATAATAATATCCCTGCACTCCTAAGCCATTCAAAAAATCGCTGTCCACCGAAAGTGGCGGATTCAGTAATGGAACGGGACTTGTGGAGGGGCGGTAACTTAGGGTTGAGTCTATGCGCAACAGCTTAAAAGCATCACGTTTCACAGAGGAACGTCTTCTATTTCTGCCAGCAAATGCAGAATACGAACCTACTGAACATATTTCCTGGGCTTATCGAGGACGCGGCGGAGTGAGTAGCAGCTAGTCGGGCTGAGCTGCCTAACTGGCAACGTAAAACGCTTCTGTCCTCAAAAAGTGTAGGAGACGCACGAGGAATACAATGCAGCTTGAATCTTGAGCGTTATATGTTTGCATGTATATATGTATGTGCGTGTACCGGTTATTCGCTTATGTAACAATCCTTTCGGGCTTCTGCCGGTTGTACCCTACATAACCTTTACCTTATTCTCAGATTGTAACTTGTAGAGGGCGTGACCACACTTTCAGTTATAAGCCCTTGGGAAAGAGTACGTGCAAGTGACTAAAACTTATGTCAATATAAATTTATCCCAAGCACTTAACAATTTCAAATTGATGAATTCGATCTTGATGAAATGATGCCTCTTTCAAACTAGTAGTATAGTTTTAAACAGTTTTATTATCGAAACGGTCAAGACAGTATGCAAATAAACTAGCATTATTCTATGACTTACCTCATACTATGCCTACTAGAGGCCAGCTACTAATCCAACTAAATCAATTAAAATGAGAGAATTTAATGGTTTCCCTCCCGCAGGATAAGCTCTTGACTTTCCAGGTTTCTGTCCTTGAGATGAATCGCTGACCTCGAGTTTTCGTACTAGCCACAGTGAGTTTTACCAGGATCGTCCTCCAGACAGACGTCGGACACATTTAAGCTAGAGACAGACGAAGGATGTTCGCCATCTTTCTCTGTGAAAGTTCCTTTGACTTTGTATAGTCCACAAAAGTTTTAGAAGTTCCAGTTTGCCGAAATCACTCGACGACGAAACAAACAAGGCGCTTGCTTGTTCCTTCTCATAAAATCGCAACTGTGTGCTGCAGTTCGTTTAACACTTTTGAACGAAGAGTACCGTCGATACAATCACAGTCCACAGCGTGGATTATGACTTTCTCAAACGGAGATTTTCAATGGTTTTTCTACACGTCTACACCAACATGTACCAAGGAACTTATCCGACGATTTTAATACAGAAAGAATCCTCTTATAATCGTCGGAGTTCGTTTAGTTTTCAGTGGCGGCCAACCGTCTTCGGTGACTTGCGCATGTCCAGTGCTAATTGTCCATTATAATTGTCGTCTTCTCTTTGACATCAGCCAATGTTCAATTTTCAAATTTGCTCTGTCATACCCGTTTAGTTCTTCGTTGATTATCGTGTAGGCTATAATCCGCCTTGCTGACGTGGCACAGTCCCATACGATTCATTAAGCCCATGTTCCTACTTAAACTGGCCATGCTATATAGTCTAGCTATTAATCTTAAACGCTGCCTTGCCTAAAGAAACAGCCTATCTACAACCTCTGTACACAAATCTACTACTACAAACAAACTACACTAAACTATTCTACACTAACTAAGTAGGTGAGTAAGCTGTTCTCAGCTTAGTTCATCAAATACAAACGCGAATTAAAAATGGAGGATCGCTCCAGTATGTATGAATGAATGTGTGTATGTATGTGTGTTTGCATGTATGTATGTACGTAAGAATTCTTCTAAGTTTTGCTGCATAAATGTACGATTAAGGTATTTTCAGTTGTAATTTTGTTACAGCAACATGGTTGAAAATAAAAAATGCAAGTTCTATTACATCTGCATCAACCAGAGCATCAACAGGTACAAAAATGAATGCAAATACTTATTAGGTTTCATTCCTATCAAATCTTTTTGAATTCTTATCATTTGATATTGGCCAGAGTCACAACATAGCTGATAGTTACTGGCTTACGCCCTATTTACAGATCAGCAAAATGGTTTTATAAGACCTCATTGCCTCAGTGACAACATTCACTGGAAAGGTATTCAGCTGATTGAATTCGCCATGCTGAATACGCTGGTTTTGTCATAATTTTTGTATGACGTAAGGTTTCTGAGAAAACGCACTTATGTTATGCCAAGGCCAAATCGCATTTGATTGCATTCTGTTTCAATGTGCTTGTCAAATCAACCGAAATCAAACGTTTTTGTGTCTGATTTGGGTTTCTAATTGATGTCAGGAGCTTCCCTAATCAATTTCGGCGATCATAATAGGATTCCATCTGCACTGGTTTCGTTTATATATGTTGCTTATGTCATTGTGAAATCTTTCGCCACGATCATCACTAACTTCACCGAGAATGGGTGGAAAAAATCCAGAGTTATATTAGCAAAATGTGTTTTAATCAACATATTCAGTCGCAATTTGAATGTTTTAAGCATATTGTCAATAAACCGAACGTAGCTTTAGTGCCTTTCGTTACCCAGACAGTATATGACAACAGCCTTGAAAGACAGTTATGTCAATAGCTCGACACCATTAAAGGACTTCATCAAAGTGACTGCCCATCAGTTCCCTTGTCTATGCCTTTTGGGGTTTCGAAGTTCATTAAGAAGAGCTCAGGTAACTGGAAAAGCCACCAAAAGGGGCCTTCCGAACAAAAGCACGGCCCAACCGATGGGTTCCAGTGACTGTCAAATGAAAAAGCATTAACACAATTAAATATCTTATTCAACATATTACTGTTGTTTATGAATAGCCATTTAATTATGTCTTTTAATTCTTGTAGATGGGAACCGTACTACTATTATCGTGGCGCCTGTTGTCAGCTGTGCAGTAGTCTTATTTGTCGTTATAGTAACGGTTGGCATTGTCTTATCAAAGAAGTGCAGGTAGCTTATTTGCTATTATCTAAATACTAAAGGATACCTGAGTTTTGACAGCAGTCTTTGACTAAAACGTTTCATGTAACGCATGTACATAACAATATATCGTTCTTGCTTTTTGTTTTCTAATCAATTGCCCTCTGGGAGCTGAGTTTTACCTAAGGCCTTTCTTGCATTAGGCATAGCAGCGTGGGCGCTAAATATGTTACTGAAAACACTGCTGTTATGAGTTCATGACCAACACTTTTAATAACGACGTCATTAACAGTATGCTCTTCATCTCTTCCAAGTTATTGTTGCTAATCTTGCTAGTGATGATGCTAATGATTTTGATGATGCTGATTATGGTGAGACGACGATGATGATGAAGATGATGATGATGAAGAAGACAGTGGTCATTATATTTCATTGTTATTACATCTCATTACATGATGATCATCCACCAAGTCTCTTACTATCCTCTATAGGAACAGTGTTATGGTTGCAATATTGCTCTGAAACAGGACGATGCTGCTTAGTATTCTACAATGCGAACTGCTGGGCATTTTTGCTTTCATTTAAGACAACTCTTTTATATACTGGTTTGGTTTCTCAAGGTTGGAAACGTCGCCGATGAGGTTGTTATGAATTGGCGCTATATAAGTATACCAATTATAGAATCAAAACTACATTTGTTATTTGCTGTGTTATTGAATAACAAACGTACTATCAGCTGCCATCATCATCAGCATCATTGTTATCAGTTGTATCATGGAATATATGACTCACTATCAACATCATTATCATCCGCTTCATCATCGTCATCATTTGCATTACAGTAGGCCTACAACTGTTACTCCCTCTCAACATCATTGTCAAGAAATTATCATTGACCAATTTTTGAAAATCGTGTTTAATATTTAGGGCTTATGAAATCAGGAGAAAACCGTCTGCTCAGCTGGAAGAAGCCTATAATACGTCGATTCCTTCTGTATATGATACAATCAATTACACGAGTCTCCAAAATGCCACAACGAGTCTAAGTCCAGAGGCCGAACATCAAAATGGCAGTAGTCAAGTGCAGGACAACCAATCTGAGAGTCGCAATGACCGAGCGAGTGGACCGTATGAATTAAACGACTTTTCTCTCGAACGCATGTCTTATCTGCAGCTCTACTCGCAGCTTATGCCTGAAGGCTGCCAACAATCTGTTGTCTGCGCCCCAGACGAAAAGCCAAGTGATCTGCCTCCGGCATACGAACCCAAAGAAGATGATGGTCTCTAATTTTCACGGCGAAGATTTGTGCAGAGGAGGCGACACATGATCCTGTTTTCTCTTAAACCTATAAGCACCATATGGTCATCGATTTTTACCCTTTCAGTGGTTGGAAGTTACGCATAATTAGGCTTTTAATTGGTTCAGAAAACATATCATCTGTGTTAGAACCGCTGAAAATTCGCGGGGAATACTTATTAGCCAATCGTTCTTTAAAGCTCCTTAAAGTTTTCATCGCGAATTCATGACATTCAGGCTTCACAGTTTGAGTACACTATAATAGAAGGGCTACCAGTGATACGAATACATGTACTACAGGCACCATGTAGCTAATAATAATGACATATATTCATATGTCAACCGTTAACTGTAGATTTATGGACTTAGGGAAAGAGACTGACAGGATTTAAAGAGTTTAGAGTTTAGTTTGAATTCATGTTCACATAATAGAGTGTAAGTAAGTAATTGAGTAGGTCGTGCATTTGTTAACACGCCATGCGCAATTTCTACTCGGATGTGATTATTTTGACACCCGGACTCTGTTTACAAACTTTTGGTCTGAAATGGTTACATATGCTGTGACTTTCTAACTGGAGTTTTTGGTTAGACCTGTCTATCGCTGCACTCATTATACGTCTTCTATGAAAGGGTTCAGTTTTATAGTACAGTTGGGTGTTAATAGTGTTTGGTGTTTGAAGTTTGACTGTATTTAATGAGGTTTTAACGTTGATACCTACTTTTAGCAATATTCAAATTACGGTAAAGTTCTAGCACGCAGTTCGACAATAGAAGTCATTCGACGTATTAGCCGACTTCGAAACAACTTGTATATTACATATGGCATGCCTTGTATATCCCAAACAGCACGCGCACGTTGGGCCTATGTTGGCCAAAGTTGGCCCAACGAAGGTATGATGGTTGGCATTGCATATCGACATTCTAATATGGCATTTACACAAACGTGTTCGCGTTAATGTGCACTGAAAGGCACTTATACGTCTTAAGTGAACAATACGGATATACAGTATATAATTACTATTTTGGAGGCTTGAACAGTAGCATTGGTACAAAAAGGACAGTTGGCTATGATCTTTTAAAATCATGAACGTTTGGCTCATAGTCTTTATGTTATTTAGCATGTTTACCCATTTAACTTACTTAAATTCTTACTCACCGCGGCTTGACTTCTGGTTTCTCTTACCTACCGAACTTCGACCAGCCTTTTCTAGTGCATAATGATTTTGACAACGATGCTACTTGAAAAGACAATCGATTGATGCTTTGTATACTAAGAAAACGGCGCTATAGAAGTCATAAGATTGGATTAGACTAGATAAAAATGGAGTGAAAGATCCGTTCATCGGGGGTCATTTTTGCTTTTTTATGCTAGATAAAACTGGGCCACGGATTTTTTCCGCCCCATTTTACCATGTTACCGAGCTTTGGAAAGTGTGATTGAATAGTGTATATGGCGTTAGAGTCCTTTGGGCTTCTTCATGTATAACTGTTCTGCGTGATTATGAAACATGTCACTCCAGCTGTATATGTGTTCTCAGACTTGGAACCACGGTTGTTTCTCCATTTTTATAACACTGTACTTAGTATTAAACAGCATGGGTGGACCAGAAGTTCATTTAGCGCCTAGATTTGCCAGTATAGACCTACTATACTCGCAAACCTGGTTGAAAGACAAAACCAGGAGAAACTGCTTAATTAACATTAATCGCAGTAGCCGCTGTAAATACGGTGGGGGTAATGACATCTATGTATGTATCTGTACATTCAGATATAGCGCCTGCTAGAAATCTTTTGAACTCCGTCTTGTCGCTTCAAGAGCTCCTACTGAAAGTGACGACTTTACAAGAAGTCCCATTATTTTGGCGCTTACACTGAGTTCAAAAGTTTAGGAAAACACATTCATGCCTGTACTGAAACAAATTTCTATGCCTCTAGCCAAATCGATACTTAGTTTTACTGATCCTGTTATGGTAGTGAATTAATGTATGTATGTTCGACCCAATCGACAGGAATCAGTTTAAATAAATGCAATCTTCCACAGAAATGCAATGGGGTTTGTTACGTAGCACACAGTTTTCCTTTACACAGAATGAGCCTATTCTGAGTTCATATATCTAGCAAAACATCTACTTCAATAGTAAGCAGGTTTTGTGGTATAGCCTATAAGCGTATGAATTAATGCGTTTTGGCCAATGCGTTTTTATACAGCTACCGCAAACAGGAAGCCAGTGCAAACAACTAAGGCAGTTGTGCTATGGTCTCGGTAAGAAAGTCCAAGACATAGCCATGGTGCATGGATGTAGTTAGATGAAACAATGTGCAGTCGGGGATACCAGAAAGACTCCATGACATGACGTCATCTCTTCGGGCGAGTAGACATTTGGTGGCATCTGCGAACTCGTTTAGTCAAAGATGTACATGCAGTCGGGTATCTTTGGAATTAAGGCCGTTTTCTATGACATTATCATAGGCAATGACTGACAGTGCGCACTGCGTAGGTGCACACAAGACGAACAATGGAGGCCCTAAGACTGAACCGTGTGGGACATCAAGGAGCCCAGCATTGATTGATGACACGAGTGAGGCACTGACGGCGATTAGACAGGTAGGAGACAAACCAATTGAGGAATGTACCAGAGTTTCGAAAGGATTACTGCAAGACTTTCAGTAGGATTGATCTACACGGTCAAAAGAAAGCAGAGAAATCAAAGGAGTATCAAGGCTTTTCAAACCCCCTCTCAGCAACAAGTACAACATCATTGTGGATTTTCATGACGATTGCTTCGGCATACGGGTCTGCCGATGCCCACCAACAGTGACTTTTCTAGTTATCTGTTTGTTTGCTTAACGACTAATTTTTGTAATTAATGAGCTTTACCATAATCTAGCCTACCGTACTGATACGGTTCGTTACCAACAAAAAGTTAGTCTATAACAAAAGTGAAAATGTATTAATCGAACTTGTTACCTGAGCGTTGTTTTCTCAATTACTAACTTTTTGTTGGTAACGAGCCTTATCATATTCTAGACTAGCATATCTAGCGCCACTCATTAGTTCATCCTGAATCGGCGCTATTTTAATTTATTACTACAACTGCAGAAGAAAAGTACTATCATTGTACGAAAGTAGTTTACCTGGAATTAATCAGATTAATTCTATTAATACATTTTCACTTGACTATTATGGTTTCGCTGGCTAACGTTTATATATATGTAGGCCTATTTCCATTTGGAAGTATATTTTGGTAGTCTATAGCATGATTGGTTAAATGCTATAGTTTAATTGCTGATAAGCATTTCCCTTTGTATGTGGCTTTCATAGTAGTTGTGGAAGAAATAACCAGCCGACAAAGCCGATGCCAGACATGTCAGCACAAGGCAACGGAAGCTATGAAAAAGTTGGAGGCAATGGAGTAAACATTTACTTCTCTCTGTCATGGAAAGGAGAAAAATACGACTCGCTGATCCCTGATTTTCCGACGCACGCTAAGCTGATTGAGTAGGAACTTCGACATCCTGAGCCTCCGCCGAGACCCAGCGAAATCGTTCCAGGAAACTCGGCCGACTAATTGGAAGTTTGGCCTCACGCTGTCGCTAATTTGATTATATATATACTCATGCATAATATTGATAACATTTAAATATAAATATCTACGATAAGATATATACATGCAAACATGCATGCTTACGTATACATACATACATTTGTATATACACACATGTATACATACACTTAAATATGCAAATGTACATATGTAATATATGTCTACATACATATGCACGAACGGATGGGCACCTTGATGGCATGGTAGTCGCCTCAACAGGAAGAGGAAACGAGTTTTAGCTGTTGTCGTCGTCGTCGTCGATGATGATGATGATGGTGGTGGTGGTGATGATGATGATGATGACCTGACTTCCATCAGCGTATTGATTTCTACAGTCGAGTAACTTTTGGCCGTCGACTCATAAGCAAAGTCTAATACTGTTATTTTATTATTTAGAAACTTCTATAGCGCCGATGTCTATTGTGCAAGGCATCAACCGATGGCGCACCAAATTCACACCGCAGTCAGGTAAATATCCAGAAAATCAGTCCACTGGAACTGAGAGGTAGCCTACGACGGATAAGCCAACTAAAAAGTAAGTCTTTAGTTGAGAACAAAGTGACACATGATACTGAGCATAATCCACAGATGCAGGAAGAGAATTCTAAAATTTAGATCCAGCAACCGAAAAAGCTCGTTAACCTAGAACAGGTCTAGTTTCTGGCACAATCAGAGAAAAGCATTCAGATGATCTGCTTGAATAATGATAAGCTTGAAGAATCAACCACAATACTGATTCCTCAAGCTTATCATTATTCAAGCAGATCATCTGAATGCCTTTCTCTGAGTTCAATATTTTGTGAGCTATAAGGCCCAGTTTAAATCTACTTCTTAGCTGAACAGCAAGCCAACGCAAAGATTAAAGTAGAGGGCTATATGCTCTTATTTTGACGTAGGAGTTATGGCTCTAAACAAAGAGTTCTGAACTCTTTGAAGTTTCTGCGTGTTTGACTTTGTGAAGGAGTGCTTCAATGTTCTGGGTCCTACCATTACATCAATTATCAATTTCACATTGCATGAGGGATCCTTCCCGTCGGTTTTTGTTCATCCCATGGTTCATCTTCTTCTAAAGAAACTCTCCCTCGATCCAGGTGACCTGTCTTAACAGACGCATTTTAACTTCGAATTTTGTATCTAACATTCCTGAAATACGACAATTGAATTTAAAATCAACGCATCCGGAACTCCTCCAGGTGCTTTGTTGCACAGTTCGATGAACTCTGTGAGTCATGGGGCTGGCTGTAAAAAGTTTTCAAAATGACAATGGAACATTCTACCCAATGTTGAGTGACCCATCTGTTTCCTTCACTTCTTAAATTACATGCTTCTTAAGTTCATCAATGTTTGATCTCTGTCTGTCCGTCCGTCCGTCCGTCCGTCCGTCCGTCTGTCTGTCTGTCCATCCGTCCGTCCTTCCGTCTATCTGTAGGTCTGTCTGTCTGTCTGTCCTTAAGAAATGAAGAAACAAATCAGTCAGTCAGACTGGGAAGACTTTCATTAGGCCTAGTCATTTTGAGAACTAATAATAGCCAGCCCATGACTCACTGAGTTCATCGGGCAAACACAAAGCTTAGGACCGCCTGCCTGCCTGCCTGTCTGCCTGCCTGCCTGTCTGTCTGTCTGTCTGTGTCTCTACCTCAGTCTGACCTTCTCTCACTCGTGCTGATTCAAAGTCATATAAGTCATATTAACGTCAAAGCAAATACATACGTTTATGCGTATTTATATAATTATGTACAGTAAGTATGCATATGTAGATGCATGCACTTTTACGTAATTATATAAATATGCATACATCCATACACACTTGCGTATATAGACACACGCATACTTACACACAGGCATGTATGGGTACAGAAATATGCTGCATGCATCCATTCCATACATGTATAGACACAGTACAAATATATATAGGCCTGTGCGTATATGCATATATACTTACATGTGTGTATTAGTCTACTGTATATTAGTCTATATGTATAAGGACGAACACTCGATTTCACAATGCCTCTGTTAAATCAAATGAGCCCGTTAAATGTTGAAAACGCCGTACTACAACAAGGCATTCGATAGCCAAGCGAAAAATACCTCCAAGTTTACCAGTGTCAGTTTAAAGAAATTTCGTCTAGATATGTGGGTTAAATGAGCAGGGTTACCTCACCTCTTTTGTCTGCCTCGATCTTTCCCTCGCTTTGTCAGTCTATTCATTTGTGTTTTTTCTCCTGCCGTATATGTTTATGTCTATTTCTTCTTAGCTGCCTGTTCCTTCCACTCTGCTACAGTGTGCCTCCATGTCTCTTTCACTGCTCCAATGTCTTCAAGTCGTCTTGCTCTACAGTGCTGTTGTTCAACTTTGTCTGCAACTCCATTTCGGGTCGTCCATAAAGTACATCCGTAAAAGTGACCTATTTTCGACCCCTCCCTCCCCTTGTCCGTGTCTGTCCACATTTGAGTGACCCCTCCCTTCCCTCTTTGCGGGCGTCCGCACTTCAACGGAGTACCAAGGCTGAGACTAGGCTATCCTGTCGATCTTGCAGGTTTAACTGTGCTAGGGGTTGGGTACTTTGATGCTGCCGCGTACAGCATAGGAACTCTAATAAAAACGGTACAAAGATGTCTGATTGAAATTGGTGTTTAAGGCACAGGTTGTACAGAAATAATTATTTACTAAATTTAGATGCGGACGTACGCATTTGGTATAACCTCCCTCACCTTGTCGGTATTTGTCCATATTTGGGTGACCTCTTTCATTTACAGACATCTTTTATGGACGACTCTTTTGTGACCATTGGCCACCTCATGTAGCTGCTAACCCAAAGGACGCAGTGGAGTCCGCTTGCACACAACTATTTACACACAAAGAGTTGGCTACTGTCCAAAACATTAATATTTGGCTGTTTGCAAAGACCGATCCTATCGTCCTACATTTGTTTATGCACAAGGTCTGGGACTACTATCGTAGACTTGTAATACGTTTCACTGTACCATTAACTATTCTTGTATATTAAGGCAAGGAGCACAGATCCCAAACTGAATTCCCCTTTATAACGAGATCTCGTTACAAAGCGATAGAACAAGGCTACCACGGACAGCTTCATGAGAAGTTGCCTGTGTACAAAAATGCTTCTAACTTAAGTAAATGGTTTTGCACGGGTAACTGGTTTTGGAAACTCAACGGGCAAAAACATTCTTCAACCAATCAGGAATGCTCTTGCCCGTGCAATTGCCGAACTCCTAAACACCATGCATATAACCCAAATTGCTGAAATCACTTCTTTGGCTACGGTCCCTCAGCACTTCCAATTCAAGATTGTATCTCTTACATACAATGACCTAACTTCTCAACCCTCTTGTATTCGCCATCTATGCAATATCCAACCGCCCAGGACTTATTGTTCTCCTTCAGAACTTCTCTTTCTCGACCTCTTTTAAGTTCTTACAAAATGTTCTTCAGGCGTATCGAATTGCTTTAACTACGCTAAAAACATGTTGCTCCCTTCTTGAATGATTTATTAAAGACCTGTTAGTCTCAGGCTAGAATAATACAAAGAGTTGCACGCTTCTGTCTTAACTGCTCTTTCAGTAGCCTGCAATATTGGTGTTTACTATACTTGCATAGGGCTTAACAGATGAACAGCCGAGCCCTAAAGTGCTCTCAGCGTCATAACTGCATGCATGCAACAAAACAAGATTTTGTGCGTTATTATTCGTGACTCATCTTCTAATTTTAAATGTTTGTTGAACTAATGACCGTAGTCTAAGTTCAGTGCTATGCAAGAAATGTGGAGTCTTGCCCTTTCTCTAAAAAGCAGGTAAAATTGTATAATTTCTCATAAAACGATAAGCTTATTGTATAGCTTTACGTGCTTTGTTTATATGGTATTCGATGTTAACTTGGATGATACTGGAAAGAAGAAGCTCAAACTTATCCTATTTCATCAACAGGTAGCAAACTTGAGCAAAACCACAAATAATATTTCAAAAATAATTAGCCCAATCTGTGCTAAGCGATTTTATTTTTCACATTTTGCTAGATTGGAAGCGAATAATGCAGATCAACGACAAATTGGATGTCCGTGAAATACACTTTACAGATTAACATTACATTGCAGTTACAGCTACTGTAGGTAAGCTATGATCTTTTAATGCCGATATATTTCTCCATCCATTTGTCCAGCCTTGTTTGAGATTATTCAACCTTGGTGCAGATATTATTTCTTCTGGTAGCCGGTTCCAGCAATTCACTGTCCTCTGACTGAAAAAGGATTTCTTTATATTAAATAGCGCGCGCTCTCTCTTGTAGTAAAGTTTCAGACCGTGTTATCTGAGATATCCAATTGCTGCTCTTTGGATAACGTTTGCACGTGTATCTCCAGGAGTCCTTGTTAAAGTTTGTAGATCTCACTAAATCGCAATTCTTTGGAGAAGCCAGGTTGAATTCCGATAGGTCGGAGAAACCAGAAGCAAGGCTACAATGGGCAAGCAAGTTGAAAGAGATGAGAATATAGTTTAGACCTGAGTGACATCAAAGCACGAACTGGGCAGCGGATTGTAAAGCTATGGATTAGCTACCGAGAAGGCCTGAAAGGCGAACACTGTTCGGATACGAGGAACGCAAGAATCACAGTGTGAATTGATCGAGTGCAATATCTATTACTATGAGTGGTGAACATGGAAAATAGCTAGGTCGGCTGATTTGACTTTGTGAACTATAAGGCAGATTTTGAATTGAATTCTTTGCGCGTGAAAACAGAAGCAAGTAGTTGGTAAGCAAGATTAGAGAAGCTGAATTTAGCTGAAGGGCAAGTTCGATGACAGTCTGTACTAGGAATAACCACAGTTGGGGCAAGTGTGCCGACTTTGGTGTTTGAAACGTTGAGAATTTTCCACTGGAGAGGGGGAACTGATGAAAGAGCAAGTGGAAGGCGGTTTACGATGGAAAGAAAATTGAGCGGTAATGGCAGCTGGGCAGAAAAATTGACTTGATAAAAAAGATATTTAAGCATAAGTGCAACTGGATCGGGTTATAAAGAGATCAAGTGTATAAACCATGTCATGAGTTAGGAAAGAGACATGCTGCGTTAGATCAAAGCATTGATATTTTTGTGAAGTTTAATTAAGAGTATCGATGTGCATATTGAAGTTTCCCGTTATAATAAGTTTAGAAGAAGAAGATATCATGATTTCAAGTAGTGATTAGAATTCTGTGGAAAACGTCAGAGAGTGAAAGAGGGGGATAACGATAAACGCTGATTTCCAGTGTCTAGGGTAGAGATAAGGATTTCGAATCCTCAGGGTTGGAATATGGAAGAGAAGCATGCAAGTCTTGGGTGTGACTTATGAAAGAAAGCAACTCCACCACCAAGTACCTCCTGCCGGTGTTGTTTTAGGAGAGAAAAGGAGGGAGATACTATATCTGAAATGAAGGAACGTGTGTTCGACGGTTTGAGCTAAGGTTCACTGAGAGCAAAATATCCACTGGATGGTCTTAGGTGTAATTTTAAAGACATGCACACTTTTACCAGATAGAATAGACATCAAGATTGCAGAGATTTATTGTTTCAAGACGGCAAGAATTTGAGTTTAGATCAACGTTAACAGAAAGAAGCAGCAGAAAGTAAACTAGCAACAGACATCTCCGACGAGTTTTGGACCTGGAGTAGATTTTGAGAGAGGAAAGGATGGTGAAGAAACAGATGGAATTCCTTAATTAGCATGTGGGTATGGTGTTTTAGACATAGCCATTTGGATCAGATTAAATAAGCAGATGTCAGAAGGGTGGTAAAATAAAATAGAGGTGTTTCTTTCAGCAACGATATGAGGCGATGGCTGATGAGATTGAATACGCATGTGTGACAGGGAAGAGGAAGTGTGAAGAGGGATAATGACAAAGAAAGTTGTGATAAAAGGTTAATAGTGTCATGAAAACGTCTTGAAAAAATGTAGAAAGACCAGCTTGTAAGACATCAAATGACTTTGTTGATGGGCACAAAAGGCCAGTCAGAACCATTCACGTCAAACATTATAGACGGGACAAGTCAAGAGATCTTCAGCTTATGGGCCAACTCATAAACGCGGCTCGATTAAAGGGTGTCAAGCCTGTGTTAGTTGCGGACCTGGGTATGGTTTAGCTAAAAGAAGAGGAGGAGCTAACGCTGTACGCAACGGACTTGTAGAATAAACAAAGCCAGGCACTTTGAATAAATGAGCGATAATGGCGGAGAACAAAACGGCGAAAAAATTACTTCATATATTAAAAGACAAAGAGAACTTCAAAACAACGCTAGATTACAGGTTAATATCTAAAAATTTACTCAACGGAAGCCCCACTTTTTAATGTTCATAATGAGAACTTATTATTAGCGATGGATTGGGCGATCTTATCTAGCAAATCCAGAAGTGGAATTAATATGAATTGACCAGGTCGGATTGTATGTATATATTCGACCACATCTAAACCAATCCGTACATTTCCATTTCTCCCAATTTAAACAGATCTCACCGTCGCAGCTCCTCTGACTCCTTCTCTCTCTGGTCTCCTTACCACCGGATTTTTTCCTAACACGGTATCTGTGGACAAAACACCTGACTTGATGCAAGTGTCTTAAATGGACTGGTGTCTATCGATCGAAAGCGCAGCCACTAATGTAGAAAACAGCAAATAAGATAATATAGATTTGTGCGCAGAATATGTTTTTGGAAGCAAATTACCAGTGTTTATATATATATATAATTGAGTCTGCTTTGTTTTAGGTGACTGGACAGGAAGCAATGCGAAGTCGACATTTCCTGACTGCCTGTGTGAAACAGCCACAATGGCGTGTAATCATTTTGTTCATAGCAACAGCATTCATACAAGATGGAGCACCTCGAGGTTCGATCACTTTGTACGAATCAAACACAGTGTCAAAACTTTGTACATTGATGTATGTAGTAACCACGTAAACTCTACAATCTAGACGAAAATAGCAACGTCTCAAGTAAGATCTGGGAAAGGAAAAGTTTAAATATGAATCAGTGTGATACGGATCGTGTTGCGCATTTGAAACACTTGAGCACAATTTCTTGAAAATTGTGTTGTGTTTCAGATAGTGCTCTTAACCGGAATGCTTCTTATTAAACGCCTTGCATTCTTTGTAACCGTCGCATCATTCTGTTCTTGCTTCTCCTCGACTTTCTATTTAGTTAATTCTACATCCTCTTCTTCTTCCCGCTTCATTCCCTTCTCCTTCGTGTTATCTGCTTCCTCCTTCCATTCCTCCTCCTTCTCTTTCTCTTCGTGGACCAGTTGGAGGCATACTTAGACTTAGAAGTAAGAAGGCAATTTTTATTAGCATCCACACTTCATGAACATCATTGCTGACAAACACCAATAAATAACTCATGAAAGCAGCTAGGCCTAAATCAACAACCAAACGAATCAACATCACACAGTAGATCAAATTATTGCAGTGCTTGACAGCATTAGTAGTGGAGCAATCACAGTCACTAATGCATCCATTAATTTCTACATTTTTATAGCAAAAGAGCGATAAAATATTCATACACAGAAACGTAAGAAAGTGTAAAAATTCAAAATTTTGCCCTCTTTTCCGTAGATTGAAGTTATTACTATCTAATATGTATATTAACTTAAACAATTTTATTTATATTAATGTTGTTTGTATATTTGTAGTAGTAATCGCACCATTAATATTGTCATTGCCACTTACACCTCCGCTACTGTCACTAATTCTAACTCCAATGCTTCAAGAATTTCCGCCATTTCACAATTTACTAATACCAAGTTACTATTCCACTTACACTTCTAATAGTTTCATTTGCTCTTCTACTATTATTAACTCCTATTTGCAATTACCATGAACTACCTATTATGCTGATACTCAGCATTTCGACTCCAATGTAACCTAAATCATTCAACAATTGAGCAAATTTTGGTAGACACTTCACTGGCTTTGATATGGTCGACGAAAGTGGCCGCTGACGGCAGAGGGTCGATGTTCTTTCTGTACGGTGATCCCAATTCATACAGAGTCTATCTGCAAAGAAACCAGACAATCGCGGAGACGACCTTCGTATCAGATATAGCTAATACCTCTGCCTTCCTTGCTGTGGAGACGGACTACGCGAGGTCGAAGCTATACTATAGCGAAAGTGGCGGATATTTGACCTATGGACCTGTCAATGACTCGGAAAAAACGTACAATGCGGCTAACTTACCAGTGCCGGCTGTCTCAAATTTGGTAATTTATTTGTTCAATTTGGATGTAATCTAACCCGCCGCATATTCATGCAGTTGTGTATTAAAATCACTAAACATCTTGACAGTGCATTCTAAGAACATATCGGAGGCGATCTTTATGTGCATAAGTCATATCATATCTAATCATTTACATTATGAGTCCTGTGGACCGCAGTAAAAAAGGATCCCGAAGACTGGAAAAGACCACGCAGTCGCCATAGAACTATAGGTACTAGAGTCGTGCAGAAGGAGCTGACAGCCCTGAATGTTAGCATCCATACAGCGTGGAGGTAGGTCCAGGACAGAACAGCTTGGAGCCATATTGTTGACACGGCTACGCTCCGCTGATTTCGCCACACGAGAGAGAAATTTTATCTGAAATCACCTGGCATTTCCAATGAATCATTGTTTTGATTGGGATTTCGCTTGAAGCGACCATCAATTCATGCCTTGGGCATTATAATAACGGCACTATCGAAGTCATTAGATTAGATTCGATTAGATTATATCAGAGAAAGAGGGAGAGATTAAGCATAATCATCACCATCAGTTCTTGACGTCAGCCTCTTTGCGCCAAGGCTTGTTATGTCCTCCTTTGCATCATATCGTTTATATTGACATTGAATAACGGGTGACATTGTGGGTGTCCACTAACGCATCGGGACAATTTACCTTTTTACCCGCGAGTCTAGTGAATTTAGCAATTTACTTTCAGGCAAACAAACCGCAAAGAAATGTTGTTCAACGTTTAGTTTGTTGTCGTCGCGTTTTTTCTTTAGCTGAAATGCCTTTCAATATCGAGCACGATTACATAACCCAACGCCTCAGAACCAGGGTTTTAAGTTCTTTGGTAGGCATATAATCTGTATTGGAACCACCGCAAATTAACCGGGAATGCTTATTAGCCAATCCTTCTTTGCTTTTCTTAAAGCCTGTGACAGTGTCCACAGAGGCAGTACTGTCATCCAAACCATTCCAAAATCTACAACTCTTGTTCTAACAAATCTTTGTTCTAATGTTCCTTTCAGTGTTTTAAAAATAATTTATACCTGAGTCCTCGAGTCAGAGGCACCCGAGTCCATGTGTTGGGTCGGAGCCATTTGCTGATCTGTACTATGTTGATGATGTGGCTCTTCTCACAGAAATGCTGGAGATCCTTGTTCTGTCCTTGGATAAAACGAATCAGGGGGTACATAAATTCGGACTTGAAATCAACTGAGTCAAGACAAAAATACAGACGGCATTGGACTCATTCCCAACACTACCAACGCTGGATCATGTACAAGTGGCAGGAATTAGGGTAAACCTGGGTCACGGGTTCTCCTGCCTCGGCCCTCGTGTTGAGACTAATGGTGGCAGTGGACCTGAGGTTCGGCGTCGCATGGCCATTGCCGGGAATGCTTGAGCAACCTTGAATGAGGCACCTGGATTACTAGCATCCGGTTGAATTCCACACTCCGGTTTTTCAAGGCATGCGTACTGCCTGTCCTCATGTAAGGACCTGGAGGCGAAGCCCAATGCATTACAGCAGTGGTGCCTGAGAAGAATCCTACTCATTCCCTATGCGCCTCACTTCAAAAAACGGGGAGATCTACAGACGCAAGATGCAGATCCCATGTCGGAAGCTTGGGTTGTTTGTTTGGAGACATTGAACATTGCGACAGCGAACAAGTCCATGATATCTAGTCCTACAAGAATTTGAAAGAGACACCTGGACACCCTAGTCACACATGGACAAGAATGGTATAGTCCGACCTCCGTTCGCTGAATTTCGGACTCTACACGCCCTGGAAAGGTATCCAGAACAGAGACGACTGGCATCGTGTTATGGAAACGGCAACACTTCGGAGTGGGGCTGGCCACATGTGTGATGAAGTACATCACCGAACACTTTTCTAAATTAAATGGCATCTGCCAGTCTTTTGATCATATCTTCTTAGATCACATAGCAGCATCTCATTTTTTCTTCATCAGTCACGGCTCTAAAGAGACTTTGTAACGAATTATCCGCAAAATTAGACATTTTAGATAAATTCCATCTTCTATATCGTTAATAAAATGTATTAACTGCAGAGGTCCAAACACTGATCTTTGTGGCACTCCGCTTTTCACATTTGTCCAGCTAGAACATTTGTCTTCTATGCCCGCTTTTCCTTCTGCCTGATGATAACCAGCTTTTAATCCACGTTAGTCCTGTAATCCAGCATGCTTGCTCTTTGGCAGCCTTACATGAGGCGCTTTGTCAACTGTTTCGGAAAACTCGAGATAAACTGCATCGACAGGTTTACTCTGATCTATCCCTTCCCGAACCTCCTCGAAGAAATGTAACAGATTCGTCAAACGTGGAAGACCTGCTGTAAATCCATACTGACTGACCTTCATTTATCATTTTACCTGATTGCGGCTTCTTTGATGCGCCATTTGATGCGAATCCTTGTGAATTAGACACTGGTGCCACAGAAGTTTCTAATTAAATAATAATAATAATAATATTAATAATTATTATTATTATTACAAAAACAACATTAATAACAATAATTATAAATAATAATAATTTACAATAACGACAACAGCAATAATAATAATGATATCATAATCATTCAAATGCTTCATAATGGTATACTTAATTATTCTTTTCACCACCTTGCACACAACACTAGTTAACATGACTGGTATGCAGTTACATGGTTCACTCCATTTCTGTTTTAAACTTTTTTGAACAATGGCACTATGAGTGCATCTCTCCATTCCTGTGGTATTTTTCCAGTCTGTATTGATACATTGAAGATCTGTGCTAATGCTTCTCCGATTTATACTCTCTTTCTCTAAAAAATTAGGATGTTATTCATCTATTCCTGGAATCATTCAGTTTTTAGCATTTTCACCTGTTCCGCCACATTTTCGTAAGTAAACAGAATCTGAGACAATCCCTTCCCACTATTATCTACAAATGTTTCTCTGGGCTTTGGGATGTTTGCTAGTTCATCCAAAGTAGATAACCAGCTTAAATATTTATTGAGCACACCAGCAACTTCCACTTCAACAACAATGATTTCTCCATTTCCCTCTAGGCCTAGTTTTTTCTTTCAGTTTCTGCTCACTTCTATTATAATTGTAAAAAACTCTTGCTGTTCTCCTTACATTCTTTGATAACACCTGCTAAAACTTTCTATTGCCTTGTTGTTTGCATTATTTCTGAGGAATATTCTTGTTGAGGCGTTAATTGCTTAACTGGGCCTAATGATTGCTGGTCTTTGTCACACACACAGGTGACTGGTCTGTCTGTTGACTGGGTATCGAACCTGATCTACTCGTCAGATGCAATCTATCAGCGAATCTGTGTCGTCGATGCAAACACTTATATTTATTGGCGACCGATTGTGGAATCCGGGTTGTCATCGCCACAAGATGTCGCTGTATATCCACAACAGGGGTAAGACAATTATTATATAAACGATAATTATTAGACGCCTGAGAGTCATATGACATATACATGACAATGTACATTATATTTAATATGCAACCAATCTTCACATTCTCTACTCATTCACCGAGATGATAATACTGTAATAGGCTTACAGTGCTATATAAATAGCCATAGCCTGAGAGCCCGAAATTTTTCAGGTGGGAGGTACAGCAAGTGTCAGCGTGTCAAATGATTTAGTGCAATGTTTGTAGTTCTGGAATGGAAGATGAGCAATGAACTTAGCACCGTCGTGGGGCTTTTTCTAAAAGGTGCTATATAAATAGCCAGCAACGTAAAGACAAAGGCTCTTGATCTCTATGGCATATCTAAAACTGTATTCTTTGCAAAATCTGCAACCATTTTAGTGAATGTATATCATTGCCAGTATGATATACAATTTCCTATGTATGATATCGTAGTGGAGCCCTCCGTTGCTTCGGTCTTCTTGACTTTCCTTCGCAGCAGCCCACTGTGTTATGGCGTGTAATGACATTCTACTCATTTACAACTTTTCTGTGTGAATCTTTGTACACAAGTGAACAGAGCTGAGCTGAAAAAATGACATGACGTAACATAATAGTTTCTTGCACTTTTGAATATAACGCAGAGAAAGTCATATAATCACAAAAACAGTGCGACGTGATCTAGGTAAAAGAGCTATGAACATACACTTGACTTGTCCCTGTTTCCCAACAGCCATAACTCATTAAATAAATTTCTTAAGTAGTTTAATAATGATAATGTGCTAATATTAATAACAACAGTAGCACGAATAAAATCAATTAAATTAGATCAACTACAAAGACATCATATTTAATATTTAATTTAACTTTCAAAGCGGCAAAAATAAAACTCAAGCAACTCGCTAAAAGAGGAAATGCAAGCGATCATTAGAAGGAAACTGCATCTTTTTAACACACGTTTAGGAGGAAAAATTACAGAAAAATCAGAAATTTAATCTTTTGAATTACAGATGGCATAATTTGTAAAGACAACATAGAAAAATTATTTATTTTTGCGAAACAAATGTTACATTTTGACTCTGGCAGGGCAAGACAGAAGTACAGCATGAAAGAAAACAAATGTGCTGTGGGCATATTTGAGTTTTAGCCAATGAATAGCGATGCTAATGGTTATGAAGTTGATGATTATGATGAATTCCCGTGTACCATCTCTCAATCCCACTGCTTGGTCTATTCCTATAAATGCTGTTCCATATTATATCCTTCTATACAGATATAGTTTATCATGATATGCATATATACATTGGGCGCTTGGGTTTTTATGACTAGGTTCCTATTCTGGACTGATACCAGTCCGAAAATTGAAAGATTAGATTTGGCGACGAACACTCGACAAGTGCTTGTAACCAGTGGTAATTTAACACGACCGACGACTCTCGTCATTGACTTCCTCTCTCAACAACTTCTCTGGCTCGATTCAGCGGCTTCAAGAATCGGATTCGTTAACTTCGATGGATCCGGTCTTTCCTTTTGGTCGTTGGAATTGTTCTCCAGCATTTCATCCTTTGCTATTTTTAAGGTCATTAATTATTATGGACTGGTTTTAAAGCATTATACCATTTCAACCCATTACATCATTTTATCTAGTAATTTATTATAAAATGATCAAAAGAGCAACGCGCCGTCTGAGACAGGAATGACATGAATGGTTGTAGAAATTCGTCTCATTGAAACGAAAATATGCTTTATATTTAAATGAAAGCACCACGTTACATAAACTACAGTATGCTCATAAATTAGAAATCAATTTCAAATTTTATTAATTGTTTAATAAACTGATTTTGCACAAATTTAGCAGTAGGCCTAATATTTAGCATTGTGCTTGTTACTTACTGTCTCATTGACTTTGTGAGTCAATTTCTATATGATAGCAAACAGGAACGATGGATTAATATTATATGGTACTGATTGACAGGGTTTCTTCTTTCTGGGCGACAAAACACAACCTATAAGTTATGCCTACAATTTTACCAACAAAACATTTGTCGGATATGTAACGGCAGAATCCACGTCTGGAGTAATTGACATGACAGCGTATGCGCCAGAAAAGCAGCCTCCATTCACAAGTAACTGTTTTATTCACGTTTATTACATCTACTATCACCAGAGGTGTCGATCCGCTATGCAGCTTGGGGGCCTAGTAGCTCGGAGCGCGAGCCTATACTGGAGCTCGGAGCGCGAGAATATACTGGAGTCTGGGGGTTAAAATCTCAGTGTGAATCGGGACAAAGCGCCTGGTCTTGCGGTTAGAGGAGAAGTCCACCTGACTCTGAAAACAGTTACAGATTTATCTGAGTTATCCATCAACGCTAAGTTACGTTTTCGAGAGATGCTAAAGACACCTTTCATTTTCACAAGTTATCGCTTCAACATCAATAAACCGCATGCATTCGTCACTGATGTCGAATCAGTAGCATAAAATAGTTTAAAAAATAATAAATGAAAAAACAAGGAAGTGAAGAATGGGAATTTTTGTCACTAATCACAGACATGTAGCTGTCTTTACATATTTTGTAGCTCAAAGATTACCGGGGCCTTACCAGTAGTTGGGCCTCCTCAAAATATTACCTGTTCGTGGCGCTACCCTATGATCGATACCTCTTTCAGCTTGATTATATTAATATAACATCGTAATGCAGGGTCAAATTTGTGCAAAATTTACACTTAGGTTTTTAAATTTAGAGCGCATTATCACTTTAGATTCAAAATCGCTAGTCACATGTGGGTTAATCCGACTAGAAAAAGGTCTTGGAGAACGACGTAAGCTCCCCCACCGAGGTCAAGGACTAAATTCCGGCGGCACAATATTTAAAAATACATATTTTGATAATTTCCAGTG
Organism: Norana najaformis; assembly: GCA_964023275.1. Lineage (NCBI taxonomy): Eukaryota > Metazoa > Annelida > Clitellata > Crassiclitellata > Hormogastridae > Norana > Norana najaformis. The sequence goes on along the minus strand of OZ029916.1, from coordinate 7,741,699 downwards.
AAATAATAGTTTTAGTAAATGACCGGGTTTTATTATCTTTACTGTACACAATTTTGTTAAAACTGACTAAAATTCTGCCTCGAGAAACACAACGCTGTTGTAATTATATGAACAGTATGCAAAGCAAATATTTCAGGTCCATGCAGCCTGAATGATGGAGGATGCAACCACTTCTGCATCACAAAATCGTCTAGGGAAAGAGTTTGTCAGTGTGCAATGGGATATTTTCTGAATTCTAACGGAACCATCTGTAATCCAGGTAAGTATCATAAATCGATTATGATTGCAGTTGCATATAATAACTATAGTACTATATCAAGTAAAATAATAACGGCTTAAGAATAATGCTTACATGTGTGTTTCTACAGATCTATGTAACGCTTTTACAGAAAACACATTAAAGGACGTAAGTTAATAATAATAATAATAATAATGATAATATTAATAATAATAATATTTTAAGGTCTTTTCTTCTCTTATAATAATAATAATAATAATAATAATAATAATAATAATAATAATAATATGAAAATGAATATGTATAATAATAATAATAATAATAATAATAATATGAAAATGAATATGTATAATATGAATAATAATAATAATAATAACGACTGATTATTATGATCTAAATAATAATAATAATGTTGTGTTATTATTATTATTATGATGATAAGATGATGATGATGATGATAAGCACTGATGAAAGGGTATATGGACGAACAGTGTGCCAAGTTGACTGTCAATTAGTTGCCAATTGTTTCAGTACTCCTGAAAGATAATTTCCTACTCGTTTCCGATCGATACCAGTACAATTTCTTTCAAGTAGACCTAGGAAATGGAGAGGTTCGAGCCGCTTCCGTTATTCCACTTGACTTATTTCCAATTACCGCAATGGATTACGACCCGGTCTCTAAAACCGTATACGGCTTTGATAGTGATAAAGATACAATCAGAAAGGTGACACTTGCTGACCATGCTACTTCAACAGTACTACAGTTACAAGGTAATTATGACATTTGTAAACATCTAGCAGCTTAGCCTAATTTTAGAGTATTAGACTTACCCTTAAACTACTGTATATACTGACTAGCATGTATGTTATTATTCTACTGTTCTTCTCTAATATTTTCCTCGGAACTTTCGTCGATGTGCGACGCACAAAAATTTGCTGCAATTTACATTTTGTAAAAGTAGGGAATGATTGAAGTCAACATTATTCCTCACCACGATACTGATTGTCACCGATGCTTATCAACTAAATACAAAAATTATACATATAAAATAGAAATGTAGTCACGGTTTTATACAGCGACGGTATGGCCTCGCCCTTGTTCATTTTGCAATCATTTTATCGAGTGTGATCCTTCACCACCGCTGGATGGGCGCCACGCGATTTAAGGTCCCAGTGCATGAATTTATAACATATGTGGAGCGAAAATCCTGAGTTCAAAGAAACTGAACACAATGAAAACACAACCACAATTTCAAAGGAGCAGCCTTGTCGTTTTGGCTGCAGGCTTATTTCATTGTCACTTTTATATTGCGGCAAGATTCGAACAGTAAAATATCTATAACAATTCAGAACGAAAAATACTTCACTTGGGCAGCTTATGCTGTATGCGAGCACTTTTATGCATCTCACAGTGGCTATTAGGCTAGTGTTGGATATTAGTGTTATCTTCGTATGTCAAAAAACGTGTTTTAGTACAGTACTAACTCGATATGATTTTTGTTTGGAATATAGACAGCTCTATTCTACAATTTATTGAACCGCGTTTGATTTTGGTTTGCAGGTACGGAAATTAGTAGCCTGGTTGTAGACGCTGTTGGACAGATGTTATATTATGTGAACTACAACTCAAGCACTATAATGCAATCATCTTTATCAGGCGATGATCTTAGGACAATCGTTTCTGGAGATGGAACTTTGGCAAAAGCGATAGCTTTAGATCTCCAGAATAGGTGAAATTTTTAATACAGTTTCATTAATTATGATTACAATGATATACAGCTGTTTGACGTGTGAAGTGCGTATATTCTTTGTATTTCATCAGGCCTGTATAACTACGTTTTGATTAGATGTACAGCATTACGTGCCATTAGGTCTATAGAATTACTTGTGCAAGCAATCGACATAGCATCAAATCTCTGCGTTGGCCAACACTGCGTTGGCGCATACCGTTAGGACAAACAACGTCGTTTGCGCTGAAAATATCAAGTGACTGTTACTTGACTCTTTCTGATTTAAGCATATTTGGCTATTTAAAGAAACTCATATTCTCTGCTGCCAAAGCCGCTGCTGTAAAGACAATTGGGGCAGAAAATTACAGAGTAAATGTGTTGAACCTTTCTAACTGGAAGTCTTCCACTTTGCTTACGTTGCACAAGTGTTGCATTTGACTCTGTTCAGTAAAAATGTCAAACTGCCTTAAACGCTTTGTTTCGATCTGTTAACAAGCAGCGCTTTTGCGAGGTACATAAAAGAGCTACATAAAGTATCTTGATGCCTGCATAACGCTAATTATTTTTAAAACGTGTGCCTAACTGATGATTGAGAAGAATTGCTTCTGTATTTCAGGATTGTTCTACTATGCCAAAACACTTATGTAGCCCAATTTGTATTTTTGCACAGTGATATTTCCAATTGTAGATTGTTGTTTTGGTCGGACTGTGGCGACGGTCGTCGTAGTATCGAAAAAGCGCATATATCGAACCCTAGCAGCCATCAATCAGTGGTCACGATTTCCGGCATCTGTGCCACAGCCATAGCAACCGATTTTTTAAGTAGGCCTTCATTGTTTATAATTAATGTAAAAACAACAGGTTAAAAATCAGTTTTAGCAGCAGTACAATAAAAATTACACTGTAGTACAGTAAGTGTTAAACGCCAGCACTTACCTGACCTTGTACTGGTCATCGTGTTTTAAGGGAACATTTTTATCAATTCTGAACATTTTAAATATTACATAACACATGCCACAAGAATTTACATTTTATGAGCCATTTGTAGACGTCAGCCAAGGTGTGTGGGCAGTAGGCTGAGCATAGAAACAAAATGGCATAAAAATGCACAGAAAATGTATATGTGGGATGTTGATGGGGGCGCCATCAGAATTCCGATCGCTCCAAAACCTTTTATCAGCGAGATCTCCAAAAGAAAATGACGCAAAGAAAATTTAAAGTTAATCAGATGAAGATTTGTGGTTTTAGAAGGGAATTTCCTATGCGTAAGCAACTGGCCGTTAACAGTTTCATTTTCTTAGCAAACCCATGATGAACATCAGGACGCTTGTATCTTTTTTTGGAGACCTTCAATCGTATTCTTTCTGGAACAAGAATTCCTATAATTTTATCGATAAAAGTTTGACGGCATTTTTGCTAAAATCAATTTAAATAAAGTCACTGTGTGGCCATTTTCATATTTTTAACGCCTGGCAGATCCTTATTTTTCACAGATCAACTGGTTTTCTGGGCGGATGATACAGGTCGGATAGAACAGGTGGCCTACAGTGGCTCCGGACGTTTGCTCATAGGTCAGCTGTCTTCCACATCATCAATCAAAGGCTTGGCAGTTGATAGCAATTTTGTGTACATCAGCGACTTAAAGCAGAGGTATATTTGACCAGTTCATATTTGACCAGTTCATTAAAACTATTCCATATAGTTATGCAGTGCAGAAAAGGGTTGCAGTCGAGGGTGCTCAGTTATGGTCATAGATGATGAAGATGTCATTATTAGTTGTCATCTTCATTTACAGCTACATTTTTCATACGACAGAAAATTATTTACGAAAGTCCGATAACAAGACGGGACTCGTAAGATGAGCGTCTTTATGGGCTAGCCATATAATGGCTAGGCGAAGCACAAGTTTCCTTTCAGTTAAGCATCATACTTCTGAGTTACCGGATGTCATTTTAGGTACATTTTGTAGTCATTTGGGCCTTAGCATACAATGGTGCTGTATCAGAAGATTCTTCTAACCTCGTGGATTTGTATAATGTATCTATCTGTCCCTCTGTATTAGTCTCTCTTTGTATTGACGCTGTCTCATTTACTCGGTCTACGCAGGGATATATTGCGTTACAGTGATAAAGTTATATTTCACTTTGCTACCGCAGTACATGTACTCTCTGTATATGTCTTTTTCTCTATCTCATGTCGTCGTTTACATACATTTATAGATGTGATCACTGCTTATGACTGCTAACCCAAAAATGTGCAGAAGTAGAGTCTTTTGGCCAACTGTTATTTACAGACGAAGACTGATTTGTTTACATACATAAAGTTCAGACACAGCATTCTACAATTTAGTTGCGCTCTTATCTAGTCCGTAAGGCATAAACCGAGTATTTGTGGTCTAGACGGGGAAGCTGGTTGTTTAGCATTTAAACCAGGTTCTTGAAGTCTAGTTTCTATTAACACTATTCGGATATTTGAAGCGGAATCTATTATGGCCAGTAGGACACTAATGCATATTAAGTCATCAATAGTGTCGGAATACCATTTCAAGAATGGACCAACTGTTAGAAAGGACATTATCAGTTTAAGCTTAGATCGTGAGAAGACTAACCTTTCCAGTCATTCCAGGGATTGATGGCTTCTTAAGCTCCCCGCTAGGGTCTGGGTTGAATCCCCAGCCGCCAGTTATTTTGATGTATTTTGGGAATAGGTCTGATTAACCTACAAAAGCGAAGAGTTATAATTATATTTAGAAGAAAAAAATCAAAAGAAAATAAAGCAAGTGATTTTGATTGCGCTAGAATCATATCTGAAGAACTGATAATGCCGCATTGAACCAAAATTTGTAGGGTCGACTTAACTTCATGGCCTTCGGGCCGATTTTGGTATGATGGGCAAAATTTCCTGCCTCTACTGTGGTGACGGCGCTATCTTAACTGAATTTGTAATTTTAGACAAATTAAAAGAATCAACAGAAGTACAAACGAACTAAGCAATCTCACTGGCTTTCGGTTCAGCTACCCATTTGCTATCACCTTATTCAGATCAGGTATGTTCATGCGTGTAAAGCTTATGTATATACGCATTGGTCGGGAGTAAGCCTGTGTATGTATGCTTAGCTGCATGTAGTGTAAACATTGAGAGTAACAGCCTACCATGCGCCTTAGGCACTTCACATAATTTTTTCACTTCAAATATTGTCCCTGCGTGACTAAACCAGTGATTGAAAAACCGTTGTCCACCTAAAGTGGGGGATTCTGTAATGGAACGGGACTTGTGGAGAGGCTGTGATTTTGGGGGTTGAGTCTATTGGCAAGAGTTAGGTTACGAAATTCTTCTGACAGTACAGTCATACCAAGAGGGCCAACGGACTGGGGCTTCCAAGATAAACCTGTCCGGGGATGGTCATCACTTTCTCCGATACGATGATCACTGTCTCGTCGTTTGGGGTTTAGGGACTTGAAATGCAGCTCAGTTAACAGAGGAACTTCATCTCTGCCAGCAACAGCGGAATTATCACTTGCATATGTGTGTATACATGTATGTATGTATATATGTATGTATGTATGTATGTGTGTGTGTATAAGAACACTTGATGTAGCGCCTTTTAGTACCTCACAAAGGCGCTGGACACCTGACTTTTTAACCGATTTAAACAAATGCGTTTAAGACAGTTTGAAAATGTTTGCTGTAAAAAGGCAGAAGCAACATTATGTTCGTGTAACGGAAGACTGTTCCAAAAGGAAAGGCCGACACAAGAGAGTTGAGGTGCGGGAGCGCAGCACGAGCATATGGCCGCGAGCAGAAGAGCGCAGTGATCGGCGACCCAGTTGATCCGAGACCGGAATACACAGCTCTTTGATGTATGAAGCTCTCTGATGTATGATGCAACCAAAGAGGCCCGTCCCAGAAGTAGGATCTTCAACCTTTTTCGTTCCTCGAGTGGGAGTCAATGAAGTGTGTCTCATGTAGTCACATATATGGGATAACTTTGGCAAATTGGCCAACAGTCGGACAGCACAATTTACCACGGACTGAAACTGACGTAGCCGGGACTTTGGCAGGCCTGCCAAGATTGAGTTGCAATAGTTGAGTCGCGTCAAGATGAAGGAGTGAACGAGGGTCGCAGCCGCGCTGAACGAGAGATTCCGCGTATGACCCGAATCTGACGCAACTGGAAGTAGCAAGACCTGCATAGAGAGTTGACAAGTTCGACCATAGACAGCTCCCCGTTCAAGGTCCCGAACGACGACCTGTTGATTCCAAGTAAGAGAGCATAACTTGACCAGCTCCTCGTCGACTTTTGACCGCGCTTGCGTGACCCCAACCAGATGTGTTGCATTTTTGTATGATTTAACCAAAGCCGATTGAAAGACATCCAGGCATGCATCTCCGCCTGTAAAGAGGACAGGACTGAATGTCAAGAGCATACTGGTGTACCCGTAACCCCAGGGCAGTGATGATCGGAGTCAGGTCGGCCGCACACAAGATGTAAAGTAGCGGCCCGAGTACTGATCCCTGTGGGACACCGAACGGAACTGGCAAAACATTTACTTTAAGGATGCACTTATGCCGCAATATATCTCAGACATAACCATCAAGCGGCAGAAATTTTGTTTTTAGAAGCTAGACGAACTGAGCTTGGCTGTTACTGACGGGCATGTAAAACGCTTCTGCACTCTCAGAGTATAGTAGGCGCCCGAGGAATGCAGTGTTGTAACTTGTATCTTGTGTACATGTAGGTATATATTTTTATTTATGTACATATATATGAATATTTATATGTATGTGTGTATGTATGGACGTACGTATTCTTCTAATTTCTTGATGTATGTTTTGCTACATAAATGCATAATTAAAGTAATTTTAGTTGGAATTTTGTTATAGCAATATGGAATTTAATAACAGCTACAAGTTTGAGTACATCTTCCATTATACCTCCTTCTGCGTCAAACAGCCCATCAAAAGGTACACAAATTAACTCAACTACTTATTTGGTTTTATTCATCTGAAATCGTTTTGAATTCTTATTTGATACTGGCAAAACGAATCACAACATTGCTGATAGTTAAATAGTTTACTTGCTTATAATTATTTCATATCCACATTACCAAATTGTTCTATAAAACCTCACTGCTTCAATGACAACTTTTACTAGAAAGGTGTTCAGCTGATGGATTGTGCTTCCGCTGAAACATTATGTATAAATATATGTATGTATATATTTATGTAAGTTTCTGTGCATATATGTATTCTTCCAATTTATTTATGTTTTACGGCATAAATGTGTGATCAAAGTAATTACAGTTTGATTTTTGCGGCAACATCAGTTGCAACAAGCACATATTTCAAGTACATCAAAAGGTACAAAAATTATCGCAATTACTTAGTCGAATTCTTGTCAATGGATATTGACAAAAAGAATCATAACATTGTTAATGGTTACTGGCTTGATATTATCAACTTAGCAGACTGTTTTATACACCTTCAGTGTCTCAGTGAGAACAATTACTGGTAAGGCTATCCAACTAATGGCTTACTGTTCGGGGGTCTTGGTTATGAAGCTGAGGAAAGTTTCAGGGGAAGCACAAAGTTGTGTTTGTGCTTCAGCTGAGACGTTGTTCAACCCGAGAACTTAGATCTAATGTTTAGAAGGCATTTTACATTAATTTGTCTTACATTTTACTTTAATTCGTCTTAAATAACGTTGCCTTATATTACATTGTAGTTTTATTTCGCTGTCTTTGACTCCATCTAGTTTAAAGCGTATGCCCCTGCTCCCCCTCAGGTTTAAACTCCGGATCAATATGTGTAAAATCCGAACGTGCAAATCGTAAGAATGGTTGTTCGGTGCTTAATTATAGTCTTTATGTACACGTGTTCAGTTCAGAGACTTCCCCAAACAGAGAGAAGGTGAGTGATAAAATGGTTCTAAATTGAGCTACAAGGAAATGTTGTGGGCAAGTCCATCGTAACTGACATGACATTTGGGAAAATGTAGTCAAAGAAATATGTTGTCCAATAAACATCTGCTTAATATTGTCGCAGTACTAAGCGATGATCTGTTCAAGCAAATGAGAACTATGAACAGGTATAAAAATTTATATTTATAACCAACTACTTTTCAAATGTTAAATGATATAAGTTATTAGGCCTAACTGACATAGCAGAAACTGACAAAGTTTTCGAGTACATCATAATGTAAATCATTAACAATTTATCTGAAATTAGTAATATTTATATTTTTACACATTGCATACCTAACAACGAAGGTGAAAACTCAACTGAAAGCATTTTAAATATTCTGCCTGATCTCGGTTAAATACACTTGAAGATGCAACTGACAAAACAAAAACTGTAACTGGCGTAACACGTTCAGAACAAGCATGTTGAAACATTGAAACTGAGAACAGAACTATAATTATTTAACTAATTCCTCTTATAACGCACTAAATTTTCAATGATAAACATCTACATTTTTACTGAATCACATTTATACAAGTTGCTGGCAATGAAAATCTAGTACTAATTTGCACTGAATTAAATCAGTATCGTTGAATATGTGTCCAATAAATTTATCGTTTAATGAATTAAAAGCAAACTGATTGCAGTGCATAAAATGATATGAGCATTTAATGTCAATGACATTATTTATAGCATCGTTGAAATAGTCAAATAAATATATACTGAATAGTTTCTACAGTTAAACTGTGTAACTGATGTAGCATCAAGTCTTGGTTTAAATGTCTATGTTCAGTGTTCGTTCAGAATGCATGCCATTAATCATTCATACGGTGTTGTTGAAATGAAAATGCCTGAACTGTTTGCTGGAACTGGAATAGCCAAACTCTTAGCAATGCTTTTGTACCAGACTGCTTCTTCTACATTAGAGCAAGTAGTACTTTCAACAAAGGAGCATTTCTTTTACCACTTGCAAGCAGACTGTTCGACAAGCTGATAAGCACTAGGTAATCTTGGTACACTTTTTCAAATAGCACCGGAGAGAAATATGAACAATTATGAATTTTCCTCAACTTTTGGTGCTTTATAAAGAATCTGTCATGCTGAATATTTGATGTTTTCCGAAATGTGTGTCACGTAACTTTTCTGATAAAAATGCACCTACGTTTTACACAGAAATAGGCCAAATTGCATGTAATTCTGCACAGTTTTAACGTGCTCGCATCGTCAAATGAACAGAAACCAAAGTGTTTTGTGTCTGATTTGCATTTTCAAATGATGTCAAGCGCTTCTCTATTCAATATCCAACAATAGTCAGCCATTAAAACAGGATTACATCTGCGCTGGTATCGTTTATCTATGTTGCTTATGTCTTTATGAATCTTTCGCCAAGTTCATCACTAACATCGCCGAGCTTGGATGGAAAAAATCCAGTTGTGAATGAACAAAATGTAATATAAGCAACATATTCAGTGGCAGTTTGAATGTTTTAAGCATCTTATCAACAAACTGAACGTAGTTTTGGTGCCTTGTTGTTACCCACACAGTTTACGACAACAGCCTTCAAAGACAGTCATGTCATTAACCCGACAACATCTAGGACTTCATCAAAGTGGCTGTCCCTCAATTCCCTAATCTATGAACCAACAAATATGCCATTTATGGTGTCAAAGTTCATTAGATTGCTCAGATAACTAGAAAAGCCATTAAAGGTTGGCTCCCGCATACACTCAGAGCCCAGCCCACCAGCTGCAGTTACTGTGCAATGAAGAACTCATTAATACAATTTAATTTCTTAACCAGCATGTTACCGTTGTTAATGAATAGCCATTTAATTTTTGCAGATATTGGATCCTTTACTACTATTATCGTGGCGTCTGTTGTCAGCGGGGCAGTTGTCTTAATTGTCATCATAGTAACGGTTGCCATTATCTTGTCGAAAAAGTACAGGTAGCTTATTTACTATTATCTAGACTAAATACTGAGAGGTAGAATTTGAGTTTCGACTGCAGTATTTGACTAAAACTTTTCATGGGGCCCATATACATAACAATATGTCGTTCCTGCGTTGATTTTATCAGCAACTGTTCCCTGGAAGCTGAGTTTTAGCCTGGGCTTTTCTTATATTAGACCTAGCAGCACTCTAAATATGTTATCGAAACACTCATGCTATGATCTCATGACTAACAGTTTTAATGACGACGTCAGTAACAATATGCGTTTCCTCTCTTCCAAATTGTTGTTGCTGTTTTTGCTGCTGCTGCTGCTGCTGCTGATGATGATGATGTTGAAGATGATGATTACAGTGGTCATTACATTTCACTGCTATTACACCTCATCACATGGCAGCACTTGTCATCAAGTTTCTCATTATCCTCTATAGGAACTGTGCTTTGGTTGCAATACCTTTCGGTAACAGGACCATGCTGCTTAGTATTCTGCAATCAACTTGCTGGGCATTATTGCCTTCATTTAAGAGAAATCTTTCATGCTGATTTGGTTTAATGAGGTCGGAAACATCGCTGATGAGGTTGTTATGAATTGGCGCTATATAAGTATACCAATTATAGCCTATTACATTTGTTATTTGCTATGTTATAGAATATCATAATTGTTATTTGCTACGTTATTGAATAATATGTACTAACAACTGCCATCAATAGCATCACCGTTTTCATTTGCGTCTTGGAACATATGAATCATTATCAACATCATTACCATCCACCTCATCATCGTTATTGTTTGCATTACAGTATATCTGTTACTCTCTGTGAACATCATTATCATCATCATTGACTAACATCTGAACATCGTGTTTAATAATTGAGGTCTATTATGAATTCAGGCGCAAATCGCAACCGCAGTCGATTCCAGCGCCTTCTGAATACGATACACACATTTACACAAGTATCCTAAGTGAAGCAATGCGTCCAAGTCTGGAGGTCGAACATCAAAACGGCAACAGTCAAGTGCAGGACAACGGTTCTGAGAGACACAATGTCCCAGAGGGTGGACCGTATGAGTCAAACGTACATTATCTCGATCTCATACGTTACACGCAGCTCTTAACGCAGCCTCAAGGCAGCCAACGATCTACTATCTGCGCCCCAAACAAAATACCAAGTGATCCGCCTCCGGCATACGAACCCACAGAAGGTGATGCCTCTTAGGTTCATTTCGAAGAATCGAGCAGAGGAAGCAACACATGATCCTGTTTTCTCTTTAAACCTCTTTTTCCTTAAATCTATAAGCACCATATCGCCGTCGATTTTAACCCCTTGAGTGGTTGAAAGTTAAACATAACTAGGGTTTTAAGTGGTTCACAAGACATAATTTGTGCTAGAAACACTAAAAGTTAAGTGGGAGTACTTATTAGTCAAACCCTCCTTAAAGTTCCTTAAAGTTTTCAGCGCAAATTCATGACAATCGGCCAAGTTGCCGTTCAGGCTTCACAGTTTGAGTGCAGCATAATAGATAATATTCTCTTGAATCGTTTTCATTTGCAGCTCATGGACTGGGCTCTGTGTGTGTGCGAGAGCCAACCCTTGGTGGCTTTTCTAGTTACCTGAGCACTTCTTAATGAACTTCAACACCATACAAGGCATATATCCATTGATATATAGACATAATATAAACTTGTAATACAGGCATACTGTAGCTTATAATACTAACGTATGGAACTATAAATATATACATATATTCGTATGTCAACGATTACCTGACGATATGTAGACTTAAGGATAGGGATTGACTAGATTTAAAGAGTTTAGAGTTTAATTTGAATTCGTGTTTACATAATAGAGTGTATTTGATTATTTTTACAGTTGAACTCTATTAATTAGAGTTCAGCTGTAAAAATAAAAGATCTGATATAGCTGATAATTATTGTTTACAAACTTACTGTCTGAAATCGTTACATATAGGCCTACTGTATAAGTTATACTTGTGCTACCTGTGGCCCACAACCTGGGTGTTCTCCTGGACGGCGAATTATCTATGGCTACGTCACACAATAGCGACAACTCTCTCTGTCTCTGTCTCTCTATGTCTCTCTGTCTGTCTCTGTCTCTGTCTGTCTGTCTGTCTCTCTCTGCAGATCCTGTTTCTATCAGCCATGTCAGATTCGAGTTATACCGTACAACCTCTCCTTCAAAGCTGCTGTTGCCCTAGTTCATCATTTTTCTTTACACGAATTGGCTACTGCAATTCGATCCTAGCGGGTCTGCCTAAGTTGATTCAGACTTATCCAAGTTCAGTCTGTTCTGAACTGCTCTGCTCGGGTTGTTGCCAATCAGCCAAAATATTCTCACATCGGAATACATGCGGGAAACACTACATCTGCTCCCTGTACGAGAACGGATCCGCTTCAACGTTCTCCTGCTTGACCGTTCTGCTCTGGTCGGCACTGCTTCGTCAAACATCAGAGAGCTGTGTGTTCCTGTCTCCAGTCGGCCTGGCTGCCGGATGCTGGGTTCGGTTACCTCTGGGGATTTTCAGGTTTCACGTCACCGCACGTCGTTGCGAGCTCGTCCGGCCTTCTCGTGCTTCAGACCCTCCTGCATACATTACATTACTATTGAGTTTTCTTTAGCGCTCTGTAAATCTAATCTAATCTGATGACTTCTATAGCGCCGTTATCATGATGCTCAAAGCATAAATCGATGGTTGCTTTAAGTCAAAATCGCAGTCAAAAATCATTTACCGTTGGAGATGCCGGGTCGAATTCCGATGGGTCAGAGAAACCAGAAGCCAGGCTACGGTGGATAAGCGAGTTAAAATAGTGCACTTAGTGTTAAGCATCATGGGTGGACCAAAAGTTCATTTAGCGCCCAGATTTGCCGGTATTGGTCTACTATACTCGCAAGCCTGCGTTATTAATCTTAGACATTGTACTTTTGGCATGTACATTAATCTTCAAAGAAAACGTCACACAATAGCTATAACTAATTTCCTATATAGAGAAACGACACACATTGGAGATTATTAATTTGAGTGCATTTAAGGAAAACGTCACAGAATAGCGATTATTAATTTTATTGTTTTTATTTAAAGAAGACGTCACACAATAGTGATTATTAATTTGAATATGTTCAATTACGGAAAACGTCATACAATGGCCATTATTAATTTTGTTGTGTTCAATTACAAAAAAAAAAACTTCACACAATGGCGATTATTAATTTGATTCTGTTTACTGAAAACATCACACAATGTCGATTATTAATGTGACTGTTTTAAAAGAAAACATCACACAGTGGCGACTATTAATTCGATTGTGCTAAAAGAAAAGTTTCACACAATGGCGAATATTAATTTGAATTTAAAAAAACGCCACACAATGGCGATTATTAATCTGAGTGTGTTTACATAAAACATCACAGTGGCGTGTGTTCAATTACGGAAAACGTCACACAACGGCTATATTAATTTGATTGTTGAAATGAAACGTCGCACAATGGCGATTATTAAGTTTATTGTGTTTAGTTAAGGAAAATGTCACGCAATGGCAATTATAAGTTTGATTTTGTTTAAGGGAAACGTCATACAATGGTGATTATTAATCTTATTGTTAAATTAAGGAAAACGTAACACAATAGCGATTATTAATTTGAATTTGTTCAATTACGGAAAACGTCACATAATTGCGATTACTAATTCTATTGTGTTTAATTAAGAAAAATGTAACACAATGGCGATTACTAAATGTGTTTAGAGAGAATGTCTCACAATGGCGATTATTAATTTAATTGTGCTGAAAGAAGACGTCACACAATGGCGATTATTAATTTGTGTGAGTAGAAAAACGCAGACAATCGATATTATTAATCTAATTTTGTTTAAAGGAACATCATACAATGACGATTATTAGTTTGATTATGTTGTCCTGGCAGATCCAGAAGTTACTCCAAAATATATGTCACTCAACTACTTTTTAATCTGCAAACGGAATGAGTCATAAACTGAAGATCGTTGTGGACTTTTAAAAGATTTTGTCCTCTGCTTGGCCTCATGTCCAAAACTTAGTGTCGCCCCTCCGCATCAGATCTTTCAAGTATCCTTCAGTTTTCATTGCAGCCTTGGCCCCGTTTGACTGAACATTCGCTTAAATTCCTTGTTGAAACGTTAAAAAATCGAACAAGGGCGTGGCATGGTTTTGACAGTGGGGGGATTAGCGGATCCAGAAGTTTTGAAAGGGGGGTCATTTAAGTGAGATGAAAGAGTGTGATTTTATGTCACCGAAATATTGACGACTGTTATCAATCATTGAAAATTAGATAACGTTTGCACCTCTTCGAAACAATTTACCTTTTCCCTTTTCTTTTCAACAAACCTAGCCGGCTTACAACCCACAAATGTTTTTACCTTTCGAGTTAAAAGTGAGGGCCAAAAGCACCTCTCACACTCACTTTTTTCAATCGGGCGCATTGGCTTCTCGTACCCCTTTTGCCGACGCCCTTGCCTGCCAAGTCAAGGTCACTACACTGGCATTTCAGTTTAGAATGAACACGTAATTCTTTTCCAAGAGTTCGTGCTTGACTTGCCGTATCTCGTAGTTATACACTTGCCACGCAGGTCGGTCGAATACACTGGTCGTTTAGGTTCGAGAGGGAGAGGAAGTAATAATGCATGAGACATGTTTACAATGCGCCAGATATGGGCATTACTGCGCATTCTGTCGTTTAGTGCTGCGGTGACCCTCGTGTTCATCCTTTTCCGGCCGTGAATACTGCAATACTGTAATGGAAGAATGCCCAGGTGGACCCGCTTGAGGAAGTTTCGGTTGCACCAGCTCCAATCAGTCCTCAGCTGTGCCCCGAATAGTAGCCAACAAGCCGAAATGCTCCCATTTATCGGATTATACGAGAATCACTACAATTAACTCGTACCTATCGTGCCTTCTCAAACAGTGTGTGTATCCTATTCCTAGGCATCCCTCCATTACATTTAAATGCTCTCATTTGATTCTGTTCAGCATACAATTCTGTATACCTTTGACACACTTGTTTAGATCACTTACATATGTAGCGCTTTTGTGAGGTACTTAAAAGACGCTATATTAAGTGTCTTGATACATGCCATTATTATTTGTGTATTTATTAGGCGCCACTGTCTAATGATAAATCATCAATCGAAGGCGCTGAGCAATCGAGCGTGAATGACTTGCTCGAAGTCTCTGAAGTGTGACCTTTTCAGGGAAGGCTCGAACCGGTATACTCCATGTTGCAAGACAAGCACTCAAACCAATCAGCTACCGTGTCACGTATAAGTTATATATACATCTATTAGTTTAGCCTTGCAACCCTTACACTTGCTTAAGGCCTATGTAAGTTTTTTTTCTTATGGACATGATCATGCATGAAAGCGTCGTAAATTTTTGCATGTGCAACCTGGTTGTTGCTGACGTATGTCTACGAAGTGAATTCTTGCCCGTCCTTCCACGTTCTCAAGCGAATACTCCAACCTTGTAACATTGTTAACATACGAGTTAATGAAATAGGCCATTATCAAGATGACTCTCGACGAAGTCGTAAAGCGATAGCAGTAGTTTTCAAGCCTCTTGTACCTGATTGGCTCTAAGTGCGCAGTCCCGATTTTATTTCCTATTCAGAAACGCCAGATGTGTCCACGTCACTTGCTCTTTGACCACCTAATGCAACCAGGTATAAAATCAGGTTTCTTGTCGTAATTGTTTTCTACTGCCATTCCAGTGTACAGAATGGCGTTGTCGGTGGAAATCAAGCGTCTCTGAGAAAATCCGTCCATAGCCATTGCCTCCGATTTTGCCACCCTCGCTTCTTCAGTAAATGACTTAACCTTTAGCAAACGCGTCAACGGATTTTATATATTAGGTTTTTACAGAATTGTGTAACCTTAATGTAGGTGCGTAGTTATTCGGTTTGGTAAGTAGGTTTGATGTAAACCATTGCAAATTATTGCAAATTTGATTTAAAGTAATGTCCCTACCTTTGTCAGCAATAGGGTGAACCCTTCCTCCCTTTTTACGGACGTATGCACTCCAACTAAGACCTAGATTAGGATATCCAGCTGACAATGCCTTTATTGAATGAAATTAGTAGTTATATGCTGAAAAGATCGTAGTGCAAAAAGACATTCGATAGCCAAGCGAAAGATGCTTCCTAGTTACTAGTGTCAGTGAAAATACATTTCGTTTAGGCATCTGGGCTAAATTACTCTGCTTCTTTTGTCTGCCGCGGTCTGTCCCTCTCTTTGCCCGTCTATTCATCTCTCTTTGTTCTCACGCCGTCGCGTTTACTCTTTGTACCTATTTCTTCGTAGCTCCCTGTTCCTTCCACTCTGCTACAGTGTCTCTCTATGTCTCTTTCACTGTCCCGATGTCTTCATGTCGTCTTGCTATACATTGACTACTGTTCTGTTTTAACTTGTTTGCAACTCCATGTCGAATCGTCCATAGAGGACGTCCACAACAATGACCTACTTTCGACCCTATCCCTCCTCTTGTAGCAATTGGGTGAAACTTTCCTCCCCTATTTTCGGACGTATGCATTCCAACTAAGGTCTAAATTAGGCTATCTTGTTGACCTTGCAGGGTTAACTGTGCTGCGGGGTGGGTTTTTTGATGATGAGGCATACAGCAAAGGAACTCTAATTAGATCTAAAGCAGTACAGACTGTCTGTCTGACTCAAGGTGGTGTTTAAGGCACAAGTTGTACAGAAATAACTATTTACCGAGTTTAGATGCAGATGCACACATTGGGTATAACCTACCTCATCTTGTCCGTATTTGTCCACAATTTGGTGCCGCTTTCCTGTATAGACATCTTTTATGGACGACTCCTTTGTGGTCAGTGGCCACCACATGTAAAACTATTAACACAAAGGTACGTAATAGAGTCCGCTTGCCCACAACTATTCACAAACAAAGAGTTGTCTACTGTCCTACATTAATATTTTGTTGTACAGAAAGTCTGATCCTATCATCCTACATTTGTTTTTGCACATGGTCTGGCCCTACTATTCCAGACTTGTAACACGTTTTACTGTACTACAAATTATTCTGGTATTTTAAGACAAGGAACATAGATCCGAAACTGAATTCACCTTCATAATGTCACCTCGTTACAACACAGCCATGTTACAACGCGATATAACAAAGCTGCCACGGACTGCGCATTAGAAGTTTCCTGTGTACATACATGCAAGTAACTTATGGTGACTGGTGACTGGTTTTATAACTGCACGAGCAAGAGCATTCTTTAAAAATCCAGTATGTTCTTCTTGCAGTTACCAAAACTCTCAAACATCACCACGTAACCTCGGTGCTCCAACCACTTCATTGGCTTAAGATCCCTCAGCACATCCATTACAAAATTGCATCTCTTACATACAGTACATTGACCTCCAAACTTCTCAGTCCTCTTACATTCGCCAGTTATTCACTATCGATCGAACTCCCAAAAAACCTCCTCCAGTTTGCTCATCCCTTTTTCTCGCTGTCAATATGAGCATTCCTCTGCTTGCCCTCTCTCCTGTAGCTTCTCACTGAAGACTGAAAGGCGAACGTTTCAAGGTATCCTGTCTTGCTTCTGCTCTTGCACCATCCCACGATTTGTACGTACGAGGAGCCTTAATTCAAAACCAAATATTCAAAGAAATCCCGGTTTGAATTTGCCGAGAGTTGGGGGTTTGACCCAGTCCTATTCCAGAAATTTAGGACAGTGTGTCGGTTTTAACCTGCTGGCAAACCTCAGTCGTTCATGCACATATTGCATGACTAGTTTTATCATTTACACAATAATAGTAGAATCTAGCTACATATGGGACCTTTCTACGAGTCACAGAAAGTTCTTCAGTTATATATAGTTAATTGTTTTTAACTACGCTCAAAAACACGTTACTTTCTTCTTGGATGGTTTATTAAAGATCTATTACTCTTAAAGCCGAATAATATAATAATCTATACACTTCTATGTTAAATACCCGTTAAGTAGCCCACCTTAATGGTCTTAGTACACTTTCATAAGCGTATGCCATTACACTTGAGTAGTTAAGCGTTAGAAATCATGCTCAACATCTTCAAAACGGCATGCAGGCAAACAAAGACAACTTCGTGCATTAATATTTATGCCTCTTCAATGTTATCGTCTTCGAATTTTAAAGTGATTCAGCTGGTGACGATAGTCAAAGCTCAATACTGCGCGAGAGACTGAGTCTGAGTGTTGTCTTGCCATTTCTTTGAGAAAGCAGGTAAAATTGTACAATTTCATATCAAATGCTACTCTCAGTTTATAGCTTTATGTTCCCTTATTGGTAATGTATTTGGGTGTTCGTTTGTATAATACTGTAAATAAACTCATAATAAGTCCAATTTGTGCTTCATAAATTAGCACAACCTATGCAAAGCAACTTCATTTATTCCATTTTGCGGAGTTATAGAAAGCGACTAATGCAGGTAAACGTTAAATTGGGTGTCTTTGAAATATATTTTATCGAGTAACATTAAATGGCAGTTACAGCTAGGTATGCTATGAGCTTTTAGTGCCTATATCTCTAAATCCATCTGTCCAGCATTGTTTGAGACTGTTCGTGCTTCGTGCAGATACTATTTCTTCTGGTAGTCGGTTACAGCGGTTCACATTCTATCAGTCACAGCGATTTTCGTAATGCAGCGCGTATTGTAATGTAAGATAATGTAACAAAACAATATAGCGCATTTAAGTATCTCACAAAGATGGTCTCTGCGCTAGTCTTAATGATGTTAAATGTCATTAACAACAGAACATTTGTCCATTGGTAAACATTGCTGAGAGAACTAAGAGAGTCACCAGTAGCAAGCTCATGCACACTCCCAGAGCTCTACCAACAGATCCCCAACTAGAGTTGAAAGATGACAGTATGTTCAAAGTTTCTGAAGCACAAAGCATCGAGGATGAGGAACGACGATTGGCGATGTGATTTGCCGCCGATGGCTCATGGTCCAGCAGTCCCTCGTAACTGGAAAACGATACGGCGAACGGAGATCACTCGAACAGCCGGATATGCGCAGGATAGGATTTCGCCGCCCGCCGGCGGTAGGTAACTGAACCGTTCCGTAATTGACATTCAGTGCCGCTCCAAAGACTCTCTTCGCCCTTCTTCACCGAATCCCAGATTTCCCGGCATAGACGGGGTGCGTAGATCTGTAGGTCTGAGGCTTGACTGTCCAGCTGGAATCCTGTCTCCCCTCTGTGGGTAGACCACTCCATTCACGGAAGGTTATGATGATATGCAACGAAAAACGTCGGAAGAGCAGTAAATCCGTGTTGGAAACGAAAACTAATTCCAACAGGCAGACTCGGCAATAAAAAAAATCCAAACTGCTAAAATTACCAAGCAGATGTTACCTTTAGACAAAATAATCCGTCAAAATGACGCGGAGACAGCCGACGACCATTTTGACCGCGGACATGCGCATACCGTATTCAAGCAGCTCTTTAAAAAGCTCGCAGACAGCAAATATGTGAGAAGACGAATACTGCATAGGAGGTGATTGTTGGAGGAGACTGGATGTTCTTCCAGGAATCGTAGGTTCCTGGGCACTGCCTTTATCAGCTCTTGCCACCACTTTCATGCTACCTATTGTCAAAACTGAAGTGCATAAAAGTAGTTTTGTGAATCGATGTATACCTTCAGTTGCATTTAATTGCGCATGTCAATTATACTCGCCTGCATTATAATTTAGTTTAAATATATATGTAAATGATCTATACAACGTAATGCATGTGCTCTTGTCAGATGATAATTTAGGCTACTTACTTACTTACTTACTTAGTCTTCTGGCTGAAAAAGAATTTCCTGATGTCCAGAAGTCTCTCTCCCGTGGCAAAGTTTCAGACTGCGTCCTCTGAGATGACCAGATGTTGCCATCTGGAAATATTTGCACGTTTATTTTCTCGAATGTAGTCTCAATAAGATCACTTATCATTTTCTTCTTTCTAAGGGAAAAAAGACCTAACTCAAGAAGCTTTTCTTTATGTAGCATTGTAGCTAGACTTTTGACGAATTTGATTATCTTCTATGTACCTTTGCCAAACGTTTGATGCCTGTTGTTTAGTAAGGATGCCAAACATGAACACAGTATTCTAGAATCTGGATCCAGCATTCATAGAATCAGATCTCTTTTGCCTCAAACAGACTTAACGCAGCTAGGTAATGCATTGGTTTTCAACAGAATTAACTACTGGAACTCACTTCTGATTTGCATCACATAGAGAGATCTGCACAAACTACAAATGGTAAAAAAATCTCTGGCCAGAGCCATAACAAAAACATCTAAGTATCTATATATTATACCAACATTGCATTCGTTGCACTGTTACCCATCGAACAAAGAATCCAGTTTAAAATCTGGCTTATAGCTCACAAAGTACTACATTCAAATCAGCTGACCCACCTCTGCCCCATGATCAGTCTTCATACTAATAAATATTACAGTCGATCAATGGACCCTTGTGCCTCGTACCTGGATAGTGTTGGGTTCTAGAGCGTTCTTGGCTGCTGGTCCACGGCTTTGGAATTCGCTGCCAAGTTCTACTCGTTCTGTCAGTTCTGTGATGTCATTCAGGTCTTAACTTAGGACTCATCTGTTTCAGCTTGCTAACCCACCGTAGCCTAACTTCTGGTTCTCTGACATAGCTATGGAATTTGACCTGGCTTCAACGGACTATAATTTTGATTATGATTTCACTTGAAGCGAATATCAACTGATGCCTTGGGCATTACGATAACGGCGATATCGAAGTCAGTATATTAAATTATATTAGATTAGACTAGACAAGATTAGATTAGATTTGATATGGTCGAATCATCATCGTCATCATCGTCTTCGTCATTTTCATCATTGACTCTTTTGTTGTCATCAAATTAAGAATGACACGTAACAAGAATTGTACAGGTGGACGAGATACAAAAGGCGAACCCAGAAGGAATAAATGTCCCGCTTAATTAGTGCCGCCTATTAAGGCACATTCATCATATACTGTAGTTGCGTCATTGACCATCCCACTGTTACTGTGCTAAATGAACAAAAACCAAAGTCTAGCAAAATAAACGACTATCCAAATCTTCAATTTGAATATTTAAATCCCGTACTTTCGCAATAAAACATGATAGCCTGGTAACATGAACACAATGAAGAGCCTGCCAAGTGATCTGCGAGTGAGCTTATTGCCCATTTTCTGCCTCTAGATCGTCTGCGACTGAAGATCATTCTGTTTGATCGTGGTCATGTGTTATCAGGTCGGGAGCACTTCTGAGTATTTTTCTTGAAGAGGTGCTATATAAATGTGCATTTACGATTCCTTAATGACCAAGAAGGAAAACAAGAATTAACTAACTACTAAGTTCACAGTCATTAGGAACATTTCAAAACAGTGGTATTAGCTTTTTAAATAGTTGCAAGTTGGACACTAAATGAATGTTCATAGGGAGCGAGTTCCATAATGACAGGCCAGCGCATTTAATTGCAAATAACGGCGTGTTCGAAAGAATATAGATACTATAGTAACTTTTTGAGATCTCGTAAAATGGGAGTGGCAGTCTGCACAATTCTTGAAATAGCTATCAAAGTTTACGCACATGCCTCAACAGAAATATGCAAATCTTAAAATATTATTTGTAGAGTAAAATTTCAAAATATCTAAAGTAGAGAAGTAATTTTTAGTGTCAGTATCATGCAAATTCTTAGCAACAATTCTAATTGCACGTCATTGTAAGGCAGATAAACTTGTCAGACGTGAAGGGTAATTTTTGAAGACTATCGTCGTCGTCGTCAGCAACAACAACTACATCAACAAATACATCATCATCATCATTAGTTCCTTACTCCAGTCATCTGCGGCGATGAGTGCGAATAAATGATCTTCATATATCAAGAACAGCGCTCCTCTCATTTTTAGTCCAAATTCAAACATGTCCTTACTTAATATATAATATCTCCAACACAGTCTTGGTCTTACTTCGTTTCTTTTCCTTCGAATCTTGAATGCAATGCACTGTGTGGGATTCGATGAACTGGCATTCTCTCTACATGGCCAAACAATACAGTAGGAATTCTCGCTGATCGACTTTGTTCAGCAGAGCTCTTTTGATATCTAAGAACTGTCTTATGTCGCCATTACTATTTTTTGTAGTCTTGAATTTCCTGCAATTTTCCGTAATCAACGCATTTATGCTGTGAGGATTCTTTTCTCTTATTTTCTCGCATTGTCCAGCATTCTGATCCTCATATGAAAATTGGTTGTACCATCGTCTCATATTCTTGTCTTAGTTTTGTTGGTTATTTCCCTTTTTCTCAATATGCTGTTCATTTTCCCAAGTGCTTGTGATGTGCGTCCAATTCTCCTTTGTATGATTCTTTTCCGTGTTGCCATCAGCGGTTATTAGACCTAGAAAGGTAGATGAACCGATCTACTTCTTTAATAGTATCTCCTTGGATGGTGATAGTTATTGGTGTCTCCTGGCGTTTTTCAGTAACCACTGTTTTAGTTATCTATCAGATGTGAGAGTCACTCCCGAGTGGATATTTTTATTATGCTTACTTCCGAGGTTAAGACATTACATACAATATGGGACCAATTTTCTATTCGCTTATGTATGGCTATACCATTATAGCACTCGTGAATAGCATCGTGAATCCTGTTTACCAGGTAGTAGGTCTACATATAAAACATAAGTCTATCAGTAATAAAATTCACCTGAAATTTGCGGCGAATTTTCAAAAGCTTTCGAGATGACTTGAGTAGCGATAAATACTACGTGTATCGCATTATGAGTAAATAATTTCTGCCTCATAGATAGTTATGTTAAGAGCGTTTATAACTAACAAAATAGGTATTTCGACTTACACGTTATTAATCAACTGTTATCTGAAGGATCGACTTGAAACTGGACCTTTTCCAAATAAACTACTTAAAGGAGCATAAATGATTTTGAACGAGTAGTATTTCTGTCTTACCACTGTTTCAAACCATAGCAATACCTAAATACTCATAGTTCCTGCTTTAACCGGTCAGCATTCACCATTTCGAAGGCCGAACTACATCTGATTAAATTTGAGTCTATATATAAACCGACATGTATACAAAACACTCAATCCCATACTCTTCGTCTGCCTGGACACATCAACTAATGAGCTCCAGAGCCGCACACACGCTCACATGTACCAACTCCATCCACCTCACTTCAGCCCGAGTAATAATCTAATCTAGACTTCCATAGCACTTTCATCATAATGCCCAAGAAATAATTCGATTTTCATTTCAAGTGTAATTCGCGATTAAAATCATAATTCGTTGGAGAAGCCGAGTCGAATTCCAATAGGTGTGGGTAGGCAAGTTGAAGAAATGGGTCTTTAATTTAGGACTTGAATTGCATCAAAAGAATTGACAGAACGAACTGAACTTGTCAGTGAATTCCAAAGCTTTGGACCAGCTACCCAGATGGCCCGAGAAGCCCAACAACAAAATCTTAATTCATAATGCTGCCATAGTGGTTATCTGACCACGAAGAAAAAACAAAATACCATTCTTTCGCTGTGTTTTGGTAGGAAACAGAGTGTCTAATTAACCCGTGACCTAGTATGGCCGAGTTTATGCGTATTTATTGTTAAACCATATTTTTCGTTTAAAGATACATATGCAGATGAAGCCCCGTGAAAAATGCAATAGCGATATATTGTAAAATTTTCTGAAACCTTCTTGATAGCCTACTTTAAAGATTTTTTTTAACTTTTTAGATCAAATCGAGGACCATGAGTCGTTTTATTCGCACAGAAAAAGAATCACGAGTACTTGTGAGTGCGTTCTGGTGGCACCTGCTTCTCATCCTCGTGACATTGGAAATTGTCTTTGTAAGACATGGCAAATCTCAAGGTTTGTATTCTTTCTTTCGAGATTCGTGCCATGTATATAAATACCTAGTTATAATCCTATTAACATAATATAGGTCTAAGTGCTAAGGGGAAGAATGAGCAAAGGAAAAGTGATCGGGCTATTAGACGATTATATTTAGTTACATGGAAAGAAACATACAAATAGGCCTACCAGTGATAATAAAATCAATAAGTGAGTTTATTGTTTGTTTTGTGATCTACAGATTTGTTCTGTTGATTGACTAGGTTTACTTTGTTATATATATACACACATATGTGTGTGTGTGTGAATGCATGCTGTATGTATACATAGACCTACACCAGTTTATAAATTTGATGTTTATGTGTTTTCTTCTGCTATCTTTAAAAACAAACTCTCACATTATGTTTCTGATATCCCTGTGCATTCGCTTGCGGTTATGCCACCGAGGTTGCAGTAGCTGACTAGCATGAGAGCAGTCAAAAGCCTGCTTAGATGTGCTATCGTGTTAGCTATTAAGCTTTGGTTCTATGCAAGGTCCATATCTTATCATTATAACTGACCAATTAAGTCTACATCAAACGCAACAATTTTACTTGGTGCAGGTTTTGATTGAAATTATTCGCACACAGCTCAATTACAAGACAACAGTGTTTTGGTTGTCAAATAGAGGTGGGGTCATAATTTTACGGTGGTCCAGTACATAAAACGTGGGTCCCAAATGGATACAAACATTTATAACACTGGCCAACACATAATTTGTTGCCTCAAATGTTAGAACTGTTTCTGGGTATATTTGACCTGCTGATTCCAGAAAAGGCACCAGTTTTCTCCCAGCAGGTCTAGTTTTCGAGATATAGAACATTATGCCATATACCAGTCCTTGCCTCTGCTCGCCCATAAAACATAAGGCTATAGCTATAATTATGTAGTGCTCAATTTATTATGTGATACACTAAATAAACATAATAATACAAATACTTAAAAGAAAATGGTAGTACCTGAAACTGTACTTATATGATACCAGACAGAACAAGTTTGTTATAAAAATTTCAAGTCATTCGACACCGAAGAAGCTCCTTTTGTACGATTTCCGAGTGTGGCATCTGCCGGAACAATCGCGCATAATATTCCAGCAATAGTCTGCCATCATGTGTGCATCCCATCTTCCTTGATATCGATTTTCCATTGTTTTGATGTCTTCGTGAAATCTTTCACCTTGCTCTTCGCTGAAGTCACCAAGATTCTCTGGAAAGCGATCTAAGTGACTGTGGAGATAATGGACTTTAATGCTCATGTTGCAGCCAAGCTTGTTGAAATGAAGAAGCATATCCTCTACTAGTTGTGCATAATTGTCTGCCTTCTTGTTGCCAAGAAAATTTTTAGTTACAAGAACAAAGGAAGACCAGGCACAAGATTCGATTTCATTCATTGATGGTATGAAAAGTGGGTCATTCATAAGTTGCCTGATCTGTGGACCATCGAAGATTCCAGCCTTCAATTTTTCCATTGTAATTCCTGGTAACTTGTGTACTATGTATTCGAAGCATGAACCTTCTTTATTCAAAGCCCTGACAAATTGTTTCATCAGGCCTAGCTTTATATGTAGTGGTGGCAGTATGATCCTATCTCGTGCCACCAAAGATTCCTTGATTACATTTTGAGCTCCAACCACCATGTCTTTCCTCGAAGGCCAATCTTTTCTTGTCCAATGTTCATGCTTGGCTCTACCGTCCCAAAGACACAAAAAGCAGGGATACTTTGTGTAGCCACTTTGTTGACCAAGGAGGAAATTTACCATCTTCAAGTCTACACAAATTACCCATTGATGTTCTTTGTATTTTATCTTTTCCAGTACTAAAGAGATGGCATTGTACTCTTCTTTCATCCTGGTGGAGTGACCGATTGAAATAGAACCAAATTTGTTGCCGTTATTTAAAAGCACACATTTCAGACTACGTTTTGAACTGTCGATAAAAAGACGCCACTCATCTGGGCTGTAATCCGACAGACCAATTTTCTTCAATAAGTTGCTGATGTCATTACAGAATACTAGGTTGTTGTCTTCGGTAAAGAATGGCAGCAAATCCTTTTCTCTGTTTCTATAAATTGTAATTTTCGTTCCAGGCTGAAGTGCATTCTTTTCCTTTAGTCTGGACGCAAGCAATTCAGAGGACTCTTTGGAAAGATTTAAGTCCCTGATCAGATCACTCAACTCTTTTTGGTCAAAACGTTCACTGTGTGAAGTTGATTGGAAATCACTGTCACTGCCCCCACTTTCTTCACTTTCGTCATCTTGTCCGATATTGGACATGCAAGTCTCATCGTCTGAGAGCTGAGGTAGTTCGCGAAAAGGTGGAACTGGTACAATATCCGAATGCGGAACAGGTCTCCTGGCTGAAGGTATATCAGGGTAAGACAACTTGTGACGATTATTTCGATTGATGCCTATGATATTAACCATACAAAAGTAACAGTCGTCGAAGTGGTTTATCTGTTCCCTCCAAACCATCGGTACACCAAATTTCAGGCAGCTTCTCTTTCCAATTGTCCAGTGGCGCAATTGTTCAATACAAGTTTTGCATACTGTATGAGGAGCCCATTGCTTATCTT
Organism: Norana najaformis; assembly: GCA_964023275.1. Taxonomy (NCBI): domain Eukaryota; kingdom Metazoa; phylum Annelida; class Clitellata; order Crassiclitellata; family Hormogastridae; genus Norana; species Norana najaformis. Next base: position 7,715,291 of record OZ029916.1, on the reverse strand, counting down.
GATCTCCAAGTTTGACACCAAAATAACCTACATATGCTCTTTTTACAAACTCAGAAATCGGTTTCCTGTTTGCTTTTAGTGTGTATTCCCCACAAATGTAGCAGAATATGTCTGGATGGTTAATGCAGCTCCGTCTGGAAGTAGCCATAACCTTAAGGATGTTCGCATCTGAAGAATTAAATGACTAACCTAAAAAATAGTAAGAACATGTAGTTATTTAATGCTCACATTCACAGATTGTTCTTGCGACCAACTCTTAATATGCCCTAAGACGACTGCGGCTGCTCTAGCTTTCAGGAGGCGGTTTATATAGGCTATAAATGCTGACTTCAGCATAATCTATTTACATAGTTCGAAACCATGAAACGCTGTATAAGCACAAATAAATTCTAAATGAGGCCATGAATTTAGTGCTGAGTAAGCTGTAGGCTACGGAATAGTTATTTCGTTGAATCAGCAATATCTCAGCACGCGGCAAGATATGCTGATTTTACATTATAAGGATGTAGGCATTATATGAATCAGCAAGAATTATAATTAGCCATAAATAAAGCTTATTATGACATTTTAGTTTTGCCAAAGACATCGTTTAAAGAGTGGACTGGGTTTTCTTTACAAAATCGACGATATCTCAGAAACTAGACCTGATGCACTCAATCCAATGACATTTTCTGAATCAGCGCCCAAAATTACCCCAAGAACAGGTCTAAAACCGAAGGCAACAAGAAAAAAAATTTTTCTGTTGGCCAGTGTTATGAACGCCCGCGACATGCCATGAAGCCCATTGTTGCTTGTTTTGCAAGTGTCAGTAACCATTAACGACACTACGGGAAAACACTTCATGGACTTTTTTGCCTGATTTCATAAAATGGCTCTACCCGTTTGCAAGGGTGTTGGACTAAACTTTATGCTACTTTTTTGACGTGACGTGATTTTGTCATTCACTAGTTTTATAAGCAATCCAGCACTGAATAGGAAAACATAAACGGCAGGGGCGCTCAATGCAAAACTGTTATGATGCACTTGGAATCAAAATATGTGTATACATACAAATATACATACATGCACATACATACGGACATACATACATACAACCAGATATACATACATTCATACATACATGCATGCATGCATGTATGTATGTATGTATGTAATTGTATTGGAAATTAATAAGACGCGCTCGCCGCTAAATATGCTAGCATGAACGATGCTAAGTGTCATTAAGAAAAAAAGTTCATCATTTAGCAAGCAGATAGATAACTAGAAACTCACCAGTGGTGGGCTCCCTCAGGTGCTAATAGCCCAACCAACGGATGCTCATCCAGAGTTGACAGAAGACGACATGTTCAGAGTTCCTAAACCGCGTTGTATTTTGGAAAAGGAACGACTACAGGCGATGTGGACCGCCGCCTTTCAAGCAGTCCCTTCCAGTTGGTAGATGACGCAGCGTAAGGGCATCTCTCGCGCCAGCAGGGTGCCGGATAGGCAGTCGATTCTTCGCCTTGTTGACAGTCCATGCCGCTTCATAGTCTTTGCTCGCTTCTTCTTCACCGAATCGAAGATTTTCCCGGTTGCAGGCGGAATACTGGTCTTTAAGTACGAGACTCCACTGTACAGCTGGGAACATGTCACTTTTGGATTGGTAGATACATCTGACATAGTAGACTGGGTCAAATTGGTTGTTCTTTTGTCTTATTCTATCATTTGGGAATTTCTCGTATATTCAGATTTTTACTGCGACAGAGTCTGGGTTTCGGAGATTCTTCCTGAGCCCGACATGGTTTTCGTGGTTTGGACAATGTTTTGTCGCAAGTATATACGCACGTATGTACGCGCGTGCGTACGTACGTATGCATGTGTGTATATGTGTATAAGTCTATGCATGCATGCATACTTGATGCAAAACATTTACTGTAATATAGCGCACTTCAAAACAATTATAGTTACTCTTTGTAATTGTGCAATGTTGTCTGTTACAGTTGACAATTCCAAGGCATTGATCTGGTCAACAACTGTTCTCGATGGCCGAGCCGCTTTGACGCTTCTATATGGAGACCCAGAAGTCTACATTGCGGATATTGCTATGCAAAGCGATCAGACGAATATTACATCTTATTCGACAACGATTTTAACAGCCAATGGATTTGGTGTTTTGGAAACAAGATATCAACCGTCCATAGTTTATTATTACTTCTCACAGAACATATATTTTTCAACTGAAATTATACAAAATACCGCAGGCGAATATCCGTCTTTTTACTTGAATATCGTGGCCATGTCAAATCAGGTAGGCCTATGTAAATCGCACATATTCATTCCTTCCTCTCGTTAATGCAGAAGCTCAATGTGCAATGTTGTCGAAAACGCGCATCCGCTTATGTGCCCATTGGGGTTTAATCCATTCTACATAATTGTGTCATTGCTTTCGATTCATTTCACACTTTATAAGTCGTAAATGTAAAAGATACATTTAATTAGTGGAAATGAGTGGTGGGATTGTAATGATTCGTTTCTTCTTGAACCATTTCCTTTCTGTTCTTCTGTCTTCTTATCGGATTCACAAGTCTAATTCTGGATTTTGGCTACAACATCGATTTATATTAGCAGTGACCACAGACTGATATCATAATGTATCTTACTACAGTAGCGCTATAGAAGTTCTCGTTAAAAATATTATGGAATAATTCTCTCACAATGAATTATTATTATTATTAATTAACAACTTCTATAGCGCCGTTGCATAATACAAAAACATCAGCCGATTACGCACCAAAACCAAACCGTAAACAGGTCAACATCCAGTAGGTCAGTCCACAGCGATCAGCGATAATGAGAGAGAGACAGACAGACAGAGAGACAGAGGGAGAGACAGAGACAGAGAGAGAGACCGAGAGAGAGCGAGCAAGAGAGAGAGTTGCAACATTTAGTCCAGCAACCGAAAATGTTCGTTCACCATGAAGAGTTCTAGTTTTAGTCATGACCAGAGAAAGGCATTCAGAAGACCTTTTATTTCTGCATTTATTAAGCTCCACTGTCTAATGACAGGCATCAATCGATGGTGCTTAGCAGTTGTGGGTTAAGGACTTGCTGAATGACCGTAAACAGTAACCGTCTCGGGAGAGGCTTGAACCCGTACTCTCCGCGTTATAGTCCTAGTGCTCTATCCAATTGGCTATACCGTGCCACACAATCGCCTATCGTGACTTGAAATCGCCCTATTTGACTGGTGACAGGACTGAAGAATAAGGTCTGATTTTCTATATTGTGGTTCGCCAAAGTTCAATGGTCCGCATTAGCAAAAGCAACAGACAAGTCAAAAAATTCTTGTCGCTCTACCCACGTCTACAGAGCTCATGATGTCATTATGAACAGCAAAAAGGGCGGATTCCTTAGAAAAAACTTACAATATGTGGACTGAAAGGGAAGATTAGTGAGTTGTAAGACAGCTGAGTTTGCACACTCTTCGCAACTACTCGTTCGAGAATTTTCGATGCCAAGAAGAAGAGCCTGTATTTAGAAAGGTCGCCAGGGTCAATACAAGACTTCTTTAGTAGGGTACGAACAGCTACTATGGCATGAGCAAAAGCAGACTGAAAAGATCCTTCATCCAATGAGAAGTTAATAATAGATGCTACTGTTGGACCTAGAACATCAAAGCACCCTTTCAGAGGAGCTGTAAAAATAGTGTTCAGGAGAGAGAGCTTCTGTTATTGAAGAACAGATGTGTACAAACATCTACAAGTGTTTTTGGCTGAAAGTAGTTTACGACAAAATGTTTATAGCCTAATTAGAATGGAAAATTTTTTCAGATGCTGAAAAAACAGCCATTTTAACCTAATACCGGAAATCTTATCCGCCAAGAAAATCAGTAATTCATTGGCAAACTCATGGATATCAATGAACGACAATTGTTTTCCCAAAGTTTTGCTTCCTGAAAAGTAGTTGGTGATTATGATAGACAGCTTCAAGCTGAACACAATTTCAGATTGACTGTATTGCGTAGGAATTTGGATAAACATGCAATTAACTGTTATTGAATTTACCGTGTTTAGTCGCACAATGGTGCTGACATATGTTAGTTCAACTGAGCTGAAAGTGTTTTGCTGTTGATTTTTGCTGTACTCAGCATCTGATCTGATGCTTCTCGCTTCAGTATCCAACATTAGTCGGCCAGCATTATGGGTTCCAGTTGCCCTGATACCGCTTTTTGCATCGTCGCAACGTCCTGGTGAAACATTTTACCATATTCGTCACTGACTGCACCAAGATTAGTAGGGAAGAAGTCCAAGTGTGAATGTAGAAAATGAATCTTCAGCAACATGTTGCACTTCATGGACATAGTTTGATGCTCTGTAGTTGCCAAGAAAATTCTTAACAACATCCATGAATGCCTTCCATGCGTTTTTCTCTGGTCCCACTAGCAGATCTTCGAACTGCGTGTCATTGATAACATGTCTGATTTGTGGAGCAAAAGAAATGCCTTCCTTAATCTTGGCATCATTTATTTTTTGAAATATTGTTCTCAAATATCGAAATATTTCACCTTCCTTGTTCAGCGTTTTAACGAAATTTCTCACCAGTCCGAGTTTTATGTGAAGACGAGGCAAAAACATCTTTCTTGTGTCGACAAGTGATTTATGTGCCACATTTTTTCTGCCCTGGAACCAAATGCTTACGGAGCGGCCAGTTCTTTAAATGTACTGAGACTCTTTAGCACGGATGTCCCATTCGCAAATGAAACAACAGTACTTCGTATATCCGAGCTGCGTTCCTAATAGCAGTGACACTACTTTCAGATCACCACAGATGTTCCAGCTGTAGTTGTTGTACTGTATGTGTTTCAATAGCAATTCCATGTTTACGTAGGTTTCTTTCATATGTACTGCGTAGCCAATAGGCATTGAAGGTTAGACATTGTCATTGAGTAACAAGACAGATTTCCAGCTTGACAGTGACGAACGTATAAAAAGACGCCATTGTTGTCGGTCAAGTTCATAACCCAAAGCCGTGAACACCCCTTCAATGTCAATGCAGAAACAAAGGTTGTCGACCAGCACAAAGAAATTTCTCATATCTTCTTGGCGACTCTGAAAAAGAGAAAATTTCATATCTGGAGACAGCAAACCCCATTCTTGCAGTCTTGAACCAAGTACCGGAGTTCTGCTTTTGTTTTTGACGAACTTAAGTCCATGCCAGGTCATTTAATTCTGACTGTGTTATCAGATGAGGCTCACCGAACATAAACTTTTCAAAATCTAGATCATTGTCGTTTTCCATGTCTGACTCGTGCATTGTGGCATCTTCGTGTGCCTCATTTAGGCTCCATATCTCTCGTGGTTTCGGAACTGGCAAACTGACGTCATGCGGAACTGGTCTCGTGGCTGAAGACAGATTGGGGTATTCAATAGATTTCTTATTTTTAGCAGAGAAGCCAGGGACATTGGTAAGACAGAAGTAAGTCTGTCACGTGATCCTTCTCGCCATATTGCGAAAGGCAATGGGTTCGATTACCTCTGAGCCAAGCTCTCAGATCGACAGCACATGTTGCACCAAAAAAATGCAAGGAGCGTAGGATTTGCCTTGATCACCAATTTTTCAACCGAATTTGAGCGCATACACTTTCTTAATACATGTAAGTTCAGTCATGTTGCATCTTTGAGACTTAAGCATATACTGGCCACAAATGTAACACAATGTATCGGAACTGTTGCGACATTGACGAGACATTTTTGTTCTAACAAACCATCCAGTAGACAATAACTGCTATTGTTGAGTAAGTACATTATGCTATCTATGCCTGTAGAACATGCGTACAATTTGATATGAACATAATATATTGCATCTGTGTATACGAGCTGCTTTATGCCTGTCCTGCCGGCATCCATTCTAACTAAGCATGCCCAGGCATGCCTAAGCCTTGGCATTTCCATTACACGTTGTGCAACCTGCTCTGAGTGCATGCCAAGGCATGTCTGGACTAAATAAGACAGCTTATTTTGTAGGCAACATATTAGTAGACTGAAAATGTGATAGGAAATCATAAAATATGTGATTCAAAAAAGTGAGTGATAGACAAATTTGAAAGCGATTTTCGTGATCAGCAGCCAAAATCCATAAAATTACACCTAAAATTGTTCACGAAGCAAAATCCTTGTTGTCCAGTATAGCTGACTGTATAGCAGAAAACATGGCTGTAGCATGCGTTCAACAACTTTTTGCTAAAATGGATTTGCCTATCAAGAAGCTGAGTTAAAGATCTCAGACTTTGTGGCAGCGATTAGGTGGAAGAGTTAACTTGTTTCTTTCATTTCATCGGATGCAGGGATAAGGCAGCGCCAAAGTTTGTGATAAGCAATAGGTCACTTCTATTATTCTTATTTTATTATTGTTATTGCTTACCTAAGATATCAATAATTCCCTAGGATTTGAAAAGTTCGATCTGGCAAAACAGTAGAAAGCAACAAGGCTGAAGGGCTGTAGGTTACTGTTATCACCACCCCCACTGCCACCACCATCACCATCACCATTACCATTAGTGGTAGTAGTGGTAGTAGTAGTAGAAGTACTACTAATGAGCAATCTGTGCTTCAAACAGTAATGTGCTTATTGTTCTTATTATTATTATTATTAGTAGTAGTAGTAGTAGTAGTGGTGGTGGTGGTGGTAGTGGTAGTAGTAGTATATTATTATTATTATATTATATTAGTAGTAGTATACAATTATTATTTCTATCTTCTATTATAGTATGTTATATTAATATATTATATTATGTTATATTTTATTGTGTTATATTATCTTATATTATATTATATTATATTATATTACATTATATTATATAATATAATTTTATATTATATTATAGTGTGCTATATTATATTATATTGTATTACATTATTATTATTATTACTATATTATTATTATATGACGTTTAGTTGGTCTATAAGGAGTTTTAAATCTATAAAGCGCTTTCTGCCGAAACTAGAAGTGATAAATCAATCTTTGTTCTATTAAATTTCTTAGATTACAGGATTTGCCTTAGATTGGGTTTCCGGTCTGCTGTACTGGTCGGATGCAGGATATCAACGTATATGTCTGATTAACACGGACACCTACGGCCTCTGGCGATCGGTTGTAGATATGAATATAACATCACCACAAGACGTCGTTGTATATCCACAGCGAAGGTTTGATAGTGACGCATTTGTTGAGTGCATAGCTATAGACCTTCGGGTACATTTACAGTACAACATGTCATATGTTACCTCTGACATGCTTGGCGCTGTGGATACAACGCTGCAATGCATTGCATAAAAGGTTTTGGTAACGCCGTTTTTGACCGCAGTCAGCGGCGTTCGTGTTTGTTTTCTCGGTATTTACCTGTTAGGCGTACATATGTGGCAGGTCCAGTGAAGTTAAGCCTAGTTAGTATTTGAACGGTGACCATCCATGAAATGTCAAGCAGTGAAACCCATTCAGCTCTCTATCACTTATCGAGGTGATCGTTAGGCTACCAAGCTGAGATGTTGTAGAAGGTGTCCTATCACTAGATTGATGCGGAGTTTAATATTCAGCCTAACGGCTATTCGACCTTGAATTCGTGCTTCTAAATACTTTTTATAGAAACATGTATGATCAATCGAATAGAGCTATACAAGAAACATCGAAGGCAATTGTATGGTTGGCTTGTATTTAATTTAAAACTAAGTCATAATTTATAATATAATTTTGTATTTTTTATAATTATACTTAGAAATTTATATAGAGCAGCTTCATAAGAACCTAATCGAGTCGCTTTCTACGCTAACTTTAGTGATGTATAATGTCATTAAGAACAGCCAGTTCATCAGTGAGCAAGCAATGTTCAGGTAACTAGAAATGCCATAAGTGATACGCTCCCGTAAACAAGGACGACATTGCACTGAGGGTGAGGAAAGACAGACGATGTGGCCCGCCGCCAGTGGCACGTGATTGTTTCACCGTCCATCAGTCCCTCACAGATGACGCAGCGTCCGGACGTCTCTTGAGCCAAACCGTTGGCACAGGACAGGCACTTGATTGGTCGCAGGACCTCTGTGTGCTGGACAGTCGATGCCACTCTAAGGAATCTTCTCGTCCTTCCTTCGCCAGATCCAAGATTTGTTGGTTGATTACGGCACACACGTCTGTAGACTTAACTGTTCAACTAAAAATCTATCTCAATGATAAACAGTTCCAAAATGGTGGCGAGGTATCTACTGCTTAGGATAAAGACACCGTCCAAAGCACACAACAGAAAGGCATAGGAACACAGACTCAGTAGCAATAGTACAATGCGTGTGCTATCGTCCAGTAACTGATTTTCTTCAGTATTCTGTCTTCAGGCAGGTCTAGAAATCCAACAACGCTACACGTCTTTGTTTTTGCCTCGTAAACAATGCCATTTCCTTAGTTTTTTTGTGGTCCAATATTCTTCCTTTATCCATCATCTACTCCTTGGCCTTACTAAAGCCTTTTTTTATCATTCTACTGTTCCTTCATGCACTGTCTTCAATAGCGAATTCCCACCAAGTATGTGACCGATCCAGTTCGTCTGTCTTTTATTCTTGGTAATGACCACTGTTCTCTATTCCTGCACCGAGCAAAACAACTCTTCATTTGTTTTATGATCGTTCCAGCTGATTTTGGTTAGTTTTCTCAATATCCACTTTTGAAACATCTCCAGGCTCCCAACTTCTGCCTTTTCGATAGTCTCAGATTCCAACAGTGCTACATACCACATAAAGGTAACTAGAGTCAGGTCCCTAAAATCGCCTATCCGAATGTTCGTCTATATCCTATTACTTCTCACTCAGGAACCGATAATACATATAATACTTTTCACGCAAGAACCGATAATACATATAATTATTTACATGTACTATTTAAAGGCACTCCCGTATTTCATAGATGGTATTCGGAAATGACCGATAGGTATGTATATACCTTAATGACAGTGTTTAAACAAGTTTTTACGTGTACTTTCATCTGCACTTTTAGCTACTTATTCTGGAGTGACCTTGGTGATGACCCGAAGATCGAAAGGCTGGACTTGGCCAACGATCAGCGGGAGGTACTCATATCAAACGGAACTCTACAAAGACCGACGACCCTGGCCATTGATGTTGCTAATCAACGTCTCTTCTGGTTGGATTCTGCGATAGAAAACAATCGGTTCAATCACGTTTGATGGATCAGACGTCTCTTTCTGGTCTTTGTCTCTCTTTTCATCCATTTCGTCTTTCGTCTTATATCAGGTAATGACTTATCTGACTGATGTTGATAGTATTAGTAATTAGACATTAAAGGACTTCATGGCATAAAGTCGTATCAGGCAAACAAATGAGAAAATGAAAAAAAAACAAGGTACGCATATATTCCTGATCGCAATATAAAGCAATATTCATTTGTATAGCACATTTAAGATTAGTGAGGTAGAGGGAAGTCTATGTCAACGTCCCAGGCAGCCACCAGGTGCGTTCAAACACTGTGTAGTAGTAGTGCATTTACGAGAACCCATGAGGAGATGTATGATATTATTTCATGCGACTAGAATGTGTAATGCCCTTATTGAGAAGCGTTTGGTGACCAGTAATGTATCGGATCAAAAAGCTGATGGTTATTTATGCCATACAAATCTAACCAACTTAGGTCAAGTCATTATATCACGGTTACTTCCTTATAAAAAATAGGCCACTGATTTTTGCCAATATTTTATCCATCATACGCGCGTAGACTACTGTTGAGCCATAAAAATGTGTTTTAGAATTTTATATTGTTTGGAAACAATGCACAGTCTACCATCTACTTTTACAATGTTACTCAACGGCAATACTTGGCTAACATAACAGCAAGTGAACTTCTAAGAGGAATTATCGACATGACGATGTGGAGTCCGGAAAGACAACCATATGTTTCAAGTGAGCTTTACGATCTAAGTAATTATCGTTTTCTAGCACTATTTCACAATGGTCTTGCAGTTTGTTTAGTAATCTTGACATTTAATAGATGTATTGCCTGACACATACATCGATTGATTGAGTGCCCAAGTGCCTTGTAACACAAAGGTTGCGGGTTCTAGTGATGACAAGATCTTCAGCAAATCGTTATCTCAAGATTTCTCCAGCGCATGAAGAAAGCTAAGTTAAGGGTACCAACTTATTCACAGGCGCAGAGTCAAAACAAAATAGGTAAGCAGATAAGGTTATATGCAGTTCCGGGTCGAGTTCCAGGTCCAAGGGTCAGACGGATAGGCAGGCAGACGGCTATGGTGAATGATGTTAGGCGCTTATGATGGTTCGTGTTATCCTCCACGCAAAATAGCTTCTCGGCATCGATAGATGCTTAGTTAATCAATAATGGAACTTTTTACTAATGACATTTTTGTTCTTAACGACTTTAACATTATTTGGGATAGCGCAGGCATGGCCTGTATAAGGCAGGTTAAAGGAGCTACATTACTTACAGGGTGAGTGATTGCGGAATATAACAGTTTTTATGCTAACTGTTTTGGATGTTGCTTTGTTCTAAATATTTATATTTGTTTTATCTTATATAGGTCCCTGTATCTCGCAGAAAGGAGGCTGCAATCATTTTTGCATCACAGTCAGTACTACATCCAGAAGATGTATGTGTGCCATGGGATTTTTTCTTGCGCCCAACGGATCAACGTGTTTGACAAGTAGGTATTTCAGGCATGCAGTGCAGTTAAACGAATGGTGCATCACCTCGTTATATTATGAGTTTCAGGATTACTGTACGGGAAATAAGATTTCTGTTGTGCTAGTCTGCGTTAATATATCAAAAGGAAAATATAGTCTTCTTCCAGTATCTTGGTGGTGAGCAGTGATATTATTCGACGGCTTAATTTATGGGGCACTTAGGACTACTACAGCTGGTGGGTCGAGAATCGTCTGAGATAAGGAGGAGTACTTGTGTATTTTGTATATTAATTAATGAAATATGCACACTGTACTTACAGCGACTTTTTCAAGCAGCATAAAGTCCGTTATCTTCGATCAATGAGTAAATGTGGTCAAACTATCTATGAGATGCAAGAGTTAATTAATTTTTAGGCTCTCCGGATGTTACCCACCTAACCGTCAGTTTAACAAATTCTCCCTTCTCTCAAACTTCATCTTCCTGTAAATTCTTCCATTCTCCTCTCATCTTTCACCTCCACCTGTCAATCAAACATCTCTGCTTCATCTATACCCCAATCAAATGACCCTTGCTCGTCTTTCATGTCTCCCTCACTAGGTCTGTTTTTACGGCCTCTGTCCATCCTGCACAATTACTTCTTAAAAACACATTTTGTGACAGACGCGTGCAAATTAGTCAAGCCGCTATTCAAAATAGTTCGGCCCTACAAATAAATAGTATAGTTCTGACAAGTAAAAAAACAAATATAGTTCAAACAAACTAAATAAAAAATCTTTAGTTATGTTATAAACTATTATCATCATCGCCTTGCCCTCATTTCACAACAAGCACTAACAAATCATTGAGGTTACATGATATAGTTCTATTTTCCTCATCGTCAGTTGTGATATAGGGTTTCTCATCCAATTCGCATTGTTCAGTTTACATCGTTTATTTTCGATTATCATTCTTCACGCGAATGTCTTTTCTGATACAATGTCTGACCACGCGAGCGTGATTCTAGTTCAATAGATTTACATTACCCACAACGAATTACTGCAGCGCCATTAGACGCTGGATTCTAACTTCTCTACATTTTACTGAGTCCTATCTCTGCAGTCTCTGAACTCCGACTCAAGTCTCTGGCGTCTAAACTCCTCGAGTGTCTTCGGACGTCTCTCTGGCCGTGTCTGGCAAACGCTTATATGAATCCCCCCCAGACCTTCTGTATTCCGGCTGTACTGCTGGTCGTCCCTGTCCTATCGGCCTGCACGTTAGACTAGCCTTCCTCTGTTTCTACTTTTATTGCGCCTCTAGACTTCTCCGTGATACCTATTGTGAGGTATCCGTACCTGCTTGCTACTGCAGCACAACTACTAATTATTATTATGCTGCGGCTGCTACTTCGTCATTGCTGCTGCCACTGATACAGCTACTACTGCTGCTGCTGCTGCTACTTGTGGATTTCTGCTCCGGTCGAGTCTTTACTTAGACCGCCTCTGTAACCTAGTTCATTCTGTTTGCTCTATCTAGTCGTGGCCTCCTATATCGGCGGCCTACTTCTGAAGATTATTAGTTTCTTCTAAGAAATGATCAAGGTAGAATCTGTTCCTCGTGTTTCACTGGCTAGTCTAAGCAACTGATCGCTATATCTCAAGGCAGCGCTTAATAAGTCCTATCTCATATCGTTCAGTTGTTAACTACGTCTTTCCAGTCTATCTCTACTCTCTCCTCCTTATCTTCCAACAACGACCACACTGACTAAGTCTTAATTAACTTAGCTCAGTTAAAGTTATATCGTAGCCAAATTTAACTCGATAACATGTAAGAAGAGATAAAGAACAGTCTTTAAAGCGAACCTCGAAGCTCTGATTATGAGGAGTTAGCGACTTCATTTTTCTTGGTCTTATCAAAAGAGGAAAGATGATCAATCCCCTCCCTGTTGACATGTTGACGTATTACTTCAAGTAAGCACAGTTAGCAAAAACTTTACAAAAAACGAAAAAAGAAGAGTTTAACATGTGTTTAAGCTGTAGAGCTTATATCGTGGTAATTATTCTTCTTACACTCAGCTGATATTGCACTCCGATACTGCTACCTTTACCTATCCAGTCACTCAATAGAACTGTTAAACAAGAAACAATTGTAGATCGCTACAATAATGATCGTTTTAGAACCTTTCGAAACGGACAGGTTTCTTCTTGTGACTGACGAGAGGCAGAAAAACACCTTCCAGATAGACGTAGAAACCGGAGAAGTCCGGGCTGTTAAGAATATCGAAGGCGGCGCGTTTCCGACAGCCATGGATTTCGATCCAATCGGCAAATGCTTCTACTGGTTTGACAGTACCAACAAGCACATTAAAAGGACAGCGTTGGACAACAGCTACAGAGAAGTTTTTCTTTACCAGTTTGGTAATGTTAACATGTAAATTATATTGGTGTAACATAATAGGCCCGACGCTAATAGAAATCAGACTATTATTACTAGCATTTCTCGCAGCTCTTTGAAAAATCCAATATTAAATATCTTTACACATTGTTACAGGTTGTCAATAGATACCAGCTTTAGGATGAAATCTCATATGCTAAGCTATTTACAGACATGACATAACTCTCATGGAGAAACAAGTTTGCGGGCTCAGGAGGCGATAAACGCATCGACAAACCTCACGAAGTGACACATAGAAGATTCACAAACAGATGGTGATGAAATGCAACTCAAAAGAACTAAACTGATTCCTAAAACCAATCAAGTCATCCACACAGGTAGAAAAGGACTGGTCGAGGGACTGGCAACAAAATGGTCACTCAGGATCAACGACCAAAATCGAAACTGAGCCTAAGTTGAACACAGCACCTTCATACAAGGGGGGGGGGTATTCCGCCAAAATGAACAAAAGGCGTAGAGCGTACACCAATTTAACCCACAAGGTCTTATCCTATATGCCGTAGGTAAAATATACCTTGTTCCACGAATCCTATCTTGACCTGTATTAGAAACAGCTGTTGCGGTCAAAGAGACGGGAAAATCGATCTTTAGTGGCGTTTTGATAAGTTACATCAAAAGGTTTGGTGTCTTAGGTCCGCATGGGCTGCCATGTGTTGATTGATGCTTAGAACTATCTTCTGGGTTTTTTCTGATTTTTGACTCCAGTGATAACCTTTTGAAGGTTTGTTTTGCATTCGTTGGTTGTAAATAGGATTGTAAATATTCTCTCTCTCTCTTTCTAGCTGAAATTAATCCTTGCTGAAAAGTTTCGACTACACGGACCCTTTCTCTCCACTAGTTTTGCATTGTAAATATAGTACTTAGAAATTAAACTTCTAATTTAATTTGAACTTATAATTGTAAATATTGTACTCAACAAATATACTTATACAATAGAATTGTAAATATTGTACTTAGAAATTAAACTTGTTTTTATTTTTACCAGAGTTGGTGCTGGTTTTTAGGTTCCATAGGCCTTTAAGCGTTTTAACATGCACATAAAAATATTTTTTGCACCATTTTCTGCTAATTGTTAATAGTACCAAAGCATTTCCGGTGTCACTTACCTCACTTACTTACGTCTTCGTTGGCTATTGTACCTCATTAAATGCTGCAGTGCTTTATTAGTTTTGTATATTTTCGAATAAGTAGATGATGCCTTTGTATTTTTATCAAGGTAATGAAATCACTAGTCTGGCCGTTGACACAATAGGAAGGAATCTCTACTATGCAGACTATGGAGCAGGAACAATTGGGCAGATATCGCTTTCCACAGCCAAGAATAAAACCCTTCTAGCAACGGCTGGTTCACTACCGGGGGCGATAGTACTGGACATAAGCAGCAGGTATGGCTTTGAAGAATAATTCATTAATGTTCGAAGAATTTGTTAAAATTCTTGTATTAAACTTTTTGAATCCAACCAGACAATAAAGTATACTTTTTTATATCCAACCGAAAAATGAGCTATTGACACAGAGCTTAATGCACAAACTCGTTAGGAAAGCTTCTTTAAATTAACTGCAGTACGTCAAACCACAAAATGCTACTTGTTTCTACGAAGCTATTTTATCTTACAAAGGCCAGTGCAAACTGAAGATCTGTTTTACACTGTAAAGTATTATCGCTTTTGCTGTTTATACAATTTGCCTTCAGTAACACTGTGTCACTTTCGAAACAACGATAGAAAGTGATTCCATTTTGTTGACAGATTTTTGACTGCTTTCCTATCTTAGGTCAATGAGGAGTAAACAATTGCTTACGCAAATGAGGTAAAAAACCAACAGTTTCTTTGAGAATCGATTATCCGCATGGAATATTTTTCTCATAGGTTGATGTATTGGTCGGACTGTGGGTATTCGACTATTGAGCGAGGATCCATTACAAACCCAACAATAAATCGACAGACGATAGTTAGCGAGCTATCGGCTTGTGTAACAGCCTTCGCCATTGACTTTCAAGGTAAGATCTAAAACTCATTTATGCAGCTAGGCGAGACAAATTGCTTTAGATTATCAGTATTTAGCCTTTCCTATTTCGGGATAGTCAATCTTTTATTACGTGTTTGGACATACAGGACTATGCACTTTCACGAGTCGGAACTGCACTGGTTGGCTACGCAAAACACATTGAGAGTAAGATCCTAATGCTTACGCGTAATTGTCTTGGCAGGCTGCACTACATCTTATCCTAAAGAACTGCATATATAAGTCTAGAGCTGGGATTTGTCCAACTAGGAAGCAATACAACTGTTACACGCCAACCAATTCAAAATAGCGGTCCTGCATCGGTTATTTGCGACCAGACACCATCCAAAACGCAAGAAGGCCAAATCAAAGTTAAGCAGCTGCTCAGAAATGCAGATTCGAACACAGCGGAAGTCCGAACATTGAAGAATTATCGAGAAAATTTAGCATATGACGAATTAATGTATTAAATTATAACAAGGCGCATAAGCAATCGTTATTTTTGGCGCCCAACGCTTAGCGGCTGTCCTACATGTTTCAAACGCGTGAAAACAGGATTGCTGTTGGACAGGTCAAGTTATTTACTGGGGATATCACTTCGGTCGCATAGAAAGAGCGAAATTGGACGGGACAATGAGGACAACGATACATGAGGAGACTCCTGCGTCATACTCTGGTTTGGCTTTAGACTCTCGCTACCTCTACATCTCCGATTCCACTAAAAGGTAGTTTACCTAGCAGGGCAGCACATGTTTGGCAAAGATAAACTTCGGTAAATTGGCCAAGTAATGCGCTGCTGAGCACTTGTCTTGACGGTTGTAACACCGATAACATTCTATAGTGT
This sequence comes from Norana najaformis, assembly GCA_964023275.1. NCBI lineage: Eukaryota > Metazoa > Annelida > Clitellata > Crassiclitellata > Hormogastridae > Norana > Norana najaformis. Next base: position 7,699,336 of record OZ029916.1, on the reverse strand, counting down.
TTAATTGTAATGCATTTCATTAACTTGTTTTGAACTTCACTGTATTGTAATGGAATATAATGCATCGTATAATATTGCATTGTTTTTATTCTATTGTATTGTTATGAACTCTCACATAATATGATAGTGTATTATAATGTAGCATCGTATTATATTTTACTGCGCTATATCGAATTGTAGTGCATAACATTGTATTATATTATAGTGCATTGTAATGTATTGTGTTGTATAATATTTTACTCTCTGGCAACAGAACGTAGATCTCGATTTAAATAAATTTAAACATTTTTTATTCTTGTCTAATTAATTCTGCTACACGTCCTGCTTCTAATTCTAGTGTGATTTCATAGCCGTAGGCCTATGTATTATATCCTTTGCCTCATAGGCCTTCACCCACCTGCACTAAATTGTTGCAGACAAATACGGAAACTTGACAGAAATACAAACCAGGTTACAAACCTGACAAAGAATTTGTTCACAAAACCTTATGCGCTTCTGTACTATTCCAACCATATACCGTCAACAACAGGTTCGTTTGCTCTATTTTATCTACTAGAAGTTATTAAAAGCAAACGATTGAAGCCACAATGGTAAGGCATGAAGGTGATTTTATGTAAAATATACCTTGGAAAGCAGTTGTGTGTGTTAATTACTAACGACATTTTAGCATTTATAAAGAGAAGGGTTTCTTATAATAACCATCTGAGTACTTCTTTGATATATATTGGCTCTTAGAAGTTGAATTCAATTTAAGTAGACCTAAAGTAAATGAATAAAACTCTCAGACTCCTATGTCCCCAAGTTTAACTTAAGGAAAGTGCTCACTTCTGAGGGACATCTGAATGGGGCTTTCTTAAGCTGCCTATCTTGAATCGTAGTGGCTTTCTGTGGTACGATGTTCACTGTCTTGTCTGTAATCATGGAATTGAAACGCATCAATTTTAACAGAGAAACTTCTTCGCTTCTTCCCGCATCAGCCGAACTTGAAGTTATCCAGCAGGCGGCAGAAATCTTGTGTGTAGCGGCTTGACGGGATTAGTTCAGAGCTTTCGTACTGGAAAAGTAAAACGCTTCTGTTCTCTGAGGCTATAAGAGGCGCACGAGGAATGCGTCGCTGTAATATGTATCTGTGCATGTATGTGTGCATGTATGTATGTATATATTCTTCCAATTCATTGATGTTTAGCTACATAAATGCGCGGTTAAGTAATTTCAGTTGAAATTTTGTTACAGCGACACCTATTACAACAAGTTCAGGTACGTCTTCTAGTAACCCTGCTTTTGTGTCAACCATTACATCAAAAAAAACAAAAATACCGCAAAGGCTTGTTCGGCTTTATTCCCTCACATCTTTTGATGTGATAAAAGAAGTCACAACATTGCTGATCGTTACTGACTTAATACCTATTTTAGCAAATTCTTCTAGCTGACGGATTGTTGGTGTCGTGTTTGTGTTTCAGATGAAACGTTCTTAAACCCCAGAACTGAGATCTATTGTCTAGAGGGGCATTTTACCTTAATGTGCCTTGCACTACGTTATCTTATATTACATTGCAGATTAATGTTGCTTTCTTCGCCTCCACTTAGTTTATGGTGTTTTGATCCTGTGATCGGGTCTGAAGCCCGGGTCAATGTTATGTAAAATCCGAATGTGTATATCTTAAGAGACGGTTCTTCGGTGTTTAATTATTGTCTTCATCTAATCGTTCAGATATTGCAGATCTCAGTTCAGATATTCTCACATTTTTTAGAGGGGGGTGAATAAATTAAGGTATAAGAAAAAGTGTTTTTTATATTGGAAAATCCTTCATATGAAAAGAAAAGTATCTTGCTGATAAAGCGATAATGAGAGACTTCAGGTACCAATAGATACCCATGGAAGACTTGCTGTTTACTTTAATAAGCCATCACACATTATTAGTTGATGGTCTTTGTTATGTGTTTTTCTAATGATCTTCTTGACTGTTAGACCTATTCAATGTTAACACTCCAAAGAGCACTCGCCATGGTAAATTATCTTTACATGGCAAAGAGGAAGCAGTTTTATGTAGTTTTTTGCCTTAAAAGGCTCTTGAAATTTGCCGTATAAATTTTTTGATAAGTACTTGTGTGTCTGTATTTAGTGTACATGTAACATTACACCTGGTGTTTTGAACTAATCTAAACAAGTAGTTAACTGTATTCTTTACATGTGGAACTAATTATGTAGCGAGCGAGACTGCAACAACATGGAAAAGTTCTGGTGCATTTGTCGCTACGACGGAATTTGAGTCAACAACCACTGCGCCAACGGGTAGGAAATTTAAAGTAAAATATCATTGTTTTTCAAAAGGGATCAGTATATCACTTATATTTACATGTTTATTAGAGGCTAGATCAGGAATCAGATTGAGAGGTTACAGCTTTCGGTGATTTGGCAATCAAACTTTCAACAAGATCTAGGCTTTCGTACAAGTTTGTCTTCAAAAGAATTAAAGCTGGACTTCGCCAATTTTCTTTGCCTCAGTCTGATTGCATTTTCAATAGCATGACTGTCAAAATCAGTCAGAATAGTATGCCTTTTTGCTGTATTGGAAATACACCGCGTATTTGAATCCCTATACATTACATAGGTCTATGCAGTTCAGTCCAAAACAGAGTCTTCCATGCATGGGAAGAAGGACGATTCTATCCCTTAATGAAAGTAATTGGCTCCAAATGAAGCAGGTAGAAGGCAATATGTAAAAAAAGTTAAAGACCTGAGTCTTTTTCAAATAAGGGACAAATTCTTGTAATGAATCATTTTATTGTTGTCTCGTACAGCTACTTTAGCAAATAACAGTCAGAATTCAAAATATTCATGTAATAAATCATTGAATTTCATACTTTATGCAGATGCTACTTTGCAACATGATCCAGGTAAGCATACAGTTATTTAACGCCTTCTGAATGGTGCAACACAGCAATAAGCAGGTAGCTTACATTTTTAGACGACAGCTTAAAAAATTGAGACAGTTTACTGATGGAAAATATCAGCGCATTAGCTATGGCGTCTACCGATTGAAATTATGATGACTAACCCGTTTTTACAGAAAGTTTTATTCCAGCTTCACACTCATTTATCTTACACTGTTATCAAGTTAATAATTTTTCATGTGCTTTCAGAAATTCCACCTGAATTTTGATTTTATTGTTAAGTTACAATTTTGGAACACAGTGTACAAGCAACCAAGGACAATAAGTTAACCCATGCCGACATCGACAAGTACAGCAATGATTATTACGAATATAGTTACAAACCAAAAATGTTCAAATCGCTATGAAATTACTGCCTAGAGAGTTTAGACCTTGCATCAAGCTTGTATGGCCAATGGACTCTCGTGGCTACTTGGCAAGTACCTTACTCGTTGTTACCGGACACCTTTCCATCCTATTCTGTGTCTGTGTAGCTATAGCCATGGGAACGCAAAGCATCTACAAAAGCTTTAAAAAGTCCACACTCAAAATAACCTTCTTCTAACTGATCAAGGGCTTCCATCGCGCACTTTCACTTTTGCACGATACAAAATTAGCTAAATTACATTGTCACTGCCAAGTAAGAGATTCACAAAGACCTGTGGTATCAACTTGTCCCCAGTGTTCCAGTAACGGAACATACAATATAATTGCAAAAATTCCAAACAAAAGTCAATCATGCAAAGTGGCTTCCAGTAACGTGGAATATGATTGATGCTGGAATACCAATAATAGAAGGTACTAAGAATAATCTTTATTCAATTAATTTTTAAATAAATGTAATTTTTCGTCACCATCGACTGGTATCCAAAGGCATGCCAAATAAAAAGGTAATGGCAAATAAAAACATACCCACCCGTATACATACATGAATTTTGCAATTTAAACTTATACGCTACTTTATCTTCTACATACGCACACGCATGCGTACATGCAAATATACAAGCATACATACATACAAACATACATACTACATATACATAATTACATACAGGTATACATACCTACATGCATGCATATATGCCCACATAATACTTACTTACGTATGTACATACATACATTATACATGTAGGCATTGTATATATATACATAGCTTTGACAATTCACTGTGCAGTATTTACATTGCATCTTTGATCTAGTTCCTCCGATTACGATCATCTTAGCGACTGTCATCCCTGGTACGATAGTTTTGATTGTTATCGTAACGCTGGGCGTCATCTTTGGACTACGCCATTTGGACGCAAGGTATGCCAAATGAAAGATAATGGTAAATAAGAACACATACACTCACACACACCCACACATCCACCCACACACACACGCATATATGTACAGACACACACAGGTACAATGCAATTTCATTTAATGCATTCTACTGGCCTAATGCCTTTACGTGCATGGCGAACAAACACAGTTAACACGATAGATGCCTTTCTACTGCATGGTTTAGTTCAGCTTCACTGAGCTCATCGTGATCGTAAACTCGAATTTTCTTAAGCGCTAATTAAAAGATCAATGCAGGGCACCAGCTTATTTATAAGCGCTGCGTCAAGTCAGTGGTGTTTCCAAAGATGCCATGTCAAGAACCATGTACGACTGCCGGAAGACCAGAGACAGAAAGGCGATGTTAGGTTGGTTGTATATACCTAACGAGTTAATGAACTTCAGCAGAAATGAGATGTTGTGTTAATTATAACATATATTCATCAGGTTATTTCATCTCAGTAATCTCTAACCCAGTAGACCAGTAAAGCTTATACTGTTGTGTTGTCGGATTCCTGTCGTCAAGTTAACGCTTCGGTCTACAGATCCTTTAAACCGCGGGATCATGCTTTAGAGGAGCTCCTATAAAGGGTGTATGAGCAGTGTGTTACTTGTACTTAAGCTGTAGGTAGATTTTCCTGTAGAGTGATACCTAAAGAACTAGTATATACATGTCTATATTCTATTATATACTAGGCTAATTACTACTCTTTATATATTCGCCAACCAAACGGTTATTGACCGGGTTAACGGAATTTCACACAGTTAATAAATTTGCACGGGGTTGATAAAACTTTTCTGTAGGGCTGAAAGAACAAGGCAGGCGATCAAACTTGGAGAGATGGAGCAGAGAGACAACGGATGCTATGAAACACTCGTTCTTCCTGGACTGGTATCAACAGCAGAAAGAGTCGGCACTGTATCAGGCCTTGTAGGAAACACTTATAGCTATTCGTCGCCACCTCATAACAACAACCATTCACAGTTATGCCAGCCAACAAATAGAAACGATAAATGCGCATCACTCTACAATCCGGACTACGATGAGCTGATTGAGCCAGATCTCGGACCTCCTATGCCTCCATCGAGACCCAGCGAAATTATTCCAGGAGACTCGGATGACTACCTGAAAGTTCAAGACTCACACATTTCACTAAATGATCACACTGATATATACAATACAGACATACAGTAATGCACATTTATGTACTAGACAACTACATGTATGCATGTTTGTAGACCTATATATGAACACTTATATAGCGCTTTAAGATGCCTCACTGAAATACGGATATCTAACACATCTAAATAGGTGCGTCTTAAGATAACCTGAAAGTGTTTCTTGCACTATTTGTAGTTAAGTTCTAATTTTGAGTGGAACATTGTATCTGTTCATCTATGTAACTACTCGCATGCATAAACACATTATTTATGCATGCATGCATACATACAGGCAGATGTACATTATTATATGCATACCTATATAGACACATACGTGAATACACGCATACATGCATACGCACATTCATGCACGTATGTATACATACATAATGCGTTCATGCATTGTAGCGAGCAAATTGTATTTTATTATTTACGCATTGTATTTAGTGATACGCGTCATTTAACAACTTCTAAACTAACTAGCATTTAATTTATATTTGCAATGTTCATTAGTGGACTATAAGTTGGTGAATTAATTATCGCTGAAAATAGATTCCCAGTTTTTATTGAACGGTTTTAGAGTAGTGTTAGTTATCGCATTATCACGCTGTAATATTGATTCACCGCCTGTTATGAATTGCAATTACTAGAATCACAGTGTTTGGTAATTTATGCAAATTTATTTTGAAATGCCAAACAAGTAACTTTTCGCATTATTATTCGTATTGATCTGGCAAATGGAATAAAGTGGCCAGAGGGTCTTACAATGATGGAGTTTTCAATGAACAGATGAAGAAACTGCTTTTACAACCAATATGCAACTTAGTTTGGAAGCTGCAGGGCATGAGGACTCTGCGTTTGAACCTAAGGGTTATTGAAAGTATTCCAATGAGAAATGTTCTGAATTAATGATCAGGAGAACTTCTCTCATTTTACTATTAATCGCACTCTACTATGTTAAAGTCAAAGCCTGTGTTGATTTAATACACGTGTACTTTCACTTCTTTTGATTTGTAGCTCAGTCATCAAACAATCAAAATTTAGCAGTTACTGATGTATAAATGAAGTAATTCCTGTTTGACGATTATTTTCACCGATGGTAAAAAGTTACATATCGCTGTATATTAGGTCTACTAACACATGTTAATGTCTAATGTCAAACGATTTACACTAGCATTACAATTATGTAATGTTTACAGTTGGTTGATGATTGATTTTTATGCTGAAGCTTTTGTTAATTATTAATTTCTGTAAAATGTTTGCATGGAATAAGAAAAAGTGTGGAATTCACCAGCCGTATTGTTGCTATTTTAGCATTACCCATTTTCTAACAAACTTAGCAAATCACAGCATTTTCGAGAGATTCTGAAAAGGCGCTACATAAATGTTCAGTTACATACATACAGGTGAATTTGGAATTTTAATACGAACAATAGAGGATACTCAATTGACACAGAAGGCCTATGCGTGATTCGGTGGAATCGGTCCTTAGAACTCAAAGGCTATACCTATGTACTCTTTTCGTAGATGGGGTCTTCATCAGGGTCTCAATGTTGTCCCTCGCGAATATATGCGGCAACGCAATAGTGGACTTTTGAACTATTACTGAAGCTAAAAACATAGGTTTCTACATGTCCTTTGGAACTGATTTATTGCTGAATTTAGATAACACTGGGGAAACCAGTAGGGAGTTAAACCAGAAACATTTATTAAGTTGCCTAGCCTGGCGAGTGAGCTAAGAAATTGGATTTGGTCAAAGCAATCTTCTCGTATAAGATTAAAGTTTGTGATGCCAGACTTTAAAGTAATTTAAGTTATCGGTCTAAAGGGTCATCCAAAAAGGATGTCCGCAAAGAGGAGAGGGAGGGATGATCCAAATTCTGATAAGTGGAGGAGGAACATACAATATAATTGACAAGTGGAGGAGGGTGTAGTCACTTTGCCGCCCATTGCAGAAGTTCGCATCTGAATTTGGAACTCAGTCATTTCTGTACAGCATGTGCTTTATACAACAACTTCAGTCACACAGCAAACAACCTGTATGTACTGCGTTTGTTTGCATTATAGTCCCTTTGCTGCCCACAGCAGTATCAAGTACCCCACCCCGTAGCCCATTTAACTCTGCAGTATCAAAAGAGAAGCCTAATCTAAGCCTAAGCACTCTTTTGGAGTGCGAACATCCACAGAGGAAAAATGGGGAGGGTAATGCCAATTGCGGACATAGGACGATGCGGCAAGGGAAGGGAGGGGCCGAAACTATGTTATTTTTGCGGAAGTCCTTTATTGAAGTCGACCCATAAGCACGAGGTTGCAGTAGCTGACTAGCATGAGAGCAGTCAAAGCCTGCTTAGACGTGCTATCGTATTAGCTATTAAGCTTTGGTTCTCTGCAAGGTCCATATCTCATCATTATAACTGACCAATTAAGTCTACATCAAACGCAACAATTTTACTTGGTGCAGGTTTTGATTGAAATTATTCGCACACAGCTCAATTACAAGACAACAGTGTTTTGGTTGTCAAATAGATGTGGGGTCATAATTTTACGGTGGTCCAGTACATAAAACGTGGGTCCCAGATGGGTACAAACATTTATAATGTGCCTTAAGTGAAACGAAACAGTGTTGAAAAAATACAATAAACTTTCTTGACATTATTTTGTTTTAGGCTCCCAGTTCGTTTTCAGTGAACCAGTAGCAAGAACACCCCGGACTGGTGTAGAAATAGAAGGGTGCATTCCCTAGCAATAGGCCTACAGACAGTTCCTGATGACGAATTATGCTACATGTTACAGACTTCTGTTTTGTAGTTTCGATTTCAAAACAAGTTGAGCCCTTAATTTTTGTAATGTTACCGTGCAAATTATGTGTGTTAAAGCTATGTTTCTATGTGTCTGGTGTATTCTTGTTATCAGTTCCATGACAGTCATTCGAATCCTGAAACGAAATCTTGCTACTTTCATTAGGCCTATTCGATAGTTATTGCCTGCCGCACAAACAAGAAATAGAAAGTGATGACACATCATTTGATGAAATGGCTTAATAAATGAAATGGCTTTGGGCCCCAAAGGGCGGATTTAACTATAGGTTTGGGGAAGAGCGGATATCGAGGTACTTTGACCAGTTTATGTACTTCACCTTATTCTAGAGCAATTTCTAAAAGTTTGCTTCGGATTCTTGCGGTCTCAGATGTTATTCAGACACATTCAGTCGTCGAAATCTGGCTGATATTTTTGCGTTTGACAGGAAAGATATCCGCATGTAATGGCTGGTCAGTGAAGAGTTGAGTAGCAGTAAATGCTACCTCTGTATCGCGTTAGAAGCAAACCTTTTCTGCCTCATAGATGATTATGTTAAGAAAGCTTATAACAAATAAAATAGGTGTTTCCGACTTACACGTTATTATTTAATTGTTGACTGAAGGATCGACTTGAAACTGGAACTACTCAAAAGCAGCATAAATAATTTTTAATAAGTATTCGTGTTTTATTACTGTTTCTATCAGTGGCAATTGTGCTACGATTTGCACTCGTATCCTCTGTATGAGAGAGATTCTTAGCGCATTTTAAAGTTCTTAAGTAGGAAATTCATTTTATTTTTAAGAATTTATAATACTCTTGTCAACAGTTGTATCTTATAATGATTGCCTGACTATGAACTAAAAAACAAAATATTATTTTTTCAGTGTGTTTAGTGAAGAAAGAGAATCTCCATATGACGAAATTCGCTTAATGGTATAGCTTCTATTCATTCTTGTGTTTAATGAACCTCCGATTAATGGTCTAATTTATTCGTATTTATTCGCAAATCCATGCTTTTCTTTAAAGATACAAATGCACATGAAGCCGCATGAAAAAATGCAAGAGTGATATTTTGGAAATCTTAGCAAATCACAGCTTCCTCGACACGTTCTTTAAACACCTGTCTTACGAAGAATGTCTTTAAAATAATTGCTGTAAACAGATAGTCTAACTAAATGAATCAATTATTTATGGATTCATTTAGTTAGACTATCTGTTTACAGCAATTGTATGTTGCAAATACATTATATATATATACACACACAAATACCTTCTGACTGGGTCTCCTATGTACAGAAAACTGTTTTCGACTGCCATGCCAGTGTACAGAATGGAGTTGTCGGTGGAAATCAAGCGTCTCTGAGTAGATCCATCCACAGCCATTGCCTCCGTTATGCCACCCTCGCTTCTTCAGTAAATGACTTAACCTTTAGCAAACGCGTCAACGGATTTTATATATTAGGTTTTTACAGAATTGTGTAGCCTTAATGTAGATGCGTAGTCATTCGGTTTGGTACGTAGATTTGATGCAAAATATGGGAAATTATTGCAAGTTACTGCATTTCACAATATCTTTATTAAATGAAATTAATAGTTATATGTCGAAAATACCACAGTGCAAGAAGGCATTCGACAGCCCTGCGAAAGATGCTTCCTAGTTACGAGTTTCATTGTAAATACATTTCGTTCAGGCATCTGGGTTAAATTATCCCACTTCTTTTGTCTGTCTCTGTCCTTCCCTCCCTTTTCCGTCTATTCATCTGTTTTTGTTCTTTTGTTCATGTCTATTTCTTTGTAGCTCCTTGTTCCTCCCACTCTGCTACCCCTTGCCTCTATGTCCCTTTCGCTGACCCAATGTCTTCATGTCGCTTTGTTTTACAATGACTGAAGTTCTGTTTCAACTTCTTTGCAACTCCTTTTGGGGTCGTCCATAAAGGACGTCCGCAAAAAAAGTAGTTTCGACCCCATCAACTTCTTGTCCGAATTTGAGTGACTCTCTCTCCTGTCTTTGCGGCAGTGTGCATTTCAACTGAGTACTAAGACCTAGACTACTCCCGCCAGAATTGCGACAATAAACTGATCCATCATTCGAACTCACCACCACTTCACCTCTTTCAGTTTCTGCGCTGGTCTTTCCCTCAAGACTCAAAACATTTCTTTTCCAAAAATCTTATCCTGATTCTTCATCTTCCCCTTATCTCTCATCTCGCTTCAATTTCAAACACCATCCACCGTAGCCGTCCGACTGGCTGACTGCCTGACTCCTGGATCTTGACCTGGAACCGAACCCTTTTGCCTATCGAATTTGTTTTGACTGAGCTCCTGTGAATAAGCTGGCTAGCGTTGGGCGCTGTAGAAATCTTGAGAATACGATTACGATTAGACTTTGTTATCCTGTAGATCTTATAGCGTTAGCTGTGCAGTAGGTTATGGTACTTTGAAGCTTCCCCGTCCAGGCAGAGGAACTCTAATCCAACGGAGTACACACTGCTTGTCTTACTCTAGGTGATGCTCTAGGCACAGGCTGCACAGAATAACTATGTGCCAAATTTAGATGTGGACGCACGCATTGGGTATAACTCCCTCACCTTGTCCTTATTTGTCCACATTTGGGTGACCTTTTTCCTTTACGGACATCTTTTATGGACGACTCTTTTGTGACCATTGGCCAGCACATGTAACTATTAACCCAAAGGACGCAGTGGAGTCCGCTTGCACACAACTATTCACAAATAGAGTTGGCTACTGTCCAAGCATTAATATTTGGTTATTTGCTAAGTCCGACCCTATCATCCTATGGGGCCTATTTGTTTATGCACAAGGTCTAGGCCTACTATCCTAAACTTGTAATACGTTTTACTGTACCACAAATTATTCTTATATAATACGGCAAAGAACACGGATCCCAAACTTAATTCACTTTCATACTATCCCCTGTTTGCAACACAGCCTTGTTACAAGGCGATATGACATGGCTGCCGCGGAGAACATCAATAAGATGCTGTTTACTCAAGACTGAAAACCAAAGTTTTCAAGCTATAATATTCTGCTTCTGCTCCTACGCCATCCCATGACCACCATCACCAACGATTTCCATTGTTGCACCATGTTGTCTCCCGGTCTGACCTCCCGGATTCTGACCTGGGACCGAAACTGACCAAACAACCGGGCTCTTGCGGACTTGATATGATACTGCGCCGGTAAATAACAGCGCACAGCTAATCTTCTTGCCGCGAATTTTGTGTGGCACTGTGAAATTTAGATTTACTATATGCATGTAGAAAATAAATGCATAAGAGAACATTTAATTACTGAACAGCCTTACTTTATGGTATCTAGTGTAAAGTACGAATTTATCTGCACGAGACACCTTAATTCAAACCAAAAGATTCAAACAAATCATAGTTTGCATTTACCGATTGGTGAAGGCTGGACCCAGTCCTGTTTTAAACGTTTAGGACGGGGTGCCGGTTTTCACTGCTGGAAAACCTGTCATTTACGCACATATTGCATACTGCACTCAGAGTTTAATCATGTAAACAATTAAAGTTGAATCACGTTACGTATGGTACCTTTAATTGGGTTATAGAGAGTTCTTCATGTATTGCGGATTGTTTCTAACTACGCTCAAGCACATATTACTTCCTTTTCGGTGTTTAATAAAGACCTGTTATCTTACAGCAGAATAATATAATAAATTATATGCCTCTGTCTGAATTATCAGTTAAGTAGCCTAGCTTAATGGTTTTATTACACTTCCGTAAGCGTGCGCCTCTACAATTGAGCAGTTGAACGTTGGAGTGCACGCTCAACATCTTCAAAACTGCATGCAGGTAAACGGAACAGGTTGGATAAACAAAGATGATTTCGGGCATTAATGTTTATGACTCTTATCCATGACCTTCAATGTTATCGTCTTCGAATTTAAATGTCGTTGAACAAAACTCAGTACTACTCGAGAGGCTCTGAGTCTGAACACTACCTTGCCTTTTTTAAAGCAGGTAAAATTGTTTCATTTCTCATCAAACGCTATTCTAATTTACAGCTTTATGTTCCTGTGTTGTTACGGTATTGGATATTCGTTTTTACAGTATTATAAAGAAACTCATAACGATTCTATTTCATGTTGCAAAATTGAGCAAAACCATACAAAACGCTTCATGAATTAGCACGCTTTATGCAAAGGGGTTTTATCGCATTTCAATGCAGCTTAACGATTCCATTAAATATGCTTCATTGATTAACATTATAATTATAACACTTAATAGGCTAGGTAAGTATGAGCTTTTTGTGCTTTTACCTCTAAATCCAACTGTCCAACATTGTTTGAGACTGCTTGTGCTTGGTGCTGAAATTCCTACTTGTCTGTTACGATCGTTTACCTGCCTATACCATTGTTCAGTTCTCCATTCCCCGTCCATCGCATTTCTGACAGTCCCAGAATGTTGCATCTGTATCTTTTTTCGTTTTTCAGCAATTCCAGCTGCTCCGGTGCCCAAAGGGTCCTCACATTCCATGTTCCAACTGTAATTCCGTATGTAGCCAACTTTAGTCCTTGCTGTATTCCAGTAGCCAACTTTTCGATCCAACCCTGGTCACTCGTTTGGAGACACGGACCTTGTTTGCATGTCATCCGAGTCAGGATCCTCTATCCGTTAATGTTGTATGTGCAAATACGTTCGACCATATCTAACTCAATCTGCCGTATTCCCATTTCTCTCAACCTAAGCACAACCCTTCTGTCTCTTTCTAGCTATTTGAGTACGAAATAAGATAGGATGGATTTGATCGAGGATATGTGTATTGCAAGAAACTTAACAGTGTTTAAATATCTTAAGGAGTCTGTTTTTCAGATGATCGGACAGGAAGCAATGAGAAGTCGACCAGTCCTGACTGCTAGTGCCAAACTGCCACTCTGGCGTCTAATCATTTTGTTCATAGCAACAACATTTGTACAAGATGGAGCACCTCAAGGTTTGATCATTTTGCGCGAATCAAACAAATCAAATTTTAATTTAAAATGTAAAAATTTATATAATATCCACGTAAAATCTACAATCTAGAAAATAGCAACATCTCCAGTAAAATCTGGCGTGAAACAGCTTGCATTTAAATTTAAATCAATGGGATATGGATCGTGTTGTGAATTTGATGCAATTTATCCCTTAATTGTTTCTTGCTAAAAGCTTTGTCTTCTTCGTAACACTCTTTTCTGTTCTTACTTCCCCTTGTCTTTCTATTCTGTTCATTCTACATACTTCTCTTCAATTTTGGTAGACACTACACTGGCTTTGATATGGTCGACGACAGTGGCCGCTGACGGTCGAGGGTCGATGTTCTTTCTGTACGGTGATCCGAACTCACACAGAGACCAACTGGAACTAAACCAGACTATCTTGTCGGCGGCCTGCGTAATAAACACAACTAATTCCTTGAACTTTATTGCTTTGGAGACGGACTTCGCGAGGTCGAAGCTATACTACAGCACAAGTGCCGGACATCTGAACATTGGACTTGTCAATGTCTCTGAAACATGGTGCAATGATTTTTACTTTCTTGTGCCGGCTGTGTCAAGCTTGGTAATTTATTTCTTAAATTTGTATGTAATCTAACTATGTATATACGTATATCTATGTGTTCATATAACTAAAAAAAATTATAGTGCCTTCTAAGAGCATAACAAAGGCCATCCTTCTATGCATACGTCAGGTCATATCTCATCATTCCTCTTTATGAGGAGGACAACGGGAGAGCCCTCTTGACCTAAATGATCAAGCCCCGGAAGACTGGAAAAGACCTCGTGCTCACTCTAGGACCAGAGGGAGGCTCTGACAGCCCTGAATGTCGGCCTTCATATAGCAGGGATGAAGGCCCAGGACAGAACAGTTTGGCGTCCTATTGTTGGCATGGTTACGCTCCGCTGTATTTGCCACCCGATGGATAGAGAGAGCAATTTTATCGGAATTCGACCTGGCTTTTCGAATGGATTGTGATTTTGATTTCGATTTCACTTGAAGCAACCATCGATTGATGTCTTGGGCATTATGACAACGGCGCTGTAGAAGTCATTAGATTTGATAATATTAGATTACATTGAACAATAATCAGCGCTACCAGTTTCTGACGCCAGGCATTTCGCGCCAATGTGTGCTAATAAACGATCTCCATTCTTTTCGGTCATTGTCAAATTCGGTGCTGCTTTCATGTTTAGTCCAAGTCTGGTTATGCTTGGTTAAATCATATCCTTTTTGTTCACACTGACTAGCAGATAACATTGTGGCTGCCTGTTAACACGTCGCGGCATTTCGCCTAGCGATTTCGAATTCTCCGTGCAGAAAATGAATTTGGAAATTTATTTTCATGCCATGCAACCCGTAAAGAAATATGGTTTAGTGTTTGCATTGCTGTCATCGTGTTTGCACTTTAACTGAAGTACCTTCCAACACCACCGAGACATGTTTATAGAACAAAGTATAACATAAATTATTTCTAAGTTGTTCAGAAGACATATAATCTGTTAGAACCATTGCAACTTAACAGGGAATGCTAAATAAACAATCCTTGCTGGATTATTCTTAAAGGCTGTGGCAGTGTTCACTGAGACAGTTCTCTCATCCTAATTCAAAACCCTGTCTCACTCGCTCAGGGCCTTCTTTCCATTGATAATTTAATAAGCTTCTATTAGATTTGCTCTACTCCTTCTTCTCCCCAGTGTTTTAGCCTACACCTTTTGAAGCTTTCTTTATAGCTCATATAAGGTAACACGAATCATTTTTTTATCTCTTCTCTGCGCTTTCTCCAGTTGTTTTATATCATACTGTTTAGATATAAATTCTATACTTTAATGCAATTTTCCAACTATGGCCTCACCAGTGATTTTTGCAACATCAATGTTGCACTCTTGACTCTGCTGACTATATTTCTTTTGAAATATCTAAGGTTCAGTTAGCCCCTCAGCACACTGCCTTCCAGCTGCTGCCGACATGCTTTGTTAGGCTTAGGGATGTCTCCAAGTTTTTACAAAGTGAACACGGAGCTGAAATAATTATTGAGTACATCAGAAGCTTCCACGTCATCTACAATGAGTTCAATGAGTTCTCAGTTTCCCTCTTCATTTTAAAATACACCTTTCATTTCTTTTCGTTTATGCTTGCTTCTACATTGATGTAAAGCCTTCTGCTGTTCTCCTTTACGTTCCTTGATAAAACCTGTTCAAAAATTTCTGTTGCCTTCCTATTTGCGTTATTTCTTAGGACTATTTGATAGAGACATTACTTGCTTAATTGGGCTTAATCATCGCTTGTGTTTTGTCATAGGTGACTGGCCTGACTGTAGACTGGGTATCGAACCTGATCTACTGGTCAGATGCGATCTATCAGCGAATATGTGTCTTCGATGCAAACACTTATTTGCTTTGGCAACCAGTTGTAGAATCGGGGTTATCATCGCCACAAGATGTCGCTGTATATCCGCAACAGGGGTTTGAAAATTGTTATAAATACAAAATTATTAGATACCTGCCAGTCAAATGGCATGTGTTATATACGACAAGGTATATTGTATTTAATATACAACCCACCTCTACACAATCACCGAGATAGCCGAAGAGCCCAAAAACGTTCAGGTAGGAGATACAGCAAGTGTCTGCGTGTCAAATGATTTAGTGCAATATTTGTTTTTCTGAGATAAGAGATGAACAATGAACTAAGCACCTTCTTGAGGTTCCTGATAGGTGCTATATAAATAGCCAGAAACTTACATACAAAGACTCGTGATTTCTCTGGTATATTTTAGACTGTATTCTTTGCTAGATCTGCAGCCATTGTAGTCAGTGGCAATATCGCCTGTGTGATACGCAGTTTAGTACA
This sequence comes from Norana najaformis, assembly GCA_964023275.1. Classification (NCBI taxonomy): domain Eukaryota; kingdom Metazoa; phylum Annelida; class Clitellata; order Crassiclitellata; family Hormogastridae; genus Norana; species Norana najaformis. The sequence goes on along the minus strand of OZ029916.1, from coordinate 7,683,251 downwards.
TGTAATATCGCCGTGGATATCTGGTGAAAGTTTAGCCTTAATCAAGGCGAAAGGAGTAGCCAAAATATGAGTCTAAACGGTATCGAGTTTGAGTTGAAAAGTGAGGTTCAGAGAAAGCTGAGGGAAGATAAACAAGTGCAGCTTGAGGCTCTGCTTGAGGAGCTGGAGGGAGCTTGAATCATGGTAGGGCAAGACAGAGAAGTATAGCGTGAAAGGAAGCAATCAAATGTGGAGTAGACATGTACCGGTTTCAACCTATGAATAACGATGATGATGATTATAATTATTTCTCGCGTTCCAACTCTCATTCAGGGCGGTGCGGTGATCTATCGATTACGCGTTTGGTCAATGATCGTGCGGTTGTGGGTTCGACTCCGCGTAACAACCCTGGGCAAGATGTTGGTACGCACCGTTCCTGTCACCAAGCAGTATAATTTGGTATCAGTGTAAGCTGGGAAGTCCTGTGATACACTGGCCTCGTGTTCAGGACCTAGGGACTCGTCCACTGCCGACTTAAGCTCAAGGGTCTAAAGAAAAGGGAAACGAGCGCCTCCCCTAAGCCTCACTTGAGGGCTATGGGATACTTTAACACTTGGTCTATTTCTATAAATGCAGGTACACATTATATAGCCTTCTTTACAGATATAGTTCATCTTGACATACATATATACATTGTGCGCGTGGATGTTTTTGCCTAGATTCCTATTCTGGACTGATTCCAGTCCAAAAATTGAAAGATTAGATTTGGCGAACAACATTCGTCAAGTAATTGTTACCAGTGATAATTTACAACGACCGACGACTCTTGTCATTGACTTCGTCACTCAACGACTTCTCTGGCTGGATTCAGCGGCTTCAAGAATCGGATTCGTTAACTTCGATGGATCCGGTCGTTCATTTTGGTCGATGGAACTGTTCTCTAGCATTTCTTCCTTTGCTATTTTTAAGGTAATTATTATGAACTGGCTTTAGCGCACTTTGTAATTGTAATTGTAATTTGACAGTTATAAAGCGCCATTTCAAGAATAGACTCATCAGAGGCGCTCTCGGCCCGAACCAATGAGACCATTGTCAAATAACAGAGAGCTCAGACGCTTGCGAAATTGCGGAAGGGACAAACTGAGAAACTCAAGCCGCAGCTCTCTGGAAAGGCGATTACAGCTATTAGGTCCAAAACAGGCAAAGCTTCTAGACTGAGCTCTAGCAGTGCGCATACGAGGGACAGTCAGAAGTTCAAGAGAGGTCGACCGGAGAGTGCTACGGCCTGGAACCGAGGAGGCCGAAGTGCAGAAGGCCCTAAGGTATGATGGAGCAGAGCCAACTAGACAATTACGCATAAGGGTTAGGATCTTGAACTGGATAAGCTGCTGAATGGGGAGCTAGTGCAGAGTGTCCCGCATAAAGGAATTTATATGGGTATACCTGGGGACGCCTCCAATAAGACGGGCAGCAGCATCGAGAACAGACTGAAGCTTGGAAATATTGACAAGTGAGAGTCCAGCAAAGATAGCGCTACCAAAGTCCACCCTGGTGCAGATAAGGGCGTGAATTAGAGTAGCAACGGCATGAAAGGAGAGGGGTCGTTTCATGTAATAATGTAGTACTATATATTAAATTATACAAAAGAACAAAGCACCGTCTGATTTTTATAAATAATGGCACAAATGATTGTTGAAATTCGCCTGGTTGAAACGAAAATATGCTTTAGATTTCCGCTAAGATAACATGTTATTAAAGTAAGCTGATAAATTTGAAATCATTTAAAAAATTTATTTATTGCTAGATAAGCTAATTTTACACAAATTTCTCAGTACAATTTCGTAGCATGCTCGTTATTTCTTTGAAGGCTACGCTCCGTCTACAATATATACTGTCTCCTTCTATAATATAGCAAATCGGACTCTTTTATTAATACTATATGGTGCTATATGATTGACAGGATTATATTTTTCTGGGCGACAAAACACAACCTAAACTTTATGCCTACAATTTTACGGAGAAAACTGTTGTCTATAACGTAACGGCGGAAAACATATCTGGAGTAATTGACATGACAGCGCATGCGCCCGAGAAACAGCCTTCATTCACAAGTAATTGACGTTTGTCGTTGTCGTATATACTGTCACTAGAGGCTTCGATCCGCTGTGCAGATTGTGTGCCCAGCACATGACGAGTGCGGAGTGCGATACTATATTGGAGTTTGGGGCGAAGATCCTAGTGGAATTCAGTAGGAAAACGCCTGGTCTTGAAGTTAGAGGCGAAGTTCCTGACGTTGGAAATGTTACAGTTACATGCACCTTTATTTATCTTTAAAGTTTACCTTTTTTCGACATGTTAAATGAACTTCAAATTTACAAATTATCTCTCCAGCAACAACACACCACTTGCATTCGTAACTGATGTGACATCATTAGCATAACTAAGTAAAATGGATTAAACGGATAAGCAAATAAGTTAAGAATGGAAATTTTTTGTCAGTAAACATAGACGCCTAGCTGCCTTTACAGATTTTATAACCAAAAAATTGCCGGAGCTCAACCAGTGGTTGGGCCTCCTTCTCCAAATATTGCCGGTCTCTGGACCTATTCTATGATTGACCTTTCGGGTTATCAACTTGATTATTTAATTATAACATCGTGATGCAGGTAGAAGTTGTGTAAAATTTACCCTGAGGTGTTTAAATTTAGGATGCACAATCACGATAGAGTCAAGATAGCTAGGCACCTGTCGGTTAAGCTCTACCCGCCCGCAATATATTCAAGAATACAAGTTTTGAAAATTCCTACTGGAATAACCTGTGTAAATAACTGGATTTTTATCATCGCTACAGTATACAAATCTGAAGAAACTGACTCTTAAATGCAGCCTGGGCAAATACAACCCTATTCTGATTACATGAACAGTATGCAAACTGAATATTGTAGGTCCATGCAACCTGAATAATGGAGGATGCAACCACTTCTGCATATCCAAATCCTCTACTGCAAGTGTTTGTCAGTGTGCAATGGGATTCTTTCTGGATTCTAACGGAACCATCTGCAATAGAGGTAAACAAAATAAATCGATTATTGCAGTTGCATATAAAAACTATAATACTGTATCAACTATTACGGCCATGGCTATAAAGAAGAAGAAGAAGAAGAAGAAGAAGAAGAAGAAGAAGAAGAAGAAGAAGAAGAAGAAGAAGAAGAAGAAGAAGAAGAAGAAGAAGAAGAAGGATCATAGACCTAATTATAATTAATTAAGATATTTGACGGTTGAATAGTTGACAATTGTTTCAGCACTTATGGGAGATAACTTCCTTCTCGTTTCCGATCAATACCAGAACAACATCTTTCAAGTAGACATAGGGAATGGAGAAGTTCGAGCCGGTTTCGTGGCTCCAGCTGGCTTATTTCCAATTACAGCAATGGATTACGACCCAGTCGATAAAACTGTATACGGCTTTGACAGCATTAACTATTTAATCAGAAAGGTGTCACTTGCTGACCATGCTTCTTCGATTGTACTTCAATTTCAAGGTAACGATAAAATTTTAAGACGTAATGCTGCCTTATAATTTTAGAATATTAGATTGCAAACCCTTAAACTGCTTCTATTACTGACTAGCGTGCATGTAATTATTCTACTATCGTTCTCTATTATTTTCATCAGAACTTTCATCATTGTGCGGAGCAAAATTTTGCTGCAATTTACATTTAGTGAAATAACTGAATGACTGAAGTTAACTATCAGTCATCATGATATTATTTATCATCAGTTCTCATGAACTACATGCATGAATTATAATGCATATGGTGCGAAAACCGAGAGTTTAAAGTAGGCCTACATGGACAATATGAAAACATAACCACATTTTTCAAACAAAGTAGCTTTGTAATTTCAGGCTTGTTTTATTGCCAGATTTAAAATGCGGCAACATTCGAAGAGTAAAATATCTGTAACATTTCAGAATCCAGAACACTTCAATTGGGCCACTAATGCTGTATGCGTGCACTTCTATGCATAAAGTTATTATTATTTATTAGTCAATCAAACAGATTCTATATTCATATAATCTTCTGTAATTTGAAATAACTGCAGCATAATTTGGTCTGATGTCAGCAGATTTACTGCAGATAAAGGGATAATTTTTTGCTAACCGTCAGTATCTTCCTTATTTGCTCTGCTTTGTAGATAAAATGATGCTATATTTCTAGGTTCTGTGTCTTTAAGCTCAGCTTGATGCGTCGGTCACTCATCAGTCATTCCGTCCAACAGCATCACTTCAGGCGTTACTTCTCTTTTCCTTCATTTTATTTCGATCATGGGATGTCTCCTGTCAATATTTGACTGTAGCCTTAATTCGGGTCAATATTAAATGATTTAAATTATCAAACAGAATTTCTACCTAGACGTAGGCCTGCCCAAAAACTGGCTAGTAGACTAGTAGTGTTAGATAATAATGTTTATCGATGCATGCCTGAATACATCTTTTACTTCTAACTCGTGATGATTTTTGTCTAAAAAAGTAGACTACCTCATTGTAGCTTCTACTATTCTACTTATTCATTGCACTGTCAATTTCAACCGCGTTTGATTATGGTTTGCAGGTAAGGAAATTAGTGGCTTGGTTGTTGACACGGTTGGACGGATGTTATATTTTGTGAACTACGATTTAGGCACTATAATGCGTGCAACTTTATCAGGCGATAATCTTACGTCAGTCATTTCTGAAAATGGGACTTTGGCAAGAGCCATAGCCTTAGACGTCCAGAATAGGTGAAATAATAAATTTTATTTTATTAATTATGTTTACCATGATATACTGCTGTTTGATGTGTGAAGTGCGCATATTCATTCTATTATTAGATCTAACTAAGTGTTCAGGCAAACGAGATATTAATAAATATCTGTGTAGGCCAACATTTATCTCTTCTAGTCAACGTCATTAGCACTTCAAAAATCAAATTACTGTTACTTGACTCTACCTGATTTCAGAGTATTTGGTTATTTACAGACACTCATACTGTCTGTTGCCAAAGTGTCAGCTGTAGAGACAATTACATTGTTAATAATTATGTTGAACCTTTCTCTTGGAACAGTCTTCCGCTTCATTTTCGTAGGCGTACTATAGCATTTGACTTTTTTCAGAAAACATGTCAAACTGCCTTAAAATGCACTTGTTTTGACCAGTTAAACATTCATGCATACATCGCTTTTGTGAGGTAAAAGGCGCCATATAAAGTGTCTTGATGCAAACATGCCAACTATATTAATATCTACATAACTGAGGATTGAGAAGATTGCCTCTTTATTTCAAGATTCTGTAGATCTTTTGCTATCCCAAAAAACTTATGTAGCCCAATTTGTATTTTTGCACAGTGATATTTCCAATTGTAGATTGATGTTTTGGTCGGACTGTGGAGGCGGTCGTCGTAGCATCGAAAAAGCAGAGATATCGACCCCTAGCAGCCACCAGTCAGTGGTCACGATTCCCGGCATCTGTGCCACAGCCATCGTAACTGATTTTTTAAGTAGGCCTTTATTGTTTATAATTAATGTTAAAACAATTTCATAGTTTAAAATGAGTTTTAGCAGCAGCGCAATGGAAATAACAAATGTTGTAGGGTAAGTGTTCAATGCCAACACTTACCAGGCCTTGCTCTGGTCAGCTGTTTTGCCTTAGGAAAACAGTTTTTCAATTCTCAGCATTTTAATTATAACATGGCACATGCCACAACAATTATTAGCATAACATGAACCACTTTTGTAGATATCGGCCAAGACGTGTGGACAGTAACTGACCACAGTAACAAAAGGACATAAAAAGACACAGAAAAAGTATATGTTGGGTGTTTATGGGGCGCCATCGGAAATCCGATCGCTCCCAAACTTTGTGGAATCTCCACTGATCAATGGGATCTCCAAAGTGATCTCCACAACATAATCAGCCAAAGAAAATTTCAAGACAAGCCCTTGATGGGTTTTGGTTTGGAAGGGAGTGAAATGCGCCATTTGCTATGCTTAAGCAAACAGTACTGGTCGACCGTTAACTGTCATCTTCTTAGCAAACCCATTATGAACTCTTTCTTCGGCGACCTTCAGTCGTATTGACGAAATGTAAGGAATTCTTGTCCGAGAAGTTCTGGAACAAGAATTCCTTACATTTCATTAATAATATTTTGATGAAATATTTGCTAAAACGTATCAAACTCAACTCCATTGTGTGGCTATTTCCATACTTTTGTACGCCTGACAGATCCTTACTGTTTCATAGATCAATTGCTTTACTGGGCAGACGATACCGGTCGGATAGAACGTGTAGCCTACAGTGGCGTTGGACGTCTGCTCGTACGTCAGCTGTCTTCCACATCATCAGTCAAAGGCTTGGCAGTTGATAGCAATTATTTGTATATCAGCGATTCGAAGGAGAGGTATAAATTCACCAGTTAAATAAAACTAATTCATGCAGTGTAGAAAGGGGCGGAAAACGAGGGTGCTTATTCGTAGTCACGGATGACAAAGATGTCATTACTAGCTGTCAGCTTTATTCACAGATACATTTTAAGTAAACATCTACGAAGAGGCGATTGTAACATCATGGCCTTCTAGCTGGGGCTGCAATCTTGGTGTGTGAATGGACAAATTTTCGTGCCCTTTCCTCTGGCAACAGCGCTTTCTGAAGTGAATGTGTATTTTTAGACAAATACGGAGAATCAACTGGATCACCTATGAACTAAGCAATCTCACTGGCATTCGATTCACCACGCCGTATGCTATCACCTTATTCAGATCAGGTATGTGTATGCATGAAGAGCTTATGTACAGTATGTTCATATGACCGTAACACTGTAGCTGCATATAGTGCAAGCACCAATCTAGTCTAATCCAATGTTTTATATAGCGCTGCTATCATAATGCTCAAAGCATTAATCGACGGTCGCTTCAAGTCAAAATTGCAGTCAATATTATCGAATATGAGGTGTTGATTTCCAGAGTCGTGGTTAGCAATAAGGCTTTCAAATAACTGCGTAGTTGGAATTGGTGAAGGGAAGCGAGCAAGTTTCAGGTGCGATTGTGGAGAAAGGCAACTCCGCCACTGAGTTTATTCAACCCAGGATCATTTAGGAGAGAAAAAGACGGAGTCATCGTGTCTGACATAAAAGAAGCTGTGTCCGACTGTTGGAGCCAAGTTTCATTAACAGCAAGAATATCTATCAGATCATCCGAAACGTAATTCTGAAGAGAAGAATTATTACGGACAGAAAGCCGGTTCAACTCAAAGGAAAGGTGTACAAAACAATGATAAGACCAGTGATGATATGCGGTGCAGAAACCTGGACACTGACGAAAGAGGAGACGTTGCTGGAGAGAACAGAAATGAGAATGTTGCGATGAATACTTGGAATCTCACTGAAAGACAAGAAAAGTAATGAATATGTCACACAGAATTTGGGAGTGGCATGTACTGTATATCTGACAAGGTACAAGAAGCCAGGTTGAGTTGGTATGGTTATGTAATGAGGAGAGAAGAGGAAAACTGCATTAAAAGAATTATGACAGCAGAGGTTTACGGATGCCGCAGTCGGGGAAGACAAGAGATGGAGAGACATGCTTCAACAAGCCCTAAAGCTGCTCAGACTGAAGAAAGAAGATACTGGAGACAGAAACAAATGGAAAAGAAGGTTTCTTGTTGCTGACCCCTCTCCTAGGAGGGATTAATTCCAGCCAGAAGGAAGAAGTGACTTAGGAGATTGAATCTATGCGTATAGAGTTTGGCCGTGGCCGTTTACGAAATTCATGTAGACAGAGCTGTCTGAATGGGGCTGCCTTGAGCTGCCTATCCGGTAATGGTCGTTACTTTATCCAGTTCGATGTTCACTGTCTTGTCTGGGGCGAACCAGGCACTTGAAATGCATCACATTTAGCAAGGGAAGTCTTCATCTCTGCCTACAACAGCCCAATACGAACCAACTCGATGTGTTTTGGGCTTATCCAGCTGGTGATAGAAATCTTATATGTAAATGCTAGACGGGCTTAGCTCAGCTCTTCCTAACTGACAATGCGAAACGCTTCTGATCTTTGAGGGTATAGGAGGCGCACGAGGAATATATTGTTGTAACTTGTATCTTGTATGTATGCATATATATATGTATATACTGTATATATGTATGAATACACGTATGTATGTATGTATATGTTTGTATGTATGTATGTATTTATATTTGTCTGTATGTATATAAATATGAATGAATGTATCTACACAAATGCAGGATTAAAGTAATTTCAGTTTTAATTTTTGTGCCAGCAGCATTGAGTACAACAACAGGTACAAGTACATCTACTTTTGGGTCAACCAGTGCATCAACAGGTACAAAAATTAACGCAAATACTTATTTGGTTTTATTTCCTCAAATCGTTTTGAATTCTTATCATTTGAAATTGACAAAAAGAATCACAACATTGCTAGTAGTTTATGGCTTATACTTAGATCCATATCAGCAAAATTGTTCTATACAGCCTCTGTGTCAGTGACAACTTTTACTGGAAAGGCTACTCAGCTGATGGATTGCTGCCGTCGTGTGTGTGCTTCAGCTAAAACGATCTTCAATCCAAGAGCTGAGATCTAATGTTTAGAGGGGCATTTTATATTAATTTGCCTTACATTACGTTATCTTACATTACATTGCAGTTTAGTTTTCCTTTCTTTGCCACCATCCAGTTTATAGCGTTTTCATCTTGAGATTAGGTTTTGAACCCCGGTTCAGTGTTCTGTAAAATCCGACCGTGTAGATCGTAATAAATGGTTTTTTGGTGCTTAGTTATTGTCTTCGTGTATTCTTCTTCACTTCACAGCCTTCCACATTTGAGGAGGGGATGCAATAAGCTACGAGGAAGGTCGCGAACACGTCTATTGTAACTCACATAACATTTAGAGAAATTTATTCAACGAAATACGTTGTCCCACGAAACATCTGCCTAATATTTTCACAGTATTAAGTGATGATCTGTTCAAGCAAGTGAGAACTATGTCCAATCAAGGTAAGTCAGTGATGGTAAAACAGTTTTAAGCAAGCTTTATGAGTGTGGACCCAACATATTGGATATGTACTTGTTGGCGCACTGGGAGCCTTTTCTGCTTGGATACCGATGCTAAAAGTGATCAATATGATCAAAGCGAACGGGTACAAGATGTTCCTGTCTTTCTTGATTTTTTTAGTCAACTGCGTATTTCATCAGCTATGTCTTCGCAATTTTGTTCTCCAAAACTTCAAGAAATCTATGGACTGTCTAGTGTCTACTTTCTTAAGCTTTTCTGCATAGCTGCTAGACATTGAGTACAATGGTGTCAATGCAGAACACAAAAGCTGGTCACAGGCATTTGTTTCATCGCACACAAACTCTGTAGTTGCTAATGTTCTGATCAGTATGATCGACGCAAGCCACTGGTAACTGAAGAGATATTTTCTATTTCTTCGCTGATCCCATGCATTAGTGATCCAGTGGGGCTAACCTCTTGAACATTGTCGAACATATACACCAGCCAATTGTTATTCCACGCAACTAACAATAGAATGTGATCTTACATCAAGCTTTTATAATTCAACGGACCCTCATGGCTGCTTGGGCAGTATCTTACTTGCTGTTACTGGACAGAGCTCTTCCCATCCTGTTAAAGAAGATTGTGTCCGTGTAGCCATAGCCATGGGAACGCAAAGAATCAACAAAGTCTTTAAACGTGTCCACACAGTCAAAGTGACCATCTTCCTTCAACTGATCCAATGCTTCCGTCGTTCACTTTCACTTTTTGTACGATAAAAAATTTAAAATATATTTGAATGTAAATACACAATCACAGCTAAATTACATTTTATACTGCCAAGTAAGATGTTAATAAGATGTCTGGTATCCAGAATCTTTAAATCCACTTGTGCCCAGTGTTCCAATAATGGAACACGCAATATAATTGCAAAATTCCAAATTAAAGCCACCGATATAAATTTGCTACCACTATCGTGGAAGATGACTGATATTGGAGTACCAATAACAACAGGTACTAAAAAGATCTTCATTTGATTCAGTTTCAGATAAATGTAATTTTTTGTCACTATCCAAAGGTATGCCAAATTAAAGATTAAAAAAATTAGGACACACATGAATTTTGCAATTAAAACTCACATGCTACTTTTTTCTTTTACATGCAAACTTATGTACGTACGTACATGCATGCATACACACAAACAAGCATACATACATAAACACACACGTACGTTCATACACACATATATACAATTTATACATACAAACATACATAATGCATGCATGGATTGTATATGTAAATAGTTTTGGCAATTTACTGTGCAGTATTTGTATGGCATCTTTGATCTAGCTTCATCGACTACGGTGATCTTAGCAGCTGTTATCTGCAGTTCGGTCGTTTTGATTGCTGTTATCGTCACGCTGGGAGTCATCTTTGGACGACGCTATAAGAAGAAAAGGTAAGTCAAATGAAAGATAACGGTAAATAAGAACACGAACGCATATATATTTATGTAAGTATATACGTGTAGCCATACTCATACAGGTCTAATGCAATTTCAATTAATGCATTCTACTGGCCTAATGCATTTATATCGCACAAACAGTGTAACGCGACATGGTTTAGTTTAGTATAATTTGAGCTCTCGTGTACCTAAAGGGCTAATGAATTTCAACAGACATGAGACATTCTAATATATATTCATCAGGTTAATTTATTTTCAGTGGGGTAATCTGTAACATAGTAGATCAGTTAAGCTTATAATGTACTGTTGTCGAACTCCTATTGTCAAGTTAGCCCTTAGGTCGGCGGATCCTTCATGCCGCGAGACTGCTGTACTTTGGAGAAGTTCCTTTAGGAGTGTGTAAGCGGTGTATTGCTTGTACTTTACCTGTGGACTTTACCTGTAGAGTATTATTATATTACTGTTTCACACTCGTCTAAATTCAGTTATGTACTAGGCTAATTTCTACTCATCATATATTCGCCTACCAAACGCCTATTGACCGGGCTAATAAATAATACAATTTGCACGGGGTTGATAAAAAAAATTTCTGCAGGTTTGAAAGAACAAGGCAGACGATCAATCTTGAAGAGACGGTGCAGAGAAACAGCGGAGGCTATGAAACACTCGTTCTTCCTGGACTGGTATCAACAGCAGAGAGAGTCGGCACTGCATCAGGCCTTGTAGGAAACACTTATAGCTATTCGTCGCCACCTCATAACAACAACCATTCACAGTTATCTCCGCCAGCAAATGAAAACGATAAATGCACATCGCTCTACAATCCGGACTATGATGAGATTATTGAAACAGATCTCGAACCTCCTGTGCCTCCACCGAGACCAGACGAAATCATACCACGAGACTCGGACAGCTACCTGGAAGTTTCAGCCTCAAACCTTTCACTAAATGATCACAATGATATATACAATACAAACATAGAGTAATACACGTTTATGTGCAAACCAACTACATGTATGTATGTTTGTAGGCCCTATATATGAACACTTATATAGAGCTTTAAATTGCCTCACTGAAATACGGATATCTAACACATCGAAACATGTGAGTTTTAAGATAACCTGAGTGTTTCTTGTGCTATTTGTAGAGGTAAGTTCTAATTTTGAGTGGAACATTGTATCTGTTTATCTATATAACTATCCACATGCATACATAATTAATGCATACATGCATACATACAGGCACATATACATACATATATGCATACCTATATAGACACATATCAAGACACGTATACATACATACATTCATACATGCATATATACATGCTTGCATGCACACATACACGGATACATACATAGATTCATATAGGTCATATGTGTCTATATAGGTATGCATATATGTATGTATATGTGCCTCTATGTATGCATGCGTTCGTGCATTGTAGCAAATTGTATTTCTTTATTATTTTAACATAGGCTAGTATATCTTGTGATAGGCAACATTTAACAACTTCTAAACTAACTAGTATATAATATTTTGTTTGAAATGTTCAGTTGTAGACCACAGTGAAAGTATTACCGCTGCAGTAGATTTCCAGTTATTATTGCACAGTTTTTGAGTAGTGTGAGTTATGGCACTATCACTTTGTGATATTGATTCATGGCCTGTCATAAATTGCGAGTAGTCGAATCACAGTGTTTGAAAATAATGTAAGAAGATTTAATTTGAAATGCCAAAAAAGAAACAACGTTTCAAATTGTGTTGATCTGGCAAAAGAAATGGGATGGGCTTGCGCTTACAGTGATGGAGTTTTCAATGAACAGGTGAAGAATCCAGTATATATTCAGTATGCAACTTGGTTCGGAAAGTGTAGGCAGGAGGACTCTGGATTTTAACCTAAGGGTTATTGAAAGTATTCCAACGAGAAATGTTCTGAATTGATGATCAGGAGACGTTTTCTCATTTCACTATAAATCGCACTCTGCTCATGTTGAAGATAAGGCCTTTGTTGATTTAATACACGTGTACTTTCACTTCTTTTTTATTACAACCTAACCATTAAACCATCAAAACTAAACAGTTACTGTACAATGTTTGCATGGAATAAGTAAACGTGTGGAATTCACCAGCCGTGTTGCTGCTATTTTAGTATTAGCCATTTTCTTTAACAATCTTAGCAAATCACAGCATCTTCGAGAGGTTCTCTAAAGGCGCTATATAAATGTTCAGTTACACACATACAGGTGAATTTGGAATTTTAATACGAAAAACAGAGAAAAACAATTGACACAGAAGGCCTCTGCATGAATCGATTGAATCGGTCTTCAGAACTCAAAGGCTATATCTGTGTCCCCTTTTCATAGATCGGGTCTTATCAGAGTTTCAATGTTGTCCCTCGTGGCTATATGCGGAAGTGCAATAATGGACTCTTGAATTAAATTCTACGTATCCTTTGGAATGGATTTATTACTGAACTTAGATAACACTGGGGTAACCAGTAGGAAGTAAACCAAAAACATTTATTAAGTTGCCTAGCCTGGCGAGTTAGCTAAGAAATTGGATTTGGTCACAGCAGTCTTCTCATATAAGATCAAAGTTTTTGATGCAAGACTTTAAAGTAATTTTGAGTTATCGGCCTAAAGGGTCATCTAAAAAGGATGTCCACAAAGAGAAGAGGGAGGGATAATCCAAATTCGGATAAGGGGAGGAGGGTGTAGTCACTTTGCTGCCCAGTGCGGAAGTACGCATCTGAATTTGGAACTCGTAGTCATTTCTGTACAGACTGCTTTATGCAATAAATTCCATCAGACAGAAAACAATCTGCGTGTACTGCGTTTGTTTGCATTTAGTCCCTTTTGCTGCATACGACAGTATCAACGTACCCCCACCCCGTAGCCCATTTAGCTCTGTAATATCAAAACTGCAATAACTCACACTACTCAAAAACTGTGCAATAAAAACTGGAAATCTATTGCAGCGGTAATTCTTCCACTTTGATCTACAGCTGAACATAGCAAACAAAATAACCTAGGCCTAAGCACTCTGTTGGAGCGTGGACGTCCGCAGAGGGAGATGGGGAGGGTAGTGCCAACTGCGGACATAGGACGATGCGGCAAGGGGAAGGAGGGGTCAAAATTATGTTATTTTTGCGGGTCCTTTATTGAAGACGACCCATAAGCACAAGGTTGCAGTAGCTGACTAGCATAAGAGGAGTCAAAGCGTGGTTAGGCGCGCCATCGTGTTAGCTATTAAGCTTTGGTTTTAGGCAAAATTCAAATCTCATCAGCATAGCTGAACAATTAAGTCTGCATCAAACTCAACAATCTAACTTGGTGCAGGTTTTGATTGAAATAATTTTGCACACAGCTCAGTTACAAGGCAGCAATGTTTTGATTGTCAAATACAGGTGGGCCCATAATTTTATGGTGGTCCAGTACATAAAACGTGGGTCCCAAAAGGGTACAAAACATTTTTAATAAGCTTTAAGTGAAACGAAACATTAAACTTTCCTGACATTATTTTGTTTTAGGCCCCCATTTGTTTTTCAATGAACCAGTAGCAAGAACACCCCAGACTGGTGTAGAAAAAGAAGGCTGCATCCCCTAGCAGAGTTGTTGTCTGGAATAGACAAGAACCGGTTGAGGTGAGTGAGGATATTGGTAGATCAACGGAGGAAGAAACGTTAGAACACTTAGGCTGCGTCTGAGGGCCAAGAACTTGTCAGAAACGAACTGTAGGAACCTGTCAGCAAGGGAAGAATGTAATGAGGAGTCAGGTACCATACTGCATTTATCGCGGTGCAGGATCTTGTTCACTGTCTGCCATAATAACCTTGAAGAAGAGGAACTGTCAAATGAGACAAGTAGATGAGTTTGCTACCGATAAGTTTATGTAAAAAGCCACACTTGCCACACTGGCGCTTGAATACTTTATAAGGAGATGGAAAGATAAATGGAAGTAAAGAAAAGTAAAGAACAAATACACTGACCATTTTATAGATTGTTGGGATACAAATGGTAGACCCAAAAGGGACTTAAGTCCCGCTAAATTAGGGCAGCCTATTACAAAACGATGCATGTGGCGACAAAAATGTTTAACAGATATTAGGCACAATTGAACTAAAAAGTATCCTGAAATCTAGTGGAATAGCTATGAAGTTGAATGTCGTGTTGATATTTAGCAAATTTGTCGGCATAGTATTGTTGTTCAGCTACGATTTTTATTTGCTTGAATTTACTACGATATTTAACAAATTTGGATTTAATAATAGTTTTTTTAAGACATCTTAAATACAGTATAGATTTCTTTTGGCAGGACTTTAATAGTGCAGGTGTCATCCAAGGTTGTTGTGGTCGTTTGCGCTGAGAACCCAACTGAGGGGTTATAGATAAAGCTTTATTATATGCAGCTTTGTATCTATCAAGAAACAGGGTATAAGCTAGAGAGGGGTCATTATTATTACAGGCTAAGGATACAGGGGTCTAGTCCATCTCTTTTAATAATAAGTGGAACTGTGTAATTGATTCCTTGTTAGTTATCCGTTTAGTATACAAGGGCTGAATATTAACAGGTGGTTGGTGGAGTTCACCCCATGTCACAATAGGGAAGTGATCAGATATGTCACTTATAAAATACAGCACAAGAGTCAGAATATATCGTTTGCACATTGTATTGACTTTTTTCTGAACTCAACTATAATACTCGAGAAAACGTCTCCTGATCATCAATTCAGAACATTTCTCATTGGAATGCTTTCAATAACCCTTAGGTTCAAATTACATTCATTACATTCTTCCCCTCCCTTTACGGCTAGCTCACGACAATGGCAGTGTGGTATTATAAATCCTTTAATAATCTAGAAATTCCTTTTATTTTCAGTATCTGATATTGGGGTTCCTCACTTTCGACTGCATCAAAGTTTAGACATGTGTGATTTGGCCAGGGCAGTCGATGTCAATTCGGAAAAAAATGTTCATCCTCTGTGAAAAAGCGAGATCTGAAACAGCGATCCATGTACACGATAAAGATAACCTCAGATCACCTTGTCACCTTGTGCCGTCGGTTCTTGGAAGCCTAGCGACCGTCATGACCAGACTTCTCCAAGCTCTTCTGTCCATTGCCACATCCCTCAGCTGTGCAAGATTCGTCGCTGTCTTCCTCTGTACCTCTTCTATCCATCTAATTCTTGGTCGTCCTCTTCTCCTCTTTCCCTCTCCACACGCCAACATCATCGTCTTTTCTAGTCCATCAGCGCGCATCACATGTCCAAAGTACATCATCTTCTGCCTGCTGGCTCTTTGATTCAATGTCAGATCACCTCTTAGGTCACCAATCTCCTGTAGTACTGATTCATTTGTTCTCTTTTCCCTCCACGATATCCTCAAAAGTTTCCTCCATATCCACATTTCACACGCAGCGATTTTATCCTCCAAGCCTTTCGTTTTTGTCCATGTCTCGCTTCCATATAATACTATGGGGAAGATCATTGCTTTGACAAGACCTGTCTTTGTCTTCATGCTCACATGTCTGTCCTTCCATATCTTTGCCATTCCCTGCATTGCAGTTTTGCCTAGTGCAATTCTCCTTCTCACCTCTCCATCACACCTGCCCTCTCTCTCAATTAATGATCCCAGAAATGAGAAACTTGATACAACTTCTATGTTTTCTCCATCCATCTCAAAAGTATCCCATTCTGCCGTCGTCATGATCTTAGTCTTTTTGATGTTGAAGTATAGCCCTGCCTTTTCACTTTCCCTCCTTAGTCGACGTATAAGCTCACAAAGATCATCCTTTTTCCCTGCCAGAAGTGTTGTATCATCTGCGTATCTTAAGTTGTTTAATATCCTCCCTGCTATCCTCACTCCTTCCTCCGCCCCATCCAATTCCGCCAGCCGCATTATTCTTTCTGCATACAGGTTAAACAGAGTCGGAGATAGTATGCAACCCTGCCTCACCCCCTTGCCGATTCCAATCTTCTCAGTGTCTCCATGTTCCGTCTTGATTACTGCCTGTTGATTCTCGTATAGGCTCTTGAGAAGCATGATGAGATGCTTTGGTATTCCCATCTCTTCCAAGGTTTTCCACATTAGTGAATGATTTATACAATCAAAGGCTTTGCTGTAATCTATGAAACATAAATGTACCTCCTGCCCATATTCTCGTTGTCTCTCCATCAGCCACCTTACATTCGCAATATGATCTCGTGTTCCTCGCGCCTTCCTAAAGCCTGCCTGATTTACTGGGAGCTCTCTTTCCACTGTACTCTCCATCCTTTTGTGTGTTATCTTGAGCAGTATCTTACTTGTGTGTGAGATCATTGCTATGGTGCGATAATTATCGCATTCTTTAGCATCCCCTTTCTTGAAGATGGGTATGAAAATAGAGCTCCTCCAATCTCTCGGCCATTCTCCTGTTTTCCATATCTGATTGCATAACGACGTTATGCTCTCCTTCATTCCCTCCCCTCCTGCTTTGATCAGCTCTATAGGTATCCCGTCAGTCCCCGCTGCTTTGTTGTCCTTGAGTTGCTGAATGGCCCATTCAACTTCACTCTTCATTATTGCTGGTTCTCGTTCGAAGGTTGTCTGGTCTATCCGTTCTTCTTTAACTCGCGGGTCCTTGTTGTACAGTTTCTCAGTGTATTCCCTCCATCTCTCTTTAACTTCTTCCCCCTCTCTGATCACGTTGCCTTCTCCGTTTCTTAGTGCTCCCATTCGTGGTGTGAATTTTCCAGTTAGTGACTTCACCTTTGCGAACATGTCTCTTGTTCTTCCTCTTCTTCCATCTTCTTCCATCTCTATGCACGTTTTGGCTAGATAATCTTCTTTGCTTTTACGCGCCAGTTTTTGAAATTCCTTGTCCAGGATCCTAACTTCTGCTTTCTTCTTTGCAGATCTCGCTTTCCTCCTTGCTTCCGCGACCTTTATTGCCTTGTCTGATAACCATGGTGATGTCTTTTTTCTCTGCTTCTTTGGTATGAATTCCTCCGCTCCTTCGTGTATTATTGTCTTGATTTCCTCCCACATATCATCCGTGTTTGTTTCTTTTCCAGTCTCAGAGCCTCAAAACGATTTTCCGTCGCGACTCTATATTCAGATGCGATAATTCTGCAATCATATCCCAACAGACGCTCTCCACGTTTCAATCTTTTAAGTTTTATTCTCAAAGTGGCCACCAACAGTTCATGATCTGTTCCGCAGTCTGCTCCCGGTCTTGTCCTTATGTCCCTTACCGAACTTTTCCATCTCTGTTTCACCAGCATAAAGTCTATCTGATTTCTGTATTTCCCATCTGGCGATGTCCACGTGTATAATCTTCTTTTTGGCTGCTCAAACCATGTGTTTGTGATCTTCAGCTCGTTGGCGTCGCAGAAATCCACCAGCCTTGTCCCTGCCTCATTTCGCTCCCCAAGTCCATTTTTTCCAGCCGATTTTGATCCTTTATCGTTACTCTGTCCCACCTTTGCATTGAAATCTCCAATGATCATCAAGACGTCTCCTTTAGGCACATTGTCTAATGTCTCCTGTAGTCCACTGTAGAAGCGGTCATGCTCTTCTTCTTCCGTCACCGATGTTGGTGCGTATACTTGTACGACAGTCATGTTGATTTCCTTTCCTCTAAATCTGACACTCATGATTCGGTCGTTCACCGTGTCGTAACCCATTATCGCCGCCGAGCTTCCCTTGTCACATATCATCGCCACTCCATTCCTCCTTCCTTCATCCGATCCAGACATTATTACCCTGTAATCCCCTGATGCAAAGTGCCCTTGTCCCTTCCACCTCGTCTCACTCAGTCCCAATATTGCCAAACCCAGCCTCATCATTTCTCCTTTAATCACCTCCAGCTTACCCAGTTGCATGCTTCTCACGTTCCAGGTGCCCATCTTCATCTGCACCCCACAGCTCAGGTTGAGTCGTTTGTCCCTGACCCTATCCGCCACTGAACTTCCTTGCGGGTTTGGTTCAGTCGCTTCATCTCTTCTAAGGCTTCCCGACTCACCATATCGCTCTTCTCCAGTAGCTATTGAGTCGCCCTCTGGCCTGGAGGCTCCACCATTGGCGACTATCTTTGGATCATGGATTGTGCTTGTCATGACAGTTTTCTTGGCAAAATACAGAGGTGGTTTGCCGTTGCCTTCCTCTGGTTTGCCTGCCGTGCCCGTTCGTTCCTCTCTTATAGTATAAGAGAGTACTAACAGTTCGCCCCACGAGAAGGTGGGCACGGAGGACTTTGGCCCGCTCGCCCAGGTCGGGTTCGAGTCTACGCTCAAAGAGTCGTCGGTCAAATCACCTCCCTGTTTTACTCCATTGGAGAAAACTCCTTGTGAGTGGCGAGTCGGAACCTTCGCGATCAATCAAGAGAAAATAAAATTTTCAGGTCCAGGTCGAGTAACTGCATTTGCTTGCTCCAAAACTGGACAAGATTTATACGTATTGCTGGATGCAGGAAATCGAAATATATTTGGAAAGCAACCAGAATAGGCCAATCACTCGTGCACAATACATTCACTACCATCGTCAGTGGCATAAATAAATCGAATTCAACATTTGCAGTTTCAGACTTTACTGAACTTCATATTTCTCGACGGACAACGCCGGAAGAAGTAGTGGGCTTTAATTCTACTGGCTTCCTTCAACAACATATCCTAAAGCCAACGAATTCCCAACGACCAACAGCCAAAATTATCCCAAAAGCGAATGAAAATATGATCTAATAACACCCACTGATGTTCAGTTTGGACAACAGACTGAAATCCTCGAGATAACCCACATTGGACTAATTTTCCATAGACATGTGTCACCAATAAACAGCATCCAAGTGGAAGTTATCAAAACAACTAATCAGAAGCAAATTATAATACTATGGAAAAGCGGTAAAGCCGAAGTTCTTGACAGTGCACTCAACACCATACAGCACATATGAATTACACCTTTTTGGGAATACCCCATTGACCTAAAGTGGGATGAGAAAACTGAACCGTTGTACGTACTTGACGCTAATGGCACCAGCAACCGTCTGCTTATCATGACCATAACAACCTGGGAACGACTATGAATGAAAGGGTTAGACGTAAAGAAATCTGCAATTTAAACGACAAAAAGAAACCTTTGACCAGCACTGATGCTAGCTGTCAGGTTTAACAAGTCTGTCTATTGTATATTTTTTTAAACACATTTGACCTGCGCTGATGCTAGTTTAAAAATCAGAGATTTAAGAATGGAAAGGCTGGACTGATTATCTACGGCAAATCTTTGTATTTCAGTGTATATTATTTATCACATGATCCTTTTGTAGCTAGAAGACAGGTTGTTTAGTGAGTATTATGTAAGCAGTTAAAATAAGTTATAAATTGTATTGCTTTACGAAGATTAAAATCACTCTAGATGATGAAAGACCTATCTGGATATCTAATAATTTAAAAATTATTTCACCACTTTTATTTAAACATCATATTCACGGAGATACTGTGCATGTCCGAGGCCAAGACGACCAATGATTTGCCTGTGATCGAAGCCTGGCAACCATTTTGGTTAGATCCATGTAATAATAATAATAATAAGACAATTTATATAGCGCCGTAGCACAGCCGAGGCCGAAGAAAAGGGCGCTGTACAAGGGTTCAAAAATCAACTGCAGTCATAAGATATCCTAAAAAGATGTGTCTTGAGTCGTGACTTGAATGTGTCCAGCGATGGGGCATTCGTCACATTCTCAGGAAGACTGTTCCACGCAGTGGGTCCGGCGATAGTGAAGGAACGTTCCCCGAACTTCGTGGAAGAACGTGGGACATGCAGTTGATTCCTCGATGAGGACCGTAGCTGATATGTGTTCTGGTTGTCGGCTGTTCGAATACAGAAGTCGGATATATAGTCTGGTAGAAGACCATTAAGAGCCTTGTATGTAATTAGGCACAGTTTGTAGGTGATCCGCTGAGGAATACGCAACCAGTGCAGGTTGTCGCGCAGCAGATCAGTGACGCTATTGAATGGTGTCCGACCATAGATGAGGCGGGCAGCAGAGTTTAGCACTGACTGTATCCGCTCTAGCTGACAAGTCGGCAGACCTGCCAGCAGGCTATTGCAGTAATCAACCCTGGAGACGATGAAACTGTTGACCAGAGTGACAGCGGTTGAGGTGGGAATGAATCTGCGGATCGATTTGATGCGACGCAACTGATAGAAGCAACCTCGTACAAGTTGATTCACATGGGCCGACATGGTCATGCAGCTGTCAAAGCGGACCCCCAGGTTGCGAATGGTGTCAGCTGGTCGAACTTCGGCATCACCGAGGGCAAAGGTACTGTCGTCGAGTAGATGGCGACGTCGGAGGGTGGTGCACCATAGAAAGTCAGACTTTGATGAATTAAGTCTGAGGCGGTTGGACGCCATCCACTCTGAAATGCGCTCGATACACAGCATCACTCTCTGTTTCAGCTCAGCGGTTTCTGATGGCTCACAGAAGAAGTAAAGCTGTGTATCATCCGCATAGCAGTGGTGAAGGAGTCCATGCGCTTGAATAATTCTCTCCACATCGGCCGTGTATAATAAGAAGAGGAGGGGACCCAACACTGAGCCTTGTGGAACGCCACAGGTGACCAGCCTAGGTGATGTCACCTCCCCCGCCAAGTGGACAGATTGCGTGCGCCCCTTCACGTAGGATTCAAGCCAACAGAGCGCTTTTTCTCTGACTCCAAACGAACGAGATAGTCGTTGAAGCAAGGTGTCGTGGTCGACTGTATCGAATGCAGCCGACATATCGAGAAGCGACAGAAGCGCTAGTTGGCTTGAATCGATGGCATCGATTATGTCGGAGAAGACTTTGAGGAGCGCAGTCTCGGTCGAGTGGCCACGCCTGTAAGCAGATTGAAACCGAGGAAGGAGACGAGCTTCAGACAGGTACTCAGTGAGCTGTTGGTTCACTATGCGCTCAAGCACTTTTGAGACGAAAGTTAAGTTAGATACCGGTCTGAAGTTCGCAGGTGATGATTCGTCGATCCCATCTTTCTTAGGGAGTGGCGTGACCAGTGCGTGTTTCCATTTTGACGGAAAGCGGCCGGTGGCAAATGAAAGGTTAAACATGTACATTAGGTGCAAAGGTTTCAAGTTGGACAGTGTCGAACTCTTGCATAAACGATCCGTTGTAAACATTGGGCCTATAATGGGGGTCTGGGTGCAAAGCCCTATTGAGTTCCAGAGACAAAGGCCCCGGCGTGGGGGTCAGGAAGTAGGCCTAAAGCCGGCAGACATAAAACCCAACATCTCAACAGACAAAAAAATGAGAAATGTTACTACTGCCCTGGGGCACCCAATATAATCAATACATCTGCCTACATCATAAATACAGAAAATAATAGCATATGTAAGTATCAAGGTATGTCCAATTCAGTGCCCCTGGGCACAGTTAAGCTTACTTAGCGAAAAAAGCAATTAAGTTACTATACATGTGCTATTACTATGAAGCAGTATACGTGGAATATATGTCATAACTCGGCCTTACACCAATATAGCATTTGACGTAGGGCAACATGGTTTTTGTGACATTGAACAGGCCTATATGTTGAATCAACCTTAAAGTGTGAGGTAAGTGAACCCATGAAAGGAATCACTAACCTGATTAGTAAAGAATTTTTACAATACCATTAATCAACACATGGTTGAATGCCTTAATTTCAGAATGTCTGATCTACAACCTTTCCATGGTGTTTGTCACCCAGAAGCAACATACCACTGAAAGATACCATCATATCTATCACAGTCAAATTTACCAGCATGTAAAGAATGCAATGAAATTCTTCGGATTAGATTAGAACATGCTACGATGACACCTGGATATGTGGAATCACATCATCTATTCGATTTCATGCGTAGAAGTGATGATGCTATAACTTTGACGGCTTGTGTCTGTAAGCAATGCCTTTTGGGGTGACAGTCATCACTCCACCAGTGGCAGTCTCATCTTCCAAGATCTTCTTAAAAGCCACCACTACATCTTCAACACTGAAACAAACAAAAAATGA
Organism: Norana najaformis; assembly: GCA_964023275.1. Taxonomy (NCBI): domain Eukaryota; kingdom Metazoa; phylum Annelida; class Clitellata; order Crassiclitellata; family Hormogastridae; genus Norana; species Norana najaformis. The sequence goes on along the minus strand of OZ029916.1, from coordinate 7,660,742 downwards.
CTGTAAAACATTGCTCACAATTTTTTCACAACAGGGTTATTCCATGTAAACTTGACCAATAGTTCCTACTTCACCATCTCAGAGTTTGATAACTTTTGGCAGTATGCAGATAATTATGTATCAATGGTCAATTTCAGATCTTAATACCCAGTAGTTACTGAGATATGAGACTCACACCTGGAGTGTCCCAAATTTTCAATGCTGCAGCAAATTACTTTTTTCTTGTTTTCCAGTCAGTGTATTTCAGTAGCTATTCACACAAATGAAACTTTCCATATACCTTCTGTTTGTGGTTTAGTTTCATAAAATGTAAAACAATTAGCTTTAGGCCTGTCTAACATATTGCAGATATATGGTGTGTCAAACAAGCTGCCTTGTAAAACTTTAGTAAAATTTGCTAGCTACTTCTGCATGATGTAAAGCCAGAGACTTCACTCAAACTTGTAGCAATTGCGCCAAAATACTCCACTAGGCAGAGTATTCAGAGCATAATTTGTACTTGTCTACAATAGTTATTTGCTTAACAGATTGGGTTCTGAGTCCTAATCCATAACTTCGGACACAATTTTGGATGACTTTCCATGATATCGAAAGGCATGTAGGTAATTGTTTAGGCCTATCAATTTGTCTTGCAACTGTCTAGAGACTGTCAAGATGAAGTCTGTGATGGAGGACTCAGTGGATGGTATGATCTCTATGGTTTAGACTTTCCTTTCATGCTTTTATATGACACTTTTTGTAACTGTCTCAGATCTTCAGGAATGTCTACAAATGTTAAACCACTCAGCCACCTCATGAAGTACATGACAATGATGATATATGTTAGTTACTGTTGTGGAAATAGCAGACCCTGTTAGCTGCTGCAAAAATCCACACTAGGTGTTGCCAGCACATAAAAGAATGCCTAAACCATAGAGATCACACAACTTTTACCACTTTGTGACACAGAGTCCCCAATTCTGCAAGGCAGAAAGATAAGCAGCAGGTAGGTACGTTATAAGGTACACTGTACATTTACAGATCACCTCTTACTACATAAACTCATCAGATCTGCTCCAAGCATCACCACAAACCACAAATAAACAAGATGGTTTTAAACCTTTGACAAACAATTGGAAAACAGGCCAAGAATCTTATGTCACAGCTCTAGGCAACCTGTCCCCAACTGTTCAAATATTGAACTTGATAGTTTCAATCAAAAACTTGGAGAAGCATTCCCCTTTGTTAGATAGCTGCTGTTGTGTTTGTATTTCCATCCAAAAGATTCTTCCACTCTATATAGCACACATCCAGAAAGCTGGTAAATGAATTAACCTTTACCTTACCTAAAATTCTCCATCTGAATTACAGATCAATCACAATATATAACTAGACTTGCAGTAAAGTGCATACCTCAAAAGTCCCAGAGCTTCCACTAGATTTGTAAAACCAGGCACGTCACTGGCTTTATCCAGTTTGAAAGCTTTTTCAGTCATGGCAGTTTTGGCAAATGACGGACAAAAACAATTCACACGAATTGATGACGATCTCAATGTTAACTGAAACATTTGTTACATTTAACACATCTTGAAAACATGGAGCTCGATCAGAACAACGCATCTGCCATCTAGTGATAACTTTTCAGTAATAAAATAAGAAATTACTTAGTTCACGAGTCTTGATTGAAGGAGTAACATAACATGACATAACGATGCTTTTTATTTCCAGTTTAACTGTAGTAACATTAATTTCTAAATTTTAGACAGAACATCTAGGCATTCCATCAGACATGGCTATGCTCAGCTGAGTTTGCCATCAGAGAGCTTCATTTACATATTAAACACGTGTGTTTGATAAGCATCAGGTGAAGTTGGCAGTTTGTTGCTATGCCAAACCAAATCTAACGTACTAATCCATCAGCTTCTATTGTGCCCCAGTTATAACACACAAGGTGTCAATTAGTTTTCAAATCAAAGTAAAATCACAATGAGGAGCAACAGGTCAGCGCTCTCGTCATGCTCCACGCCAGTACCCATCTCAGGTCGGGGAAGCCAATGATCCAAACAGCGGGCTGAATTCTACAATGAATCTTGGTTGTGTGCCATCGATGTTGCCCACTTGACCGTCAATTCAGCGAAATCTCCATTTTCTCCAATTTCCTTCTCCTTTAACTTCTTTCACTACACTCTCATCTTTCACTTCCACCTGTCTATTAACCATCTATGCCGCATCCACTCACCAACCAGAGAATCAATGTTCGTTCTTCACATCTCCCTCTCTCAGTCTTATTTTATAACAGGCATGGGCAATTTAATTATGCCACTATTAACGATAGACTGGCCTTACATATTAATATCGTCGGAAAAAGTCAAAACAAATGAATACAGTTCAAACAAGCTAAACAACAATATCTACACTTTCTTTAAAACTAATATCATTATCACTTTCTCTAGATTTCACTACAAAGCTCTACAAGGTGTCTTTTTACATGCCATTGCACGACATTACTGCTAAATGTGTAATCGTGACAATGGTAAATCAAGGACAATCAAAAATACCAGCAAGCTTAAATTTACGATTTTAAGTCTTGCAGAAGACTGTGCAATATACAGTAACACAATTCTCACAGGTATTTTCCCTGTGGATCAACAACTCTTTCCTGTATTCCTGCAGTTAATCATGGTTTCAGGTTCAAATCATGTACTGTTACTGATGTATCTAGTTTGCATTGGCTTTCCCAATTAACTATGTGATGCGCTGTTGGTCAATATAGGTAAATACATAAGTACACGGTTTAATATAGCAACTGTATAGCCTCAGCCCTGCTCATCTTGAAGTGAATTTATCGGGCGAGATCCTTCACCACCACCGCTGCCTGTTTGAATGGGTGCCACGCCATTTAAGAACCCCGTGTGAGGACAGTGCTAATCCAAGATTTAAATCTCTGAAACGTAGCCACGATTGGTATGCAACCGGCATGCTCACATTCCGACGCACCTTGACGTATGCTTTAACCAATGTAGCTAGCCAGGCCAACTAGGTGTAAGTAGGTCATTAGAATTACGACCAATTAGAATTATTGTACCTGAATTTACATGATCTAACAGTGTCCGGTAAATTACCGAAGTCTTACTTACAGCCAAAGCCCTTGATAGCCCAACAACTCCATGTTTAGAAGCGACATATGCTGGATCAAAGGGAACAGCTGTGACACCTGAATGAAAAAGCAAGATCAGTAACAGTTCTTTGACAGGTAATATAAACACCAGTGGAGGTGTATGAACTCCAACAATTTACTCCAGAGTAATTTGTGAGTTCTGTACATTAATAAGAAATTATATATATACATATATATATATAAATATGTATATATAATTTCTATATATAATTTCTATATATAATTTCTATATATATAATTACATATATATTTATATTTATAATTATATATACATATATATTATAAAAAATATAGAAGGGATTCATTTTTAGAGCTACTTTTATTTTACACCCCTACAACACCAAATAATATGTGAAGTACATTAACCTTTATATAAAATTCCAGTATGCCTTTCCTGTGTCAAAATTTACTGTCTGTGGTCTTGGAGTTAAAATATAGTGGAGGTTCTGAGGTTCGAACCCCAAGGTATCGCATGGAACAGGTATACCATGCAACTTAGCTGTTTCTTGACCAAATTCTTTAAACCCAGTACCATGCTTCTGAAGACTGGAGTGGTTAAAGTTATACAGCAAATGAGTTATTACTATTTTATATTTTCGTGCATACCAAAAGCAAGTCCTAAGAAACATCATCTTCACAAGAATGACTGACCAGCCATAGAAGCAATGTTGATGATGTGACCACCATTCCCTCCTTCCTTTTTGCCCATGTACCTTGCGCCTAACAGACATCCTCTCATCACTGCCGTCTAAATGGAAAAACATTAGTACATAAAGAACAGAAAAGCTATAACTAAGAATAAAGCACAAAATTATTGCTAGTTATAGCTAGACTTACTTCTATACCAATTAAGTAAGTAAGTAATGCATTTGTTAACATGCCCTACGTCCGTCGGGTGAGCAAGGAATCACAGGCACATCAATTGGCACATTAAGCAACAGAAAATCCCTTCCTGCATCCTTACTCTTTGCAGTTTCTTTTTGAATGTTAGTAGCTGAACCACAGAATATGATAATGGTTCATGAAAAACATCTGTTTTCTTCAATTTATCTCAGACGAGCTCAGCATTTATCACTAAACTAAATACACGTTACTACTTGCATCTTCTCCTGGTTAGGAAGTGTACATGCACCTTTTATCACCAGTTGAAGTCTAATTCCTTTGCCGAGTCTGGGTTGAGAGCACCTCCAAGCAGATGTCCAGAAGAAGCAGTATGTAAATTTACTGATTTAATGAAACAATTAAAGATGATGTGCATCCTAAGCAAAAATCATGTAGGAAACAATGTCACAGTTCATTTCTGTCTTTGATATAAATGTCAGTATAAACAACCCATTGTACTCTCTGTCAATACACTGAATGCAAAATGAATGAAGATGTATCTCCTGCATAAAACAATCATATAACAACAAGGGAAGAAAATGTTACTTAACCAAGTTGGTGTCGATGGTTTTCTCCCAGTCATCATCATCGTAAGTCCCAACTCCAGCATTGTTCACTACTAGGTCAAGGCCACCAAATGTGTCGTGTGTGGTCTTGAAAGCAGCTTTTTAAAAAATGAAAATCACTACAGGATACATGCACACAGCTAAACAAGTAAGCAAACTAATTAAATATTAAAAATATTTTAGTGGTATGGAGAAAAAACAGCTTCATGAATTTTATTTTGGCAGCTTGGAGGAGGGCCTAGAAGAGACAGGCATGGCACAGCACTGTGCACACGACTACTTTCACCGTTCACAAGTGAAAGAGAGAGAGAGAGAGGAAGAGACAGCGATAGAGAAGGAGGGGAGAGACAGAGACAGACTGAGGCAGACAGACAGAGAAGAAAGACCAACTAAGGCCAAAGTCCAAGTTTCTGATTAAACAATGAGTCAGTTTTTTGGACTCACCAACACAAGCAGACCTCAGAGATTTCCTGGTTAAGCCTATACATAGTTCCTTTGCTCATACTTGCCTTCCAGCTCTAGTTTCTTACGCACATCACATTTAATAAAAAGAGCTGCGCCACTTCCAAATTGCTTGTTGAATTCATTCTGGGTGTCAAGACCAAGGTCATGTAGTACATCAACCAGAGATACCTGTTAAATTAGTACACAATTATTTTAACACTACTAATTATTAACAGGCCTACAAGCACAATATTTTCATACATAATTGTAAATGTAAATCTCCTAAATTTCTCAGTGTCACACAAAAGCAGCAGCTTATTCACTTGTACTATATCACATCAAGTCCGCAACAGCCAGGTTGTTTGATCAGGTCAAAATCCGGGGAAGGTCAGGCTGAAAAGACACCATGGTGCTACAGTGGAAACTGTTGATGAGGGTGGTCACTGGATGGTCCAGAAACAAAAGAAGGAAAGGAAAAGCTTGAAAAGTTCTGTTTTCGGTCATAGTGAAAAGCCACAGGACAGAGGGCAAGAAAAGGAGAACTCACACTGACAGGCAAGAAAAGGATTAGCAAACTGACAGAGATCTTTCAGGGTTTTGTTCCAAAGAGCTGGTGCCCCTTAGAGTAAGGAGTTGGAAAGGAGGGGACTGGAGGCCGAGACAACGAAAGGTATCAGAATAAATAGATCTGGGTAGACAGAACCACTACCATTTAGGAAGTCTGTTAAAAGACGATGGACTTTACACTGCTATATTACACATGAGTAGGCCAATTGCAGCAATTTCTACAGTACTGGCCTGTACTGAATGCTACTTCAAAACATATTAGTTCACACAGCAGCAATTTCCAATGAACTGAAATGATGATTTAGCAGTAGTTCCAAAACACAAGGCAAAATAATAAGCAGACATATTTGGTATTTGGTGCATTATCATTAGCACATAACCTAGCCCAAAGGTGATAGTCAGGAGAAAAGGAAATGATGTTAACCAATTTGTGGCATTGCTTGATGGCAGACATGTGAAAGTAAACTATACCCATGGTTCGGTTGTGGCTTATTTCAGAGATTTGAATCTCGGGATAGCACAGTTCATGTATGGGGACCTTAAATGGTGTGGCATCTATTAAAACAGGCAGCGGTGGTGAAGGATCTCATCTCACCAATTCACTGAAAAATGAGCAGGGTCGAGGCATATGGTTGCTATATAAAACCGTGTACATTAACATTTACATTTAGCTTATACATATTTGGTGAATAAATCGCATCAATCAAATAAGTCACTTTGTGAAGATGGAGTTCAAAGCCTGGAACCTCTATGCCATTTGTCGTTACTCTTAATTTTAAAGCTCTTCTGGTTTCATTGTAACTTTACTTTTGCAGAGTTAAGAGAAAGCAGTCACCAGCTGCTGGTTTGCACTGCTTGTTCAGGTATTCATTTGCTTCAAAGGCACAGGGCGCATACCTGCACGACAGATGCGTTTTCATTAATCTTCATGAGCTTCAGTCATAGACTAGCACTCAATAAAAGTATGTTCCTGCGGCCCTTACTTTGTGACGGCAACAGAAAGCAACTGCAGTCAATTCAGCAATGAAATCGTGGTACCCATGAAGTGTTATAATTAAATCAAATGAAGTTGGAAAAAGTATCCAAAAATGACCGTGTAGAGTTTTGGCAGTCTTGAACTTGAAGCTGACCAAAGTTTCCACTAATTTCGAGGCAAGATCGGTTACGTTTCAAACGAGCCCCGATAGTAAAGGATCTCGCCCGATTATTACACTGAAAATGATCAGGGTCAAGGCCATACAGTCGCCATTGAAAAACGCGGGCATTTACATTTACCTTTCCGCCTGCCTCAAGAATGACCCGGGCAAATGCCTTTCCGAAGCCCTGAGCGCCTCCAGTGATTAGAGCCGTAGCATTTCGAAGCGACATTGTCAACTCAGTCAAATCCCGTATCTAAGATTCTGCCTGCAGTTGCAATACAGTAGCGACCTTCCACACCTTAAGGAAAAGTAGTTACAGTTTTACGGACTTTGACTGCACACAGTTCAAGGACTAGCGTTACACAGGACTATAACTTCTTATTTCAAAATCGTGCAATGCGTTCATTCGCCTTCGCTCGCAGCGCCTCTGGCGACTAGCAAGTATCAAGTCTTGTTTACATAACAAGGGCATTGCAGTCCAAAAGAAAATCGACAAAATATTATCTTTTAAGAGTATGCATTGCCAGCTGAAAATAAAACATTAAATATGATTATTATTATCTGTAAAGTCTACATTACAAATTACTGGACAAACTGATTTCATTCTAAAGCTTATTTAATTTTGCGCTGTGCAACTATGCGGCACCGACCCTGGAACAAATCTTAAGCTTATGAAATTTTAGAGATTCACGAGAATTACAGTAAGTTGTTGTTATAAGGCACATGAGTGGACCAAATACATATAAAACAACCCACAGATTCAATCCGAACTCCACGGCCGTCACCACGTTCAACAGCATCAGTCTCAAGGGTTGATTTCTGTACCCACCTGATGGCAGGTTTGCCGGCTTGTGAGCCAAAATAGGCCTTCAGTCAGTTCTGAAATTGGGCTGCCGGTATGATCAAGTTAGAAAGTCGTACGATTAGGTAACTTACCAAAAGTGACAGCCTTCCGTAGGTTAAAGTCCCTCGGCGGTTCTCCTACAAACTGCCTATATGGCTTTTACCACACATAGCACAGAATGACCTTTTCTTGGATTATAGGAATCCCAGATTACTACTATCCAATCAGTTTGCCCAGACGCATAATTTCATTGCGCCCACTGCGGTACTGCAAATATTGGCCCACAATGAGCACAATGTGGGCCTTAAGGGCGCGGCTGTCAGGGTAGATATCAGCTGTAGTCCTCAATAAGGAATCAACCCTAGTCCCATAGTCTTCTATGAGGTTGGCAAACACTCTTTCGCAGTCACAGAACACACTGCATGGAAGTTATCCAGAAGCATACACCTCTTGACACCTGCAGGTCATGGGTCAAGACATGGAAGGTAAAGGTATACTCATAGTTCCAGAACTTTGATGGATCTTTTGGCTAAGGCACAAGCACTGTGACAACTACCCAAGAACAGGGACTACTTTTACCTTTCCGTCTTGTGTTGGTACTCATTTACTGACCCAGAGGGATGGGAAACTGAGTTGGTCTATACAGCCTAGTAATCCGTGGATAGTCACCCTATGAGTTCTCAACTTCACTGCAGTTGCCCAGGAAAGTTGACTGGAAAATACAGCGAAGAAAAACTAGGTAAGAAATAAATTTAAAATATTAATATTTTAACCATTCACCTGTATCTCCCAAACCAGAATACTCAATCTACACAAACCTAACAGTGCTTTTCAGTATCAGACATGTGACTTCAAATTTTCAAAATGAACTGTTAAGACCCTTACAGGATCAACATGTTAATGACATTTCTCATCCTGGCATTTTGATATATATCACACAGTACTTTAACAGGTAGCATGCTGTAACTGTAACATAAACAAAATATGTATATAGCACCTTTGCTGTTCATGATGAAGAATTAATACATGAAAAGGCAAGCTACAGTCAATCCAGGATCAGACTGGTTGAAATCCTGCAAAAGCAGTTCATGCATATAGGAAACAACCCTTGATGAAATGTGATAACACATTCCATCAGCAACAATCACAGACCAGGGCAATCTTGTAGGTAATCATTACACATATTCCACAAATTGCTAAAAATTAGAATTTTGCCAATATTGGGGAAAGCTGTACAAACATGGTAGAAAACTTTCTTCACAACTTCACATTTCATGTTTGGTTACTGCAGAAAATAATTGGCTATCACTGCACTATAAAGAATGCCTCAGTTAGAGAATGAACTGATGGCTGAATATTTGGCACATGTATGTTAACTTGATGTGTGACCTTTTGCGGTTTTGAATGTTTATCTAGTAGATATTGGGCTCATTCAGGATAGTCAGGTCGGCCAACCTTGCAAAATTGCTAATCCATTTTTACGATAAAGATAACCTCAGATCAATAGAGAGAAAATAAAATTTTCAGGTCCAGGTCGAGTAACTGCGTTTGCTTGCTCCAAAACTGGACAAGATTTATACGTATTGCTGGATGCAGGAAATCGAAATATATTTGGAAAGCAACCAGAATAGGCCAATCACTCATGCACAATACATTCACTACCATCGTCAGTGGCATAAATAAATCGAATTCAACATTGGCAGTTTCAGACTTTGCTGAACTTCATATTTCTCGACGGACAACGCCGGAAGAAGTATTGGGCTTTAATTCTACTGGCTTCCTTCAACAAAATATCCTAAAGCCAACGAATTCCCAACGACCAACAGCTAAAATTATCCCAAAAGCGAATGGGAATATGATTCTAATAACAACCATTGATGTTCAGTTTGGACAACAGACTGAAATCCTCGAGATAACCCACATTGGACTAATTCAATAGACACGTGTCACCAATAAACAGCATCGAAGTGGAAGTTATCAAGACAACTGATCAGGAGCAAATTATAATACTAGGGAAAAGCGGTAAAGCCGAAGTTCTTGACAGTGCACTCAACACCATACAGCACATACGCATTACACCTTTTTGGGAATACCCCATTGACCTAAAGTGGGATGAGAAAACTGAACCGTTGTACGTACTTGACGCTAATGGCACCAGCAAGCGTCTGCTTATCATGACCATAATAACCTGGGATCGACAATGAATGAAAGGGTTAGACGTAAAGAAACCTGCAATTTAAACGACAAAAAGAAACCTTTGACCTGCACTGATGCTAGTTGTCAGGTTTAACAAGTTTGTCTATTGTATATTTTTTTAAACACTTGACCTGCGCTGATGCTAGTTGTCAGGTTTAACAAGTTTGTCTATTGTATATTTTTTAAACACTTGACCTGCCGCTGATGCTAGTTTAAAAATCAGAGATTTAAGAATGGAAAGGCTGGACTGATTATCTACGGCAAATCTTTGTATTTCAGTGTATATTATTTATCACATGATCCTTTTGTAGCTAGAAGACAGGTTGTTTAGTGAGTATTATGTAAGCAGTTAAAATAAGTTATAAATTGTATTGCTTTACGAAGATTAAAATCACTCTAGATGATGAAAGACCTATCTGGATATCTAATAATTTAAAAATTATTTCACCACTTTTATTTAAACAACATATTGACGGAGACACTGTGCATGTCCGAGGCCAAGACGGCCATTGATTTGCCTGTGATCGAAGCCTGGCAACCATTTTGGTTAGATCCATGTACATTAGGTGCACAGGTTTCAAGCTGGACAGTGTCGAACCCTTGCATAAACGATCCGTTGTAAACATTGGGCCTATAATGGGGGTCTGGGTGCAAAGCCCTATTGAGTTCCAGAGGCAAAGGCCCTGGCATGGGGTCAGGAAGTAGGCCTAACGCTGGCAGACATAAAACCCAACATCTCAACAGACAAAAAATGAGAAATGTTACTACTGCCCTGGAGCACCCATATAATCAATACATCTGCCTACATCATAAATACCGAAAATAATAGCATATCTAAGTATCAAGGTATGTCCAATTCTGTACCCCTGGGCACAGTTAGGCTTACTTAGGAAAAAAAGCAATTAAGTTACTATACATGAGCTATTACTATGAAGCAGTATACCTGGAATATATGTCATAACTCGGCCTTACACCAATATAGCATCTGACGTAGGGCAACATGGTTTTTGTGACACTGAACAGGCCTGTATATGTTGAATCAACCTTAAAGTGTGAGGTAAATGAACCCACGAAAGGAATCACTAACCTGGTTAGTAAAGAATTTTTAATTTACAGAGGAACATTACTAAAACAATACCATTAATCAACACATGGTTGAATGCCTTAATTTCAGAATGTATGATTTATGGCCTTTCTGTGGTGTTTGTCACTCAGAAGCAACATACCACTGAAAGATACCATCATATCTATCACAGTCAAATTTACCAGCATGTAAAGAATGCAATGAAATTCATAGGATTAGATTAGAACATGCTACGATGACACCGGATACGTGGAATCACATCATCTATTCAATTTCATGCGTAGAAGTGATGATGCTATAACTTTGACGGCTTGTGTCTGTAAGCAATGCCTTTTGGAGTGACAGTCATCACTCCACCAGTAGCAGTCTCATCTTCCAAGATCTTCTTAAAAGCCACCACTACATCTTCAACACTGAAACAAACAAAAAATGACTGTAAAACATTGCTCACAATTTTTTCACAACAGGGTTATTCCATGTAAACTTGACCAATAGTTCCTACTTCACCATCTCAGAGTTTGATAACTTTTGGCAGTATGCAGATAATTATGTATCAATGCTCAATTTCAGATCTTAATACCCAGTAGTTACTGAGATATGACGCTCACACCTGGAGTGTCCCAAATTTTCAATGCTGCAGCAAATTACTTTTTTCTTGTTTTCCAGTGTAGTTCAGTAGCTATTCACACAAATGAAACTTTCCATATACCTTCTGTTTTTGGTATAGTTTCATAAAATGTAAAACAATTAGCTTTAGGCCTGTCTAACATATTGCAGATATATGGTGTGTCAAAAATGCTACTTTGTAAAACTTTAGTAAAATTTGCTGGCAACTTCTGCATGATGTAAAGCCAGTGACTTCACTCAAACTTGTAGCAATTGCTCCAAAATACTCCACTAGGCAGAGTATTCAGAGCATAATCTGTGCTTGTCTACAATAGTTATTTGCTTAACAGATTGGGTTTTGAGTCTTAATCCATAACTTCGGACACAATTTTGGATGACTTTCCATGATATCGAAAGGCATGTGGGTAATTGTTTAGGGTCTATCAATTGTCTTGCAACTGTCTAGATACTGTCAAGATGAAGTCTATGATGGAGGATTCAGTGGATGGTATGATCTCTATGGTTTAGACTTTCCTTTCATGCTTTTATATAACACTTTTTTGCAACTGTCTCAGATCTTCAGGAATGTCTACAAATGTTAAACCACTCAGCCACCTCATGAAGTACATGACAATGATGATATATGTTTGTAACTGTTGTGGAAATGGCAGACCCTGTTAGCTGCTGCAAAAATCCACACTAGGTGTTGCCAGCCCATAAAAGAATGTCCACACCATAGAGATCATACAACTTTTATCACTTTGTGACACAGAGTCCTCAATTCTGCAAGGCAGAAAGGTAAGCAACATGTAGGTACCTTATAAGGTAAACTGTACATTTACAGATCACCTCTTCTACACAAACTCATCAGATATGCTAGCATCACCACAAACCACAATCGAACAAGATGTTTTAAACCTTTGACAAACAATTGGAAAGCAGGCCAAGAATCTTATGTCACAGCTCTAGGCAACCTGTCCCCAACTGTTCAAACACTGAACTTGATAGTTTCAATCAAAAACTTGGAGAAGCATTCCCCTTTGTTAGATAGCTGCTGTTGTGTTTGTATTTCCATCCAAAATATTCTTCCACTCTAGGACCACACATCCAAAAAGCTGGTAAATGAATTAACCTTTACCTTACCTAAAATTATCCATCTGAATTACAGATCAATCACAATATATAACTAGACTTGCAGTAAAGTGCATACCTCAGAAGTCCCAGAGCTTCCACTAGATTTGTAAAACCAGGCATGTCACTGGCTTTGAAAGCTTTTTCAACCATGGCAGTTTTGGCAAATGATGGACATAAACAATTCACACGAATTGATGACGATCTCAATGTTAACTGAAACATTTGTTACATTTAACACATCTTGAAAACATGGAGCTTGATCAGAACAACACATCTGCCATCTAGTGACAACTTTTCAGTAATAAAATAAGAAAGTACTTAGTTCACAAGTCTTGATTGAAGGAGTAACATAACATGACATAACGATGCTTTTTATTTCCAGTTTAACTGTAGTAACATTTATTTCTAAATTTTAGACAGAACTTCTAGGCATTCCATCACAGAGAGCGTCATTTACATATTAAAAATGTGTGTTTCATAAGCATCAGGTGAAGTTGGCAGTTTGTTGCTATGCCAAACCAAATCTAACGTACTAATCCATCAGCTTCTATTGTGCCCCAGTTATAACACACAAGGTGTCAATTAGTTTTCAAATCAAAGTAAAATCACAATGGGGAGCAACAGCTCAGCGTTCTCGTCACGCTCCATGCCAGTACCCACCTCAGGTCAGGGAAGTCAAAGATCCAATCAGCAGGTTGAAGTCTACAATGAATCTTGGTTGTGTGCCATCGATGTTGCCCACTTGACCATCAGTTTAGCAAATTCTTCATTTTTTCCAATTTCCTTCTCCTTTACCTTCTTTCATTACCCTTTCATCTTAACCTCCACCTGTCTATTAACCATCTATGCCCATCAACTCTCCAACCAGAGAACTCCTGTCTGTCCTTCATGTCTCCCTCTCTCAGTCTTATTTTATAACAGGCATGGGCAATTTAATTATGCCACTATTAACGATAGACTGGCCTTACATATTAATATCGTCGGAAAAAGTCAAAACAAATGAATACAGTTCAAACACGCTAAACAACAATATCTACACTTTCTTTAAAACTAATATCATTATCACTTTCTCTAGATTTCACTACAAAGGTCTACAAGGTGTCTTTTTACATGCCATTGCACGACATTACTGCTAAATGTGTAATCGTGACAATGGTAAATCAAGGACAATCAAAAATACCAGCAAGCTTAAATTTACGATTTTAAGTCTTGCAGAAGACTGTGCAATATACAGTAACACAATTCTCACAGGTATTTTCCCTGTGGATCAACAACTCTTTCCTGTATTCCTGCAGTTAATCATGGTTTCAGGTTCAAATCATGTACTGTTACTGATGTATCTAGTTTGCATTGGCTTTCCCAATTAACTATGTGATGCGCTGTTGGTCAATATAGGTAAATACATAAGTACACGGTTTAATATAGCAACTGTATAGCCTCAGCCCTGCTCATCTTGAAGTGAATTTATCGGGCGAGATCCTTCACCACCACCGCTGCCTGTTTGAATGGGTGCCACGCCATTTAAGAACCCCGTGTGAGGACAGTGCTAATCCAAGATTTAAATCTCTGAAACGTAGCCACGATTGGTATGCAACCGGCATGCTCACATTCCGACGCACCTTGACGTATGCTTTAACCAATGTAGCTAGCCAGGCCAACTAGGTGTAAGTAGGTCATTAGAATTATGACCTATTAGAATTATTGTACCTGAATTTACATGATATAACAGTGTCCTGTAAATTACCGAAGTCTTACTTACAGCCAAAGCCCTTGATAGGCCAACAACTCCATGTTTAGAAGCAACATAAGCTGGATCAAAGGGAACAGCTGTGACACCTGAATGAAAAAGCAAGATCAGTAACAGTTCTTTGACAGGTAATATAAACAACAGTGGAGGTGTATGAACTCCAACAATTTACTCCAGAGTAATTTGTGAGTTCTTTACGTTAATAAGAAATTATATATATATATATATACTGTATATATATATAAATAATTTCTATATAAAATTTCTATATATAATTTCTATATATATAATTATATATATATTTATAATTATATATACATATATATTATATAAATTTATATAGGAGAGATTCATTTTTAGAGCTACTTTTATTTTACACCTCTACAACACCAAATAATATGTGAAGTACATTAACCTTTACATAAAATTCCAGTATGCCTTTCCGGTGTCAAAATTTACTGTCTGTGGTCTTGGAGTTAAAATATAGTGGAGGTTCTGAGGTTCAAACCCCAGGGTATCGCATGGAACAGGTATACCATGCAACTTAGCTGTTACTTAGACTTAGACTTACTTAGATCCTCCCGTTCCGATCGGAGCATTGGTCGACAAGCCTTCGCCATTCCACGCGTTCACCAGTCATCACCATCGCCTCATCCCAGTCCAATCCCATTCGCTCCAGATCTCCCTTGAAAGCTCGCCTCCAAGTGTTTCTCGGCCGTCCCCTTTTACGTCTTCCACCCTCCGGTACCCAATCCATTGCCGTCCTCGCAATTCTCTCCTTCGGTAGTCTAAGAATGTGTCCGGCCAACCTTCCTCTTCTCCCCGCGATGATATACTCAAGATCCTGCGATCCCGCCATCCTCAGCACCTCCTCATTTCTGACGTGGTCCCTCCATGAGATGCCCAGTATGGATCGTAGACACCTCCTATGAAAGACATTTAGTTGTTTTGTTATCTTCACCGTTGTCTTCCAAGTCTCACTCGCATATAACACCACAGGCAACACCAATGTCGAGTACAACTGTATCTTTGCATCTCTTCTCAACGCTCCCGATCTCCATACTGTCCTCATTTTCTGAAAAACTGATGCAGCCTTGCCGATCCTTGTCTTTACATCCATCTCTACGCCTCCATCCCTCTCCATAAAACTTCCCAGGTATGGGAAATTGCTAACATAATCTATAGTTTCCTGACCTATCCTGATGTTTGAGTGCTCCGTGTCTCCGACGATCATGGCCTTTGTTTTCGCACTGTTGATGCATAGTCCTACCCCCTCCCCCATCTCCTGTAACCTCGTAGTCATCCTCTGCATATCCATGTGTGTTTCACTTAGCAGGGCTATGTCATCTGTGAAGTCCAAATCCTGTCCAAATAGCTGTTCCTTGACCAAATTCTTTAAACCCAGGACCATGCTTCTGAAGACTGGAGTGGTTAAAGTTATACAGCAAATGAGTTATTACTACCTTATATTTTCGTGCATACCAAAAGCAAGTCCTAAGAAACATCATCTTCACAAGAATGACTGACCAGCTGTAGAAGCAATGTTGATGATGTGACCACCACTGCCTCCTTCCTTTTTGCCCATGTACCTTGCGCCTAACAGACATCCTCTCATCACTGCCGTCTAAATGGAAAAACATTAGTACATAAAGAACAGAAAAGGTATAACTAAGAATAAAGCACAAAATTTATTGCTAGTTATAGCTAGACTTACTTCTATACCAATTAAGTAAGTAAGTAATGCATTTGTTAACATGCCCTACGTCCGTCGGGTGAGCAAGGAATCATAGGCACATCAATTGGCACATTAAGCAACAGAAAACCCCTTCCTGCATTCTTATTCTTTGCAGTTTCTTTTTGAATGTTAGTAGCTGAACCACAGAATATGATAATGGTTCATGAAAAACATCTGTTTTCTTCAATTTATCTCAGACGAGCTCAGCATTTATCACTAAACTAAATACACGTTACTACTTGCATCTTCTCCTGGTTAGGGACAGTACATGCACCTTTTATCACCAGTTGAAGTCTATTTCCTTTGCTGAGTCTGGGTTGAGAGCACCTCCAAGCAGATGTCCAGAAGAAGCAGTATGTAAATTTACTGATTTAATGAAACAATTAAAGATGATGTGCATCCTAAGCAAAGAGCATGTAGGAAACAATGTCACAGTTCATTTCTGTCTTTGATATAAATGTCAGTATAAACAACCCATTGTACTCTCTGTCAATACACTGAATGCAAAATGAATGAAGATGTACCTCCTGCATAAAACAATCATATAACAATAAGGGAAGAAAATGTTACTTAACCAAGTTGATGTCGATGGTTTTCTCCCAGTCATCATCATCGTAAGTCCCAACTCCAGCATTGTTCACTACTAGGTCAAGGCCACCAAATGTGTCGTGTGTGGTCTTGAAAGCAGCTTTTTAAAAAATGAAAATCACTACAGGATACATGCACACAGCTAAACAAGTAAGCAAACTAATTAAATATTAAAAATATTTTAGTGGTATGGAGAAAAAACAGCTTCATGAATTTTATTTTGGCAGCTTGGAGGAGGGCCCAGAAGAGACAGGCATGGCACAGCACTGTGCGCACGACTACCTTCACCGTTCACAAGCGAAAGAGAGAGAGAGGGAGGAAGAGACAGCGATAGAGAAGGAGGGGAGAGACAGAGACAGACTGAGGCAGACAGACAGAGAGAGACAGAGAAGAAAGACCAACTAAGGCCAAAGTCCAAGTTTCTGATTAAACAATGAGTCAGTTTTTTGGACTCACCAACACAAGCAAACCTCAGAGATTTCCTGGTTAAGCCTATACATAGTTCCTTTGCTCATACTTGCCTTCCAGCTCTAGTTTCTTACGCACATCACATTTAATAAAAAGAGCTGCGCCACTTCCAAATTGCTTGTTGAATTCATTCTGAGTGTCAAGACCAAGGTCATGTAGTACATCAATCAGAGATACCTGTTAAATTAGTACACAATTATTTTAACACTATTAATTATTAACAGGCCTACAATCACAATATTTTCATACATAATTGTAAATATAAATCTCCTAAATTTCTCAGTGTCACACAAAAGCAGCAGCTTATTCACTTGTACTATATCACATCAAGTCCGCAACAGCCAGGTTGTTTGATCAGTTTTAGTGCCAGGTCAAAATACGGGGAAGGTCAGGCTGAAAAGAAAACATGGTGCTACGGTGGAAACTGTTGATGAGGGTGGTCACTGGATGGTCCAGAAACGAAAGAAGGAAAGGAAAAGCTTGAAAAGTTCTGTTTTCGGTTTAAGTGAAAAGCCACAGGAAAGAGGGCATGAAAAGGAGAACTCACACTGACAGGCAAGAAAAGGATTAGCAAACTGACAGAGGTCTTTCAGGGTTTTGTTCCAAAGAGCTGGTGCCCCTTAGAGTAAGGAGTTGGAAAGGAGGGGACTGGAGGCCGAGACAACGAAAGGTATCAGAACAAATAGATCTGGGTAGACAGAACCACTACCATTTAGGAAGTCTGTCAATTTCTACAGTACTGGCCTGTACTGAATGCTACTTCAAAACATATTAGTTCACACAGCAGCAATTTCCAATGAACTGAAATGATGATTTAGCAGTAGTTCCAAAACACAAGGAAAAATAATAAGCAGACATATTTGGTATTTGGTGCATTATCATTAGCACATAACCTAGCCCAAAGGTGATAGTCAGGAGAAAAGGAAATGATGTTAACCAATTTGTGGCATGGCTTGATGGCAGACATGTGAAATTAAACTATACCCATGGTTTGGTTGTGGCTTATTTCAGAGATTTGAATCTCGGGATAGCACAGTTCATGTATAGGGACCTTAAATGGTGTGGCACCTATTAAAACAGGCAGCAGTGGTGAAGGATCTCACCCAACCAATTCACTGAAAAATGAGCAGGGTTGAGGCATATGATTGCTATATAAAACTGTGTACATTAACATTTACATTTAGCTTATACATATTTGGTGAATAAATCGCATCAATCATATAAGTCACTTTGCGAAGATGGAGTTCAAAGCCTGGAACCTCTATGCCATTTGTCATTGCTCTTAATTTTAAAGCTCTTCTGGTTTCATTGTGACTTTACTTTTGCAGAGTTAAGAGAAAACAGCCACCAGCTGCTGGTTTGCACTGCTTGTTCAGGTATTCATTTGCTTCAAAGGCACAGGGCGCATACCTGCACAACAGATGCGCTTTTCATTAATCTTCATGAGCTTCAGTCATAGACTAGCACCCAATAAAAGTATGTTCCTGCGGCCCTTACTTTGTGACGGCAACAGAAAGCAACTGCAGTCAATTCAGCAATGAAATCGTGGTACCCATGAAGTGTTATAATTAAATCAAATGAAGTTGGAAAAAGTATCCAAAAATGACCGTGTAGAGTTTTGGCAGTCTTGAACTTGAAGCTGACCAAAGTTTCCACTAATTTCGAGGCAAGATCGGTTACGTTTCAAACGAGCCCCGATAGTAAAGGATCTCGCCCGATTATTACACTGAAAATGATCAGGGTCAAGGCCATACAGTCGCCATTGAAAAACGCGGGCATTTACATTTACCTTTCCGCCTGCCTCAAGAATGACCCGGGCAAATGCCTTTCCGAAGCCCTGAGCGCCTCCAGTGATTAGAGCCGTAGCATTTCGAAGCGACATTGTCAACTCAGTCAAATCCCGTATCTAAGATTCTGCCTGCAGTTGCAATACAGTAGCGACCCTCCACACCCTAAGGAAAATTAGTTACAGTTTTGCGGACTTTGACTGCACACAGTCCAAGGACCAGAGTTACACAGGACTATAACTTCTTATTTCAAAATCGGTAACGCGTTCAATCGCCTTCGCTCGCAGCGCCTCTGGCGACTAGCAAGTATCAAGTCTTGTTTACATAACAAAGGCACTGCAGTCTAAAAGAAAATCGACAAAATATTATCCTTTAAGAGTATGCAATGCCAGCTGAAAATAAAACATTACATATAATTATTATTATCTGTAAAGTCTACATTACAAATTACTGGACAAACTGATTTCATTCTAAAGCTTATTTAATTTTGCGCTGTGCAACTATGCGGCACCGACCCTGGAACAAATCTTAAGCTTATGAAATTTTAGAGATTCACGAGAATTACTGTGTTGTTATAAGGTGCATGAGTGGACCAAATACATATAAAACAACCCACAGATTCAATCCGAACTCCACGGCCGTCACCATGTTCAACAGCATCAGTCTCGAGGGTTGATTTCTGTACCCACCTGATGGCAGGTTTGCCGGCTTGTGAGCCAAAATAGGCCTTCAGTCGGTTCTGAACTGGGCTGCCGGTATGATCAAGTTAGAAAGTCGTACGATTAGGTAACTTACCAAAAGTGACAGCCTTCCGTAGGTTAAAGTCCCTCGGCGGTTCTCCTACAAACTTTGCCTATTTGGCTGTTACCACACATAGCACAGAATGACCTTTTCTTGGATTATAGGAATCCCAGATTACTACTATCCAATCAGTTTGCCCAGACGCATAATTTCATTGCGCCCACTGCGGTACTGCAAATATTGGCCCACAATGAGCACAATGTGGGCCTTAAGGGCGCGGCTGTCAGGGTAGATATCAGCTGTAGTCCTCATTAAAGAATCAACCCTAGTCCCATAGTCTTCTATGAGGTTGGCAAACACTCTTTCGCAGTCACAGAACACACTGCATGGAAGTTATCCAGAAGCATACAACACCTCTTGACACCTGCAGGTCATGGGTCAAGACATGGAAGGTAAAGGTATACTCATAGTTCCAGAACTTTGATGGGTATTTCGGCTAAGGCACAAGCACTGTGACAACTATCCAAGAACAGTGACTACTTTTACCTTTCCGTCTTGTGTTGGTACCCATTTGCTGACCCAGAGGGATGGGAAACTGAGTTGGTCTATACAGCCTAGTAATCCGTGGATAGTCACTCTATGAGTTCTCAACTTCACTGCAGTTGCCCAGGAAATTTGACTGGAAAATACAGCGAAGAAAAACTAGGTAAGAAATAAATTTAAAATATTAATATTTTAACCATTCACCTGTATCTCCCAAACCAGAATACTCAATCTACACAAACCTAATAGTGCTTTTCAGTATCAGACATGTGACTTCAAATTTTCAAAATGAACTGTTAAGACCTTTACAGGATCAACATGTTAATGACATTTCTCATCCTGGCATTATGATATATATCACACAGTACTTTAACATGTAGCATGCTGTAACTGTAACATTAACAAAATATGTATATAGCACCTTTGCTGTTCATGATGAAGAATTAATACATGAAAAGGCAAGCCACAGTCAATCCAGGATCAGACTGGTTGAAATCCTGCAAAGCAGTTCATGCATATAGGAAACAACCCTTGATGAAATGTGATAACACATTCCATCAGCAACAATCACAGACCAGGGCAATTTTGTAAGTAATCATTACACATATTCCACAAATTGCTAAAAATTAGAATTTTGCCAATATCGTGGGAAGCTGTACAAAAATGTAAGAAAACTTTCTTCACAACTTCACATTTCAGGTTTGGTTACTGCAGAAAATAATTGGCTATCACTGCACCCTAAAGAATGCCTCAGTTAGAGAATGAACTGATGGCTGAATATTTGGCACATGTATGTTAACTTGTTGTATGACCTTTTCCGGTTTTGAATGGTTATCTAGTAGATATTTGGCTCAGTCAGGATAGTCAGGTCGCCAACCTTGCAAAATTGCTAATCCATTTTTAAAACAAGTGAGACAATTACAGACGAGTTGCAGACTGGGGTCTCCGTAGTCCACGGAAACAAGCAGAAGCTCACTAGTTATATCACTGCAGTCATAGGTAAATTTTGGTCAACTGTAGTCTAAGGTGGTGAAAGAGATGTGCAAATGTCTGCTGGAGCTGGCACAGTAGTTTCTGCTAAATTCTCATCTGCAACATCTTCACCACTGTTATCATCATCACTGCCATCTTCACAGCAGAACTTCATCAAGAAATTGAGCACTACCAGCAGTGGTATCCAGTTCAAAAGATCTGGCAAGCTTAATTCTATCACAAGTTCATCTAGCCTACACATAGTTTAAGAGTCTCCCAACTAAAAAAACAAGTGCTTTACCAAGGTGTAACCACATTTTAAAAAAAATGCAACGTTTTGCATGCAAATGCTGGTTTAGTATGGAGCAGGCAACATCAAAAATACATGCAACAGGACGACTTCTAAATAGTGGAAAATGGTGTACTCTGTACTATTTGCCTGAATTTTGCCCATATTGTAACTTGTCTTCACACAGACACACTACCAATGCAGAACCATGAGATACTCTACTTTACCGGAAAAGCCCAAAACAGCAAAAACAGTATGTGAAAAATGACCCCATAACTTCAAACTTGGTTCTCTATAACTACACACCCTAGTTTTGATACCTTTTCTTCCAGCAGCTCACATTTATTCACACCCATGACTGCCATCAGAAACCGATGACGATGATGGTAATATCACCATTTTAAAATAGCGAGTTCATAAAAGGTACCAGTAATCTGAGCAGCATGCACAGTATTATTTTCAGACAAGTTAAATTCTAAAGCAAGTCTTACATCATACTGAGAGAATGACAACACCTAACTCAAAAACAATATGTGATACTGTTGGAAACAAGACATCGCTTATAGTAAATTGACTTGTTAGCATTCTGCAAAAGCTGATACTTGAAGGAAGTCAGAGTAATAATTTTAGAACTTTTGGTCCAAAATTTATGCACTTTTTGAAAATTTTGGGAAACTAGATTTGAAAATTCAAACCTGTTTGAACCCATGTCATTGTCAACAGAATCTGGCATTAACATAGCATGCAGATTAATACAGGCTTTGGAAAAACAAGCTTGAGATGAAGATGCAGATATTAATATTCATGGTCCAGCCTCCAGGGCACTTTCTGGATAATCTAGTAACAGACAAGTTATCCTTTTACTCCACTAGGGTCACAAATAGTAACATTTCACTTACTTTTCATGTCACTTTATGTCCCACTAATTAACTCAAAGGAATTTTCAGATCCTATGCAACATATATATATATAGTGCACTTAATGGTTTTTGGAGGTGCTATGAAACAACAGGCTGTTAAGTACTTCCTAGAAAAGGATGTTCATAAGAAGTGTCGCATAAATAATGCTACATGCTACTCCAACTAACTAGTGCGTCCAATCCAAAAAACCACCATCAAACCAATAAAATCATATTCAATTGCTCATTACATTAAGGCAGTAACCCTAAAGTGTTGGCAATTTTCAAAGGTTTTCAACCACAGTCATGAAAATTCAACACACATGCATACTATGCATACTTTTTTGAAGTTCTTAAAAGGTGTTTAGTAAATGTGCAACATATACATGCACACATACAAAACATCTGCTACCGTTCACCTTGGCACATATACAAAACATTATCTGCTGCTGTTCATCTTGGAGCAACCAAACCCACAGTTTCAACCAGTCTTGTATTAATACTCATTTACACTATACTTTGAGAAGTATACTTCTGAGTTAAATTACTTTGCTATACAATTTCCTACGTACACTCGTTTAGAACATACGTAATTAAATTGCTGATGTAACATGCAAGCAATCATGCAAAAGATACAACTTACTAAAACTGAACCCGCTATGCTTTTAACACTTTACCAGAAAAATCTGGTACAAGAGAAGAGGGAAGCATTGGCATATTTTGTTGGTAATCAATTTGTTGAGAAACTTCACAGAAGACATACTGTGGTAATACCATACCTCACCTTACAATACAACATAAACATGGCACAACTTAGCTGTGCGCAATAACTTGTAAAACACGATATTAAAATGGCAACAACTGGCATTGCATTTAAAATACCACATTTCCGATGTGCCACTGTGTGGTTTCAAGCGGCTCCAGTATTCTAAACATGTTGAGCACAAACGCTAAAGAGCCACTTGTAAAGAAGGCACAAAATAAATTATTCAAAATATTTACAGTTCGTTAATTTACATAAACTTCACTGCTTGAATAACTTGCTAATGATTAATTGCTAAAAGTTGCGTCATAATAATTCATTCTACACAAATTTTTCAATCAATGGAGTATGATATGGCATTAAACATCACAAAGACAAAGATCATGAAGTAAGCAAAGGAGAAGGAACAGTAGTAAGAATAAACATCAACAGAGAGGAAATAGAACAGGTAAAGGAATTCTGCTACCTGAGGAGTGTCGTCATGCAAGATGCAAAATGCCACAAAGAAATTAAAAGCAGAGTACCACTGGGCAAAGATGCATTCTCAAACTGAAACAAATTACTGAGAGAAAAAATTAACAAGAACTTAAAGAAATGAATGGTTAAAGCTCTAATATGGAACGTGGTGTTGTATGGATCCGAAATGTGGACCAAAAGAAAGTGGGACATCAAGCAAATGGAGGCTTCTGAACTGTGGATTTGGAGGAGGATGGAAGACGTTAGTTGGAGGGAGCACATACCAAAAGACAGGTTGAAAAGAGCTGGGGAAGAACAATCCATGACAGCTACAATAAAGGGGCATAAGAGAAAATGGATTCGTCACATACTGAGATGGGATTCACTCTTGAGAACTGTAACTGAGGGCAGAATGGAGGGGAGGAAGACAAGAAGACCCAGACAGATGCTGCTGGGCTGGATGATGATGAATGGATACCGCAGGCTGAAAGAAGAAGCTCAGCACCAAGAAGAGTGGCATCATCGGACGTTTGAACCTGCCTGAGGGCAGAGAACCTGAAGAGAGATATACATTTTAAATTAGCCCTTTTATCTACTCGAACCTGATCTTCCTGCTTGGACAACAAGAGACTTAGACTTCTTCTAGAACTTTTATAATCAAGACTTCTTGGAATGAAAGATTTGAGGGTGAAATATTTTTGAGCACAGTTTCAAAACTGGAATCTAGAATCCTTAAGAAAAATCAACACTGCTAGGATGTCACATTACTTCTCTACCAGTAGACTCTCACTCGCTGATATCAAAATGTTGCAAGAGGCAACACTGACGTCTCCAACTGTCACAGATATCTTCTCAGCAGGGTGAAATTTATAAGCTGGTCTTGTTTGCTCAGAGTAAGTAGAGGGAAATCACAGCTGCATTAAGATGTTCTGCTCTGTACAAGAACTTGTACCCTTGAAACATCACAGCCTAAACCAGTCACAGTTATAAGGATAAATGCTGATCAACGCTAGTTTGCACATAGATCACTTCTCCCCTGCAAAGCAGAAAAATAAGAAATGTTAAGAACATTTTTATCACCAATTAAATCAAAGTCTTCGGGGGTTCTCAATAATTCGTTGGTTATTGCTGAAAAATTACCATAATGTATGAATGCAAACAGTATAGAAACTATAGATGCTCTCTGCCTATTTTATATGACTATACCAAACAGAACATTTTTGGTGCCGTTCAAATAAATAAATTATCTATTATTTCATCAAAAAGTAGATGACAAGGTCAGAGTAAATTTCGAATATTATTAAATGCTAAATAAATGCAAACTAGAACAAATACACTGGCTGTTGGTTATTTTAATCCTTCTTTGTTATGAAATCTTTTTGTTTGCTATTACTCATCTTTTGATTAACAGACTTTGATTGATGAAGCTTCTGCGATGCTGTCTGCATGGTATTTGAACTTTTATTAAGTTGGAATCTGATTTTAAAGCAGGCCTAGCATCTTTAAATTTTTTACAAGTTTATCTTTTAATTACTACATAGAACGAAATGAATTTGTGTAGTGCTTGTATAGTTTGTTCGAATCAATGTGCACTATTGTGGTTTCTATCCTGAACAATTTTTGAATTTAAAGTAAATGCTTAAATTAAAAATTCAGAAACTGGAATTAGGAAAAAACATTTAATTCGACATTCGGTTTAACATGAATTGTTCTTTCTAGGCCCCTACATCTCAAGTTAAATGATTTGCATTGCGTTATTATTTTTATCTTCATCGGCATCATTTTAAATTCCATGGTATGACTTCAACATTATTTTGCTTCATAAATTAAACACTACCAGAAATTGACTTAATATTAGTGGATTATATGAAAACTGAAGACCTTTCAAATGATGAACAATATTTTTTAGAGAATTTCTTAGTCATTATACCCAATACAGAAATCACCTGATCACTTACTGCAATGTATCTCTTCAACATTAAAAGTGAGAGATCATAGAATCTGGCCTTTGATGAAAATCTTTAAAGAAACTACACATCACATTTATGAGAAACAGACAAATTAGTACTGGATTAGCAATTACAAAATATTCTCTTAACTTACGGTGAAATGTTTTGAACAGGACGTGCAGTACGATGCCAGTGAGGCACATGAAGAGACCGACTACGTTAATCACATTCATCTGATCACCATTTATCGCAGCAGCCAATAAAAGCATTATCACCTCCTAGAAACAGTTGTCATTGGTGATATTAAAAAGCATTATTACCTCCTAGAAACAGTCATCATTGGTGATATTAAAAAGCATTATCACCTCCTAGAAACAGTCGTCGTTCGTGATATTAAAAAGCATTATCACCTCCCAGAAACAGTTGTCACTCGTAATATTAAAAAGCGTAATCACCTCCTAGAAACAGTTGCCATTGGTGATATTAATAAAGTATTATCACTTCTTATAAACAGCTGTAATTGTGATATCAAGAAGCATAATCACCTCCTAGAAAGCGTAGTCGTTAGTGATATGTAAAAGCATTACTCCCTAAAAACCAATGGTGATACAGTAAAGCACTATTGCCTCTTAGAAACAATTACTACTGATGACATCACAGCACTATCATCTCCTAGAACCAATCACCATGGGTAACATACGGCAGCTAAGGAAGTATTATCACCTCTGAAAAACAATGCCACTGGCAAAATATATGTATCAAATTAACAGTTCTAAGCAAGAATTAGCCACAGTAGCCATGCGTAACACAAAAACCAACAGAATCATCATCATCTCCTAGCAGCAGCTGCCTTTGAGAGCACACACAACAGCCAACTAAAAAATTATCATCTACTAACAGCTGCCACTGGTAAAAGCCCAAAATCAAACAACTGCTCCTGACAACAAAAGTTAAAGTAATTGCCTTTAATTAACCAATATTTCAGATGAAATTTTGTTCTTTGATGTTCCCTATACGTGCATCAGTCTACATCATCCCTTTGAGTTATAATGGCCACTGTAAGTGTAAGTGGCACATTAGAAGTGCAGCGTTTGATCTGCACCTGTATTTCACAACCATTTCTAAAATGCAGTACTTAACACTGATCCATCAAAATGGCTACCGGTGAATAATATTATCTATTCTAACAGTCACTCTCAAATAATAGTATTTATCATGGAAGTCACCCTCATAATCGACAGTTAAGAATTGGCGCAGATCTCTCACCTTGAAGATGCCAGCAATTGCTAGAGTAAGTCCTGAGGAATGCGAGACAACAAGAAACTCAGACAGTTCGAGCATGAATGCCAGAAAGGCACCGACAAAGAGCAGGAGGAGATTTCTGGTCAGCAGCACCCCATCCTGATACCCAAACGCATGCTCACTTGTTGCTATCGTAATGCCTACAAAATGCAATGTAGATTTACTTGTAAGAAAAACCTGCATCCTTATAGGATTCATTGTAGGAAATGAGAGTTATTGTTATGTGCTGTGGCGATCTAACGAGGGTGTCCTTCATGAATAGCAGCAGCTGCAGGGGAAATACCCATGGGCAGGAGCAAAATTTTGTGGGAAAACAATCCTTAATGGGATTTAATCTGAACCAGTTTTGCTTTTTATGTACAAATCATATCCTGAGTCTAATTATTCTGTCATACTAAATTATGTACTGCATCAATACATATATACATACAGATACACATACACACATATACATATAGTACATATATATACACATCAATACACACCCCGCGAGTCAAATTATACTGTTGTATTATAGCATGCAACAAACACATGACAATAGAACTCCATTAACTAGATTTTAAAAAGTTTTGATGTTTGCATTTATTTTAAGTTTTTCTACATTTCCTTTCAGTCTGCTTTGTGCGTTGGTTGTGTTCTCATTATGTTATACTGATACTGGTTCTAAACTGATACTATGACTGTTATCTTACTTTAATTGATGCAATTGGGTGACCGTTATTACTGGTATGTGGGGCTCTGGTCCTTTCTGGGTCTGCCTTTTGCATCCCAGTCAACTGTACATTATTTCTAGAATATGGGATGAACAACTGAAGAAGATGATGACAACAACTATAAAAGTTGCAGTACATTTAAAAACTAGGAATGGCTACAATGGATCACTGTAGAATGTCTTGGCTACAAATGCAGTTACAGTTCCTTATTAATTACATGGTGTTCATTACAACACACAAACTACAGTAGAACACACGACATATTACAGTAAATATATGTCATGTGTTCTACTGTAATTTGTTATTCTGAAGAATTGCCCAATTACGCAACATCTGTTGTGTTGTGTGTTTTACAACTGTAATCTTGCACAAACCCTCAAATCCTGCTGAAAGCGGAAGCAAAGACAGAATCATCCACGGCTGAAGGTGGAACATCATGTCCAATGGATTTGCCAGACCTTTCCAATTCATAAAGAGAAATCAACACTAGAATACAGCACAATATCAATTGTGAATAACAAGTCAACAGTACAATATCAAACAAGCAATCTCATCAAAGACCATCTACCTCCACACATTGGCACTGCTCTTTCCCATCTTAAGGTGCACCAACACAGATCTTGTAGACAACTTTCCTTTCTTATTCATTGTGCTATCATCAATTGTGTATAACATCTTCAAAAACAAATCACTAAAAACCTCTTTCTCTATAACATCACCTTCAGCATTGATAATGCATTGATAATACACATATCACCAGCAGCATCTAAACCCCAGCAAGTAACTCTGTGCATAATTGTAACAATAAATTCTCATCTATACAGCCATATTTTAAAATAGTAATTTTCCTCTGGTGTATAGTTCACCTGGGTTGTCCAAATGGTAATTTCAAAAACTGCTAACCATACACAAAATGACAGCAAAGCCTTAATAAGACTGATTCCTAAGAAAGTAATAACAATACTTAAAAGACGCTATACTAAATGTTTAGATACACACTAAAAGCATACATCTGTAAGGCACAACAAAACATCCATCTTCCAGGGCTCGTTGACTTTCAACTACCATACTATCATTCTAAGTTTTACCAGATGGTTACAACAAAAACATTGGTTGCTCTCCGACAGCGTGCATGAGCCCACCAGAGATGACTTATCTCGTTATCTCAGTACTGTTTGCCTACCAAAGAACCTTTCGTTCCTAATGAATTAAACACCATTTACTTTAGCACAGGCAATGATTTTGTGAGGTACTTAAAAGCCACTATATAAAGTTTCTAGATAACTAACTAACAACAATAGTAATAATACCACTAGCCAACACACCACTTTACATGATAACTACATAATCGTTTTAGTGCAAAGTAACATCAAAAGAAATTGCATTTCAATGTATGAACCTCACAAAAACCTTATCAGGATACTCTCTTTAACAAATTACTTATTTTAATAAATAAAGGTAATTAACTTTTCAGTGTTTGATCTTCAAGATAACTAATCTATAATGTAATCTGGAAACTTTCATAGCACCGTTTTTGCAATGTACAAGGCATCCCTCAGTGGTTTCTTCTGAGCATAACTGTATAATCCAAATGCACAATCCAATGACCAAATTGTAGAGCAAATTACCAATTTCGTGCTTTTGGAGAACAATCTGAGCAAGAGTCCATCGAAGGCCACTAATGAATGACGCGGCAAGAACAAGGAGGAATCCGGCAAAATGGAACTGCGTGGATTCATATGTGAAGAGCAGAAGACCAGAAGCTATGAAAGTCACGACGACTATAATTGAAACACGCTGAAAAATACCAAACAACTCCAAATATAACAGAATTGATATTAAGTTTTGCTTTCCCTTACAGGACATCTAATCAGCAGAATTCATTGGGCTGATTGACTGCTTAAATTAGAGTTTTCATGACATAATTGTTTTCAAAAAAAGTTCAACTATTTTTTAATATTTCTGCACCTAATACCGTAAAGTACAGCAAGAAGTTACAAGTACAGAGTACTTAGTATTTAATGACAGTATTAGTAATCTAAAGACTTTCCAACAGTACTAAACCTGTCCTCATCAGTTCAGCAATTGGTTCATAAAACTTTGTCTAAAATCGACAAATATGTCCCAGTGGAAGCAATTCTTAACAATTCTGGGACTTTCAGGGACTTTTGTTTTCTAAATTTTCTGAAATTTTGCACATGACATTAGTGGGCCAAACGAAACTTCTGGAGGGTGAGACTTAACATTCTTCCAAAAAATCATGTTTTTGAGATATCCTAACATGCGTAAGGTAAACAACCTGATCAAGTCCTCAGCAGTGCCATTATTCTGACTCATAAGGAATAATTCAATGGTTACTTCAAAGTTGCACTGTACTCAGAATCTGATCCTAAATTATTCATTTTTGTGCAATAAAACAGTTTTGATGGATTGATTTGAATGAAATAAATGCTACTAAGTAAAACTGCAGCCCATAATCAGAAAGAGCAACAATCGTTATAAGCATGTATAATCGTAATCTTTAAAGTACCGGTATGGCTGAAGAGAATACATAATAAACAGAAAACTACCTTATCATACCTTTGCTTAAAAATAAACTACAAATCTTTTATTAATTGCAGATATTCAAAAACTGGTACAGATGTTCAAACGATCAGCAATTATACATATAGTATTTTACCGCCAAGATGAAAATATTTACAAACACTGGAAATACTCACGAGTTTTTCCAGTCGAAAAAGAATCGAGAAAAACAGGATGAAAACTATACAGGTTGTTTTGGTCATAGTGTATCTGAAAAATATAGACGTATGTATGCTTTCATCTGGCTATTCAGCTAACAATTTTCAAGGATCTCACAAAACTGCAAAGAATCTAAACAGAAGTATCTAAAATCTGCACATATCAGATGACAAATAACGAACAATGTATCTAATCAAATCTATTCCAACAACTTAGATAGCACCAGTACCCAATATATGAGGCATCCAGCTGAGGTTGCTCCATAGGACAAACGACAAAAGAGGAGCACAAGTCTAGTAACTGTATTTGCAAGAGAACATAACATTGTAAAGTACCTCTTAAGAATCTCACAGAAGATTAAATCAGTGGTTAGTATATTGGACTGATGATATAATCTGACTTTAAAACCGTGTCACGTCAAAAAGATATTTAACCATTTCAGTCAAAGGCTTCTGCTCAAAAACAGAGACCTCTAGTGAAGGCTACAATGAGTAAATTGACTGTACACTGCAGACAAAAGGATTAGAAAGTAACGTCACTGGAGGTGTTAGTTGTTGTGCAACAGAAGCGGAGGAATGTAAACGGAATTGTAAATGTAAGAGGACTGCACACCTGCCATCAATGCCAATACTAAGAAAATAAAGTCACTGAAACTTCATGCCTATAGCAACCTTGTTGGGTTGACTTAACGAGGAGTTAAAGGATTAACTGGTCTTCCAAGAAAAACAGAGATAGATTATGGTGCAAATACATTAGAAATCAAGCAATCCTTGAGCCAGAACCTCAGTATATGGCTGCGACCAGTGAAGTCTATCCCATGCCTTCCAATGCATAAAGAAAAAATATTTTTGGCCCAAAAAATCCAGAAACACTAGAAATAAAACTAAATCTAATTAAAGTAAGTATTACCAAATAAGTGACACTGGAAATAAAACAGTTCAATTAGGAGTAATTACATAAAAATATTAAGTGACATAAAAGACAATAAAAAATGACAACACAACAAAATTAATGATTTAAAAAGCTTCAATAAAAATAAACAACTATGAATCACACCATTTTTTATATAATAAAAAAATAATTTCTGGAAATAGCTTGTATTATTTACATATTATTAGGAATTTTAAAATGAAATACTTACAGAGAAATGGTAATAAATTGGAAACTCCAATTGGACAGACTGATGTCGAGTGAACTTGCAATTCCTTAAAAACAAATGTATGATAACATTTTAGCAAAAGTCTAAAAACATGACAGCAGATTATATGAAACAGTAAACCAGCACCTGTATATACAGAGCTAAACATGAAGGTGCTAAGTCTAGAAATAAATTAAAGTAAGGTGTGAGAAGGTTAATGGAAAGTAAGAAGCAAAAAGTTTACAGGTAAAGTAAAGATAGACAGAAAGTACGAGTATGGCAAAGTAAGGTGCTAAATGCCTTCAGTTAAGGGTAGGTGTTACAATCACCGTCTGCAGAGACATTCTGGTGTAGCTGAGGCATGTCCTCTTCACCAAATTTTTATTGCTCTTTGGTTACCAGTATGATATAACTGACCATTTTAAGTATGTTTCAGTTTATACCAACAGTTGGAATAAAAAACCTAACGTAATTCTTTACATCATACCAGTACACCTCTGAGAGGTTTATGAAGTTTCCAAATTCAATTTCTACCAATAGATACACACAATATATTACTCCATGTATCTTAGACTTTTTCAGATGCTCACCAGGAGGAGCCACCCGACACACATAGTCCATCCATCTCAGAGATATGCGATCTTTGCCCGTTCGACAGAAAATAAACCACCGTACAACGGCCGCCAAAATGAACTTAACGACTAAGTGGGTCATTGTTATCGACAGTGGAAGCCGGTATTGCTAAAAGCAATGAATAAACCACAAAAAACAAATTAATCATTTCATGTAAAATGTATAGGAAAGGCAACTGGCTTCTGACAATTAATTACCGAAAGCCGAGCTGCAAGTCATTAATAATTTCCAGTTATCCTGTACTGAATTTCACACATCTGCCAAAGCCAGAAAGCCATGCTCACTGGGCCCAGAGTGGGCCTGCAATGAGTTGATGGTAGCAACTGGTGGCCTGCAAAGGGCACAATGTGGTCCCATCAAATGTGGCTGTCAGGTGACATCTTCAAAATTTTTAGATTCCCACACAAGAAAGATAAAAAATTTTAAACAAGGAAAAATTACATCACAAAAACATTTCCAAATATGCAAATTAGAGGATACTGGATAAATTAATTATAATCAGATCTATAGCCAAATTACAGTTTCGTCAGAAAATATAGAAATAATCTATATGGAATAAATGATGTTGTATATTATTTTTACTCTAAAACTAAAATCTTTAAAATGGTATATGCTTTTCACTGTTTAACAGACATTGTAATTTTCAAAAACAGGAACATAATTACATTGTTTCAAAAGTAATTGTTCGCAAAACAATAAGCGAAAATCGCTTGGCTAGGATAGTGATCTCCCGGAATTGGGTTCTCCAGAGTTCGCAACACTAGCTATCAAAATGGTTTACTACATAAAAATATATTGGGCAACACTGATTTTCATAAATTCTTTTACGTCTGCTTACATAAATGAACCTTTGATTGAAGAAAGTAAGCATTATAGAAAATGTGTAGAATGTGACAATAAAGCCGACTGTCTTCAGTGAGCGCCAGCTGTAGTCTAAAAGGGTGTTACAGATCGCTGATATGGATCTCTTCGGTCGAGATCGGTTGAGCAAGACACCCTTGATCTCATGCTTCAAATCAGTTATCTTCCCCATCTTCGGTGTACACGTGCTATACTCCTCGACAGCTGGTTATACTACGGTCCAACCCCTCACCAAGCAAATTTAATAGCAACATAGTGAAGACATCACTTAAGAATTTAAAATTGTAATAAATTAAATATATCAAATTCAATCCTCTGTTCTGTTTACAACAAAGTAGGAACCAAAGATTAGATATTACTAGTCCATGTCTGGTTTAAAATTCTGTAAATAAGTAAGTAAAGGAATCTCCTGGCATATTGAGGTTTTTAATGAAAGATTTAAAACCAAACGCGTCTATAATGAATATGAACTTCTTGAAGATAAACTAATTTTGCATATAATTTCGTAGTGTAAATTTGGTGTTTTTTCACCAGATTTTCCCTTTTACTGTCGTGTTTTCCTTCATCAAACTTCAACTGCCTCGTTCTTCTCAGTGGCCTCTGAAATTTCGTTCTCAGTTTAAAGCTTACCTTTCTCAAATTGCTTATCCACCGTAGGCTGCCTCTCTGTCTTGTGGACTGACCTGGATAACGACCCAACGGTGGTTTGGCTTTGATGTGTCATCAGTTGATCCTTTGTGCATAATACACCATCGCATTAGAAGTTACTAATTATCACTATAGTTACCTATTGATGCCCGTAAATGTTGCTTCTCTAGCCGCATTGGTAATGTCTGAAACCAACTCCCTCCACCTGTGGATGAAGCCCCGCTGCCCCATCACTAAGTGCATTCAAGACATGAATTGGTGAATTGTTTTGACAGATGTCAGCAGCAAAGCACTGACAGTTAACAGTCATAGCCTTGTACTTATGGGCCTACTTTTGCTTTTACATTTTAGTCTTATACTGTGTGTAAAAATTCTTTAAAAATTACATTGCTGTCTATATTTCTTTGTTTCTCATTGCTAGGTTGCTAGTGTTTTTTTTATTGTGCTGTATTCTCAATGTTGAACTATTTTCATTGGTTTAGTATATTGCATTGTTCTTAGTATTTTTACTGTATCTTTTTATGACACAGGTCAGCGTTCATCCCTCTACGTCTTTTGAAATGTACTAGTCAGACGTACTGCATTTCTGCTACTGCATAACTGTGTTGTGTATTATTTCTATAAATCATCATACAATTTTCGTTGATTTAATGTAGCAGTTAACATCTGACTCAATAGTTCATTTTAAAGAAGGCCAACACATTGCAGTTATGAGCATATTTCTAGCATGCAGGAATACAAAAACATGAGGCATGTATATTGTCTGTGTAGTGTCTTGCCTCTTCTGTACTACTTATTTTGTCTATCCAGAGGTGTACTTTATTTCATTAATTTAATGTGGAAAAAAAAGAAAAATATATTTAGCCATTGCTCTTTAGGGTCAAACATAAGTGTTAAAAAATGGTCATGCATGTATCAGCAAGTTATCCAATTCCATGACAGTTTAAAATCAACATTTAAGGAACAGATGAGCTTAAAAATAAGAAATAAAAATTAAGCAACCATCTATTTAGTAACCATCTATCCCTAGTTATACCTTGTTGTACTGTGGTATTTGATATGGACTGGAAAGATACATAATCAAATAATTTCAGTTATTACAAGCCTAATAGAATGATTAAATCTGAAATATATTTAATATAAATACAAATGGCATGGTAAAACACAGAATTTATCAAGAATAATTTTTATTTTAAAGAATCAGTTACAACGACACAGCAGAACCATTTCATTTCATATATACAATATACTGTATTATTTACATTTAAAAATTACATTTAAATTATAAGTCCATATAAGTCATAAATGTCATATTTTAAACAAATAGAAAATCAAATGATAGGCTAGAAATCGTTAAAGGTAAGAGTCAAGAAAAACAGCATGCAATTGCGTAGGGTTACTTCACCCACATTTGGAAAATCACTCCGTTTTTTCCATCTTTGTTCCCAACACCATCAGACACAGAGGTTAAATTATAAGTTAAACTCTTAGAGACAAAATACGGTGTTTTCTTAAAATCATTGACGCTTACAGTTTGCAGACTTCAAGCTGATGCTTGTGAAGGTAACGTTTTTGTGCAAAGGCTCTTTTGCACTTGGAACAGATGTAGTTCTTTCCATCGACGGTATGTATGAGCATATGGGAACGAAGGTTGGACTTGTCCGCAAAGGCCTTGTCACAGCCAGGATGTTGGCAGTGATATGGGCGTTCACCAGTGTGTGTTCGCATGTGGCCTTTGAGCAGCCAAGAACGAGAGAACTGCTTATGACAGATGGTGCACTGGTTCTTGTTGCGGAAGTGAGTTGCCAGCACGTGGCCGCTAAATGCAGCCAGAACAGTGAAGACTTTGCCGCAGGCACGGCACCGATGCAGTTCATTGCCGCTTGAGTCAGAAGCGAATTCATGGAGGTCCAACTGAACCTGATCCAGATTTAGTCGAGAGCAGGAGTCAGATTTTTCCAGTTTAACAAAACCCCTTTCTTTCAGAGATTTGCTCTTTGTCTGAACAGACATAGAAAGCCGCGAATTGCCGAACCCGCTGGAGCTAAGCTGTCCAAGACCAACTGCTGGAATGGTCATTCGATGCATGGTACTTGCTCCCCAAGGTTTGGTCTCAGGCAATCTGATGGTGTAGTCATTGTGGTCAGAACTGCTGATCTCAGTTAGGCACTGGCCATCAGATGCATTGTTCACAATGCGGAACATGGTAAATGGACGCGTAGTGCCAAACTTTGTAACGATAACCGAAACAGGCATCAGATCCTGGCTGCTTGGGTCCTTTGTACTGTCACCTGCAGCAGCCATTGTTTCTGAAGCAGCCACTTGTTTCTGTTGAGACAAGTGAGCAAGAAACTTCTTGTTATCTCCAGAATCAGAAGAATTTCCTGGAGTCAGATGCATCTCAGAATTTCTATCGACATCTGGGCTAGTCAAAAAGTTGTTTTTGCCAAACACTGAATTTTCAAGTAATGGAGACTGCTCTTCATCTGTGCCTTGAAACAAACACCTGTGACTAACATCGCCACTGCTGATTCCTGTGAATAGGCAGGAATTGTCAACAGGAGTTGAAGTTGAAAGAGCTGGATGTGTTAACAAATCTTTGAATTCATCATAGACTGTCGTTCCATGGCTGGAAATATTTAACATAATTTGTGTGAGATTTAAAGGTAGCAGTAAAAATAGTGCTTAAAACAGATAAATAAAAATATGCCAGCTTATGAAGATAGGTTAAAACAACTGAGGTAGAAAAAGCAAATTCGAAAATGATGGTAACAACAGACTGTAGCTGATCTACCATCTGTCCTTAACTGGGGTGCCCCAATCATGGCTAACTTGCCAAAATTCTCTCATGTACTGGACTATCTGTCAGAAACACTCCCTCAACACCAATGCGATATGAAAACATTTTCCTAGCAGTCCGAGACAAGACCAAGACCTTGGCTTTCATAGATGAGACCGAGGGACCCCAAGACGAGACCAAAACAAGACCATATCTGGAATTTCCCTGAGAGCATATTTTATTGTCAGCACTAAGCAGTTTTGTAACTGCTCTAATGTGGGCCTACAGCAAAGGCTACTTACTTTGCACTGTTTTACACAAATAAACCCAAATCTTCTATTTACAGGGCACAGGTAAAGTATAAACACAAAGATATGACTTCTGGTCTACTTAGTCATGTCAATCATATGTGTAACTATGAATGATAACCCATTTTAGGTTTCACAATGATTATTCAATAATTTTAAAATATGTTTGATATCTATTTATTGTCACTGTAACTACAGTTGCAGTTAGGTAAAATTAATGCGTTATTTGGCTGTTACCAGTCTTGCAAAATAGTTAACAACTTAGTTAGTACTAACGAAAATTACACATGGTGATAGTCCAACAGCAAATAGACAGACAGCTTTCATCTGCTGTGGGCCTAAAGTCATCCAGCAGTTAAATCAAAAAATTGGACAAATTAATGTCAGTGTCACTGATTTCTGCTGGTGTCTTGGGTCAGCAAGTAGTACTACAGTCTACTAGTAGTTAGCAACTTAGTAACATCAATCTTCTGCTATATCTCATTGTTTAAAACTAGTCGTAAGGAATGACAGTTCTGCCGCATATGGGCATCATACATTACTAGGATACATATTGTTATGGAAATAGAAAGTTTCTATGAGGTGTTGCAGACAGAACCCCAATTTGAAATGCACAACAGCTGACTGTAGTTAAGTATAAATAAGCACTGATGAATTAATAATTATTATTCTTTTGATAGCAATGTAATTAACTTATATCTGGCTGTACAAATTCTACGTTTGATGGTAACAATGGGCAGTATTCTGATTTCTTAAACTAGTCACAAACTTCAAGTCTTGGGACTTGTCCCTGAGAACTCAACAAACAAGACCAAGATGAGATCTGCGACGTCCTGCCTCAAGATAGCAGAATTTGTTTTAAGCTGGGGTTTTAAAGCTGATAAAACACTTACCTCTGGCCAACCACAATACTTAAAATCAGTTCTCATTCCTGAAACTTGTCATTACTCAGTTGGTGGACCTAAATTTTGGAATTCTTTCCCTGCATCTGTGCGTTACGCTCAGTTCAGTCTCTTGTGTCATTTCATTCTCAACTTAAGACTTGCCTTTTTCATTTGGCTTATCCACCACAGGCTGCCTCTCTGTTACAGTGGACTGACTTTCTGGATAGCGACCTGACTACTGCTTAAATTTGGAGTGCCATCAGTTGATGCCGTGGGTCCATTAGACACCAGTGCAACAGAAGTTTGAAATTAATAATAATAATAATAATAATAATAATAATAATAATTTTAATAATATGTCCAAGACAAGACATTCCAAGGTGGCAAGTTAGGCATGTCCTGAGACCAAAACCGAGACCACATTCCAAGCCTCCCCAGCATGGCATCCTAAGTTCTAACTCATTGTGTCAACATGTAAGCATGTTGTCAATTAAACTGTACAATGATTGAAAAATTATTTTACATTTATTCAGATATTTGAAGCATTCCAAAATCATTTAAAATCAATTTTAACTTATATGTACTGGCAATGCTTTCATACATTTGAGCCAGAAATATTAATTAAAGTAAGCATATTTTATACCAACCATGGCAGGAATCAGTTAAGTATACCCTTCTTAAATTAATTTAAATTCAATGGGAGGATATGTAACAGTCAACAACTATGAAAAAATTTTCATTTGGCATAAAGGTTTACGAAGTGGTGCCAAGTGTCAAGTTTGGTGGTACCAAAGTGAAAAAGTGCAAAGAGAGAGAGAGAGAGACTGAGACAGAAAGAGAGAGACAGACACAGACAAGCAGAGACAGACAGACAGAGAGAGCAAAGAAATCACCTAACAGAAGAAAACACAAAGCATCAAACTAACCATTTACCGGTGTTCTGAGATCTCACATACGTATTAATAGTTGTATTCATCAAACATGGATATGAAGTCTCTTTTGGGGAATCACACATCATTTGGTATCTGGTGACCACCGACAGAAAGTCAGTTGATCGATGCTTGTTTGACCTTGGTCTGTGGTCAGAGGCATCGCTAGAATGATGCCAACTGTTGCCATGACTTTTCGCTGAGTCAGAATTTCGTGAGGCACGAACGGATGGGATAGTGCGGATGACAAGACCAGAACGCATACACATGACGTTGTGATCAGCATCTGAAAAGCAAAATGCAGAATTTTGTTTACCTATAGGTATTATTTTTCACACAGCTGAAAAACTTTAAAAATGAAATCTAATACTCCTCTCACAGCTATCCTTCAGGAATCAAGAAACAACTTCTGTCGACAGACAAGTGCTATGAAACGCTTATTCACAAATATGTGTCAAGTTGCAAGTTTTTCTGAACAATATAACTCAATTGTCCAGCTATGATATACAAAGTTTTCATTTTGAAGTGATCATTCAGTATTATATTAAAGTACTACATCTAAATTGCCAAAATTTTCAAAAAATAACATAGGCTTAAATGTAAAGGATAGCCTCTCTAGATGTGGCATTTGTAGTAAATAATGGTGGAAATGTTTCAAAATTTTATGCAAAAGTGAGTATTTTGGTGTATATGAAGGGGGCCCCTAAAAGAAGTTACGGTTTCTCCCATGCACACTATTGGAAGAGAAGCAATGTAATGTCAAACGGGATTATACTCAGAAGCAATCAAATTATTAAAATTTTCATTAAAAATAAGCAAAATGAGAACTACAGTCAAAATCATATGCCTTCAAAGAATCTTTAAAAATGTACCTACTATAATGCATACTACTGGTACATAAAAATCATCAACTTCAGTCAACCTTCGTATCTAAGATCTCCAACAAACATATAGTTTCCATATCTCTTCTCACCTCTACTTTTCATGATCGTTACATTTTGTAGCATTTTCTAATTTGTTCTGTCAGTTAGAAAAAGGCTCCTACCAAATGTCTGAAGTTTTCTAATAGCATCTTCACTAATCCAAGGTTTTCCCTCTTAGAATTAACTCACTTAAAACTGCATTTTCACCTAAAACGTTTCCACTGTATTTTAATTTTTAGTTTTAGATTTCAAACTTAATGACTAGTGGAAGCATTGCAGAATGGGTGAACCTGCTGGTGTGGTTCAGTAGCAACATAACATTCACTCTTTTACTTACTTTCTGTTTGTGAAAACAGTTTTTTTAAAGCACTGATACCACTAATTAAACTGTAATAAATTTTACAATTAGGCCTAATAAAGCTTGGATTGCAAATGCAAAACGCATGCAAAGATTTACAGAAAAATTTGAAGAGTTTAAACATGTGGAATGAATTCTACAGATCCTATAGGCTCAACAATTTAAGTAAAGCTAGTAGTCCTACCCGTTATTGCACGAAGATCTGATATAGGCCTATTTTCAGATACAGATTTATAGACAAGCATTTTCTAAATTATGTCACTAATTTGAAATTTTTCACAATAAACCAAATATTTAAACAATTCGTAATTTTTTAACGAAATATCCCTCCTTCGTCCACTGGTCTTTTATCAACAAAGTAGTACACTTTATTCAAATTCGATATGCCTGCACAATAATCTTTTTGCACATACCTATACATTCAGTCCATTCTTTAATTAATGACCCAGGAATGCAAATTTGTGCCACGACTCCAACCCAAGGCGTACTGGCAAGCATTTGGTCTAACTTTACGTCGCGTCATTTGGGCTTTTTGACATCTTAAATAAGCTTACCGCTACAGTCCCAAAACACGCCATCTTTATATCCGCGGACAGTATTCAAAAAACACTTTGGCATTTTCTTTCTCTGTTTTTTCGGTCGGCACTTCGGGTTCGATAATTCGTACTGCCAACTCGCACCGATCAACTGCCGCCGCTGTCCGTTAGGGGCGTTTCTATGACGAGTCACGTGATGGGGTACGCGCTACGTCATCGTTTCGAAACGTCATCGCCGCGCACCTTGTTTTGTTACTATAGCGATAACGGACGGTACTCTGCAGTACGAAATTTATTCTAGTAAACGAAATCGTTTTATTTTAAGCTGAAGGGAATGCTTATCTCCTGTGTTGAAACAGTAGGCCTAGTTGAAATATAATAGGTCAAGGTCCTGTTATATTAATCGCGATAGTCAAAGAATTACGTTTTAGGACTGAATTTATTTTTAAGTTCATAAAAGCTGCTATATGTATGTTGCCTTTGTGCAGGTGTATAATAATAATAATAATAATAATAATAATAATAATAATAATAATAATAATAATAATAATAATAATAATAATAATAATAATAATAATAATAATAATAATAATAATAATAATAATAATAATAATAATAATAATAATAATAATAATAATAATAATAATAATAATAATA